>JACYFF010031952.1:95450549-95472206 GCA_017589665.1 Selenicereus undatus | reverse complement strand
TATATATATATATATATATATATATATATATATATATATATATATATGTGTGTGTGTGTGTGTGTGTGTGTGTGTGTGTGTGTGTGTGAAATGTGTATTTGTGTCCTAATTGTAGTGAACTTTGGTTATGATCAATGTTTATGAAGTGGCAAATTATTAGGTACATCTAAGAGCATATGCTCTCATATCCTATTTATATATATATATTTTTTCGAGTATATTTATCATATATTCTATATTTATTTGCTGACGTGTCTTCTAAAAGATTGCAGTCTCAAGTATATGATATAGACTGTGTTGTGAAGCTATTAAATACTGGCTAGCAAATCATACTTAAAAGGTTAGATTTTATGAAATTAATGGATACCAGGTATGAGGTATGTATATTTTGAAAATTTTCAAAACATGCCAAATTTTTTTTATACATATTTTTCATAATTAGTTGAACAGCAGATTATTAAAATAATATCTTAGACTGTTATAACTTACTAAAAACAGTGGAAAATTAACTATATAAGCTACTAAAAGGCAACTATGATTATTAAAAAAAATAGCCACTGATATAAAAGGTTACAAAAATCCAATAGAACACCTAACATCAACCCGGTAAGATGGAATATGTACATTTTAAGAGACCACTAGTGAAATGACTATCCATTGCATATTTCTCCACGGCTCCACCACTCGTAAAGTCGTACAGTCCCAGTTTGATTTATACTGCTTCTGTGGAAGCTGAATTGGATTTTTTTTCTTACATTCTGGAATATCTCTGGGCATATTCAATCACAAAAGGGGCCCTAGATCTGACAGTTCGCACGGGCGAGTTAAATACAGATTAAATGTATTTTGGATTCAGGTAAAATACAGAGGGGGTAAATTTCGGGTTGATCCAATAAATTTTGAGCGCATTTTTTTGTGAGTTATTTTTACTTTTAGCATATTAAAAATTCAACATATTTTTTTACTTAAAATCGTCTATATTTATTAAAAAAGGATTGCAACGGTAATTTCTTAACAAAAAATTGTCCAGATGTGGACGTCATCTACACATGGGCAACAGGTCGCATCCCCTTTGGATTGATTGGTCGGCGTATGTGTTCAAATAAGGTCAACAACGGGTTCATGTACTTATGGATCAACCCCTCTAGATCATGTTAACGGATCAACGCGAACGATAAGCTAATAACTCATTTAATAATTTGATATTGTCGTTAACTAACCTAGCATTATGTACACATACACACAATATTAATTGACAGCCCCTAACACGAATGTGGCCAACCTATTGCCCACCAGGCTGTCATTGGTATCATAGTTCAAGACTAACTAGAATAAAAACAAAATAAAGGGGAAGTAGAGAAGTATAGTATATCACATTTATCTTTTAATTATATATCATCAAAAATATAGATCACTATAAAGTAATATTATTCAAAGTATTTTCACATATATTCATTTCACTAAAAATATAACAATATGACTTTTGTGTTTTTAATGTCTAGGACCTTATTTTAAATTGGTTTTCTTAAAACTAAATAGTTCTTTTTTTAAAAGTAATAAAACTAGAAAGTTATTTCCCACCGTTGTATCCCCATTTTTCAAAGTTGTCCCTTCAAATTATGTATGATGATATTTTATGACATTGGAGCTGGGAAAGAAAAGTTACAATTATTTAATTTGTGAAAGATGCAATAATTATGGGTGTGTTCGGTAACAGCATTTTGGGTAGCGTTTAGCGTTTTGACTAAATCAATACACTCATCACGTAATTTTTAGTGTTCGGTAATGTGGTGTTTTGACTATCATTTCAAGTATCGTTTAGCGTTTTAAGTAGCGTTTTTGAAAAGCTAATAGTATTAATGTTTTACATTCAAAAATAACGTTTCATATTTTTTAACCAAAAATTACCCTTTGAAAATTTTATTTTTGGAAATTATCTATATCCTTTTATATCAATTTACATTAATCAGCTAATCCAACAGCTAATCCAACAGCTGGGATTTTTTGGCTGTTTTGACCTAGTAAAAAAAAGTCAAATTAGTATTTGATAAACAGCCTTTTATAATAGCTATTTCACCTCAAAAAAACAATTTATAAAAAGCTAATTTGAGTAGCTTTTTGTAAACAGTCATTTGTTTAAATGACAAAACTGTCCAAATCTTTATTAAAATTACAAGTTGTGCCACTAGTTCTAATGAAGAGTTCTTTTTTTTCTTTTTTTTTTACATTTCTAAGTTATCTGGCTAAGAGTTCTTTTATATATATATATATATATGTATAGTTCAATGTAATGTCAATGTTTGGTACTTATGTTTTAGATTATTTGGCCAGTCTTTCCCTCTTTCCGTTTGTTTAATAGTGACATATGTTTTATTGGAATTGAATATAATGAAGATCAAATTGTGTGATATTCATATAAATTTTAATTTGTAAAAAACAAAGAAAAAAGATACTGAAAAATATTAAAATAAATAAAAAATTATATAAAATTCAACTCACAACCAAATAAAATCCTCAAACGAATAACAAAACAAGGTTGTAAGGTGTTGGCGTAGCAGTGATAGCATATAAATTGAACAGAAAATAAGATAAATATATAATGAATACAAACTAAGGTTCCAAGGATTACATTAATTTTTAGATATGGCATAAATTTAATTCATTTTGAAAAGAAAACAAAATGGTCAATAAATAAAAAAATCATGTTCAACTAAAAAGTAGTACATAGAAGGGCATAAATGGAGGTTTGATAAACAATCTTCTCAGAAACAGCTAATTTTACTAAATTATTTTTTTAAAAACAGCTGATTCAAACAGCTAATGTAAATAGCTAATTCAAACAACTAATTACAAACAGCTAATAGAAACAATTGACAACTGATTGTCAAACAGGATCATTATTTAGTTTTCTTTTAAAATCCAAATCCATAACACAAAAGATATAAATTTTTGAAAATAACAATTTTTTTTTAATTTAGTCCAAGTATCGATTCTTTCAAATGCCCTGGACAAAAATCTCATGGAATTTACAATTTTATCTGGAAACTTCTTCAATATAACCCCAAAACTAAAGTCACAAATCAAATCTACATAAAAGCAGTACCATTTAATCAGTTCACATATGCTTTTATTATTCACTAGTTACTAATCACGCTTATCTCTATATCAATACGCATTTACAATTCACAAATAGGAACATTTTTAGAACCGAAAGGAAAAGTAAAAGTAATATGTAGGGACTATGGATGACAATAGATCGGGTTTGGGTCGGATTCATCTGGACCCGACCCATTTAATTTTTATGGACCCTGGCCCAAATCCGTTGGATCTGTAAAGATGGGACCCAGATCCAGATCTGGGGATCTGACGGGTCTATGAGTGCTAAACGGATCCTGCCTATTTTTTACATTAAAGATTATTTTTTTCACATTTCAATATGAATTACCACATTCTAAATATAAATAATTGAATTTAGAAGACATAATATTTAATAAAAAAATATTTTAGCAATATATACCATAACTAAATGTTCTTACTTATGTGTTACACACTAAAAATAATATTTTCATACAAACCATGAAGACAAAGTCCACAAATATAACATAATATTTTTTCCTCTAAGCCTAGCACTAAGCAAAGTAACTTTATGATTTACTAATTTAGAGTTACTTTAGTCAATTGCATTTGCCACTTTTTTTAAAAAAAATTAATGCATGTTAAATGGATCTTAGGTCGGGTTTGGACCGGAATCTTTCAAACTCAAACCTAGATCTGACCCACATCCCTTGAACTCAGACCCGCTTAAGACCCATTAGGTCTCATTTAATTGGACCCAAATTTTCTAATTTGAATCAGATTTGATGAATATAGATTGTGTCCGAGACCCACAGTCATCCCTAATAGGGACAAAACGGAGGAGTCATGACCCAATATGCCCACCCAACTTTGACAATTTGGGAGAGTGCTCCAATTGGCTACTCGAATCAATCAACGCGGAAAATGAAGGGGAAAGCAAAGGGCGCCCTTTATCAAAGTGGTGAAGGTGACTATTTGAGTAGACATGTCCACCCTATTTCAAGGAATTTTGGACCATTCCAAGGGATTTGTCCATAAAGATACAATTGTTCATATTTGGATCTCTTCAAACATTCAAATTTCACAAGAACGGAATTCACATTGGAAGGTAGTGGTGGTGTATAGTTCTCGACATATTGAACTCTTTCCCCCTTTGTTCTCTCAGGTATAGGTACAGGTATGACTATAACAATCCAAAATTTGCCCCAGCCATCCTTAAACTTGATCTAATATAGACCTAACAAATGGGCATTCGGTTCAAGTATGGGTCGGGTTAAGTTTGGATCAACTCATGTTTTAGGTAAAGCAATATTTCGAGTAGGTTCGTGTTTGGGTAGAGTGGACTTTGGTTGAGGTCGACGTCAAGTCAACAAATCTTTGCTCCAATAAGCTTGTCATATATTAAAAAATTAAAAAAAAACTTTGTCAAAAATTTTGGGTCGGGTATGATTCGGTTTGAGTCAATTCAGGTTTCGGATCCACTTTCGAGTAAGACTATTTCGGATGTCGGGCCGCGCATGGATTCAGGTCATTTGGTTCAGGTTTTGAACTTCGGATTAATTTTGTCAGGTTTAATCTAGTATATACAACTACAGACCAAACTTGTCCACATAAGACCAGGCTTCACAAAACAAGCATCATTCATCTAGGTAGAAATCACTTGAATCAATTTGGTTGGTCCCTACTTTAGCCTCTCTCTTAACACAAAGAGAAGGAGACGAAATGGCTACTCGCCTCATCTTCTAAAATCTCGTGGAAATAGCTACAGTGTCTGAAAATAGGTATAAATGTGAATACAGTTCTACATGTTTCAAATTCATCATGGCTTTCCAAAAATAAATATGGATGTATATATGACTCTATCCATCCTACTGTCATCTCTACACTCTTTCCCATATACAGCTACAGATCAAACTAAACCACATAAGACCGCTCTTAGACAGAGATAACTAAGAAAAAAGCGTGATTGATGTAGGCAAGAACAATTTCAATAATTTTGGCTGGTTTCCTTTGGCTTTTTTCCTTCAGAAAGTCAAGAAAAGCAGGAAAATGGCTATTCAAAAAGCGATGTTGGACTAACTGTGTGCCCAACGAATGCAGTCGAACATGACAACACTCAAATTAAAGATAATCTCTGATTTTGTACACAACAATAGAATCCAACTCTACCATCAATTCAATCTAGAGCCGTATAGTCAAGGAACAGCCTCTCCCTCCAACAAATGGCTGCACTCAATTCCACCTCTTACGCATTCATACTCCACAATGAGTTCGCGTTTCCCGTTGCTCCTCCAAATTCTTCCCGAAATCATACTCCCAAGATCACACATTGTATCACTAATCATTTCAAAAGTGAACAAACCCCCCCCCCCCACATTCCCAAAATCCATCTTAACGCTTGAGCCAAATCCGCAAAGGGCAAGAACAGAGAAAGCGACACCATTACTAGTATGATAAAAGTTGACATTATTTAACCGTTTAGTTTGAAAACATGTTATTTTTCAATTTTGAGTAGAACTAATTTGTTTACAAAACTAACACAAAATTAACTCGTTTATTAAAGGAGTTAACCAAAACCGATTTGTTAACCAGCTCTAAATTAAAGCAGACATACTATTGCACCTTCCCAATTACACATTTACCCTCATTCTATATTATTTGCGCCTTACACAATCATTCGAACTCCAGAAGACACTTCAAAGGAATCAAAACTAAATGTTCGCAAATGTCTTTAAAGTTCACACCCCAGATATTTGATAACCGTAATAAACGGTACCTTACTGCCGCACTTAACCAAAACCATAATACAATTCTTAGACCAATGCAGAACATGCTACGTTTGAGGTTAAGATCTTCCGAGGTCGCTTAGAGTTAACTGTAAGACAGAAATCCAAAATAATGTTTGCTGCTCAAATGTGTCTTAACTCAAACCTCCTTCACCCAAACTACGGCAGTTAAGGAATGTCTAACTTAATAAATCAACTGGGACAAAGAACTAGAGTAACACCGAGGCCCCTCTAACGTGAAACTACCCTATTGCAATGCCATGCAAGTACAACACAGAACTAAGAACACATTCAAGAGACAACTATTTGTAATAGCATCTATACGGAAGCGAGGAGGAAAGCAGGCAAAAGAATATCACATTATATAACAAACCATATGCGTAAAAACTCAGGGTTCACTCTGTGAGCAAAATTGAGCAAACAAAGCCATCGTGACCCAAGCACATTACTAAGCCCTCCAGGGGAGGGGAAAAACGAAAAAACTGAAGCCTGTGATGGGGGCATAATAAATGAATCTAGCAAAAATAACATTTGCATCTCTCTATATCAAAACTCTTACGGTAAATCCGTATGACACCAACATAGATGGGAGTGGACACACTTTCAATGTTCCATTTCTTCAGGTAGTACAAAAGCAAACTATTGCTGCTTGCATTCTGGGGGGCGCTCACCAGCCTGATCTTGCCCAGGTCGCGGCCTTCCACCCTTCTGCGATGAAACAATATAGCAAATTACATATCTCAGATAAGAGATGGTAGCAATACCAACTTCCATCGATCGGGTAGCAGAACATAACATAATCATGTAGACTCACCTTGGATCTAGCTGATGTCTGCAAGAGGGGAAAAGAGCACAGCAAAAGTCAGCAATTAAAACAGGCTCTCCGTTCCACCATGCACTTAATATGATGTCAAAAACGATAACATAGTTAACCTAGCAGTGTTGTACCTTTTTCTTGTTCTTGGTTTCCTCCTCCTCCTCATCCTCATCTTCATCCTCCTCGTCCTCGTCCTCATCCTCGTCTTCATCTTCGTCATCTTCCTCGTCATCCTCATCATCAGCTAATTCAAAACCATCCTCCTCAGCAGCCTCCCCAGTAAACCAAGAGACAGCATGAGGAATAATCTTGTCCCGAATGGCAGAACTGCATGATGAGATACCAACCAATGCAACTTAATCAAGAAACAAGCCATGGACACCTCAGGATATCCATAAGCAGGAAACATGAAAGACAAAAAAATCAGTTTAAAAGAGTCATTGATCTTCTCTGATTACTCACCCAATCTCATAGTCCTGCTCCATGAGAGCCTGAAGCTCCTCCGCCTGTTTGATTATCATTTTCGTAAATGCCCAATACATATAGGTATAGAACAATCACTAAGAGAACTTGGAAACTTTAAACTTACAGCATCTTCATCAAGATCATCATCATCCTCAGGAACCTCGGGAGGCTTGAAGAAGTTGAAGAAGCTTTCACAGTTTTCTGTCTTAATGACAGGTTTGATAGGTTTGCCGCTTTTTGACCCCTTCTTAGGTCGCTTCTGCAGGATCTTTTGTGTCAAGCATTTTCCAGGATACCATTCAATCTCCGTCCTACAAAGGAACACAAAGGATAAACATCAGCAAGAATTTCATTTAAACTATGCAGCTCCCTGCCTTTCATCAAGGGTCTCCAAGGGCTCAAGTTACACTCGAGACATTGTAATTATAATAGGGAAAAAAAAAAACAATCCCCCCTCTCATACCCTCCCACAAGGATGATTGCATCAGTAAAGACGGTCAACACTTGCCCCATCCTATCCACCCCATGAGGAGAGGCGGAGGGGTACCAAAATAAATAAATAATTAGTAATTAATAATATTGGCTGCTCACCCTATTGCCTTCTCCAAAATAGGTTCATCCTCATCAATCATGTGGTATGTTTTAGTAAGAACTTCATTTTTAAAATATGGATTCGTAGCAAAGAAGAACTCAAGCCTGAAGCCCTTTGGATTGTCAATCCTGGCCCATCTGATGTCTTTGAGATATTTGAGAGCCTCTTCATCATTTTCTGTAATCTGAAATCCACAAGTTCATCACGTTTGCAATGGCTTGTTTGAGTAACCTAAAAGATGAATGAAAGAGCTCAAAATTAGTATGCACATAGGGTGCTCACCACTTCTTCTAAAATCTCGTGGGTCTTCATTGCAGTCAACCAGAAATTCGGCACCCCTTTCTCTGCACCACATATGCATAAAATAACACTCCATTTCATAAGCACTTTTTCAAGCTGGCAAACTAAAAAAGTAGCACACAGCACACAAGGAGCTTAGCTAGGCACCTTCTGGAGCCTTTTCCTCTCCTTCCTCTTTTGTGGTTTCATTGGTAACTCCTTCAACTTCAACTACACCATTCACGATTTCATATCTCTACATTTCAGAGGACAAAGCCAACATTAATACAAGCAAAATTTCAACTTGGCCATGCAAAGGTGACGAAATCTTCAAATACGTACGCACTTTAGCATAAAGTGGCTCATAGAGCTTCTGATATTTAGCTTCAAGAGCAGCCCTCTCCTCAAAAAATTTTGCCTCGAGTCCATCATGTTGACCCTGTACAGAAACGTAAATCAGCAATGGACCTTGAATTTGAAGCGTGATATGAAGCCAATAATTATGACAATGAGTAAGCAATGCTTTAAGCCCCCATCAGATTCAATGGTCCCATTGGTCCTGCTTCTATCATTTACCAATCATGTAAATTTAGTGGGAAGCTTCATCTAAACATGAGACACCACAGTCAAATTCCTAGTGAAGAATCTCATCTTTCTGGTTAACCTAATGTCAGGTAGTTGCCATTAGCCAATCAGCAACAATAACTTAATCTAGAAATTAATACCACAAATGGCTATAACTATAATACTAAGAAAAAAAAAGGAAACTAGGAACGAAATTTTCAGGGCTCCATCAATTTCTTCATCTAAATCACTTTGGCTTTCATGAATTCATGATAAGCAACTTCTACATCGGACCTCATAATGCTAAATAAACACATTATTTCAATAGGAGACATGATTGGTTGATGAAGGATTTTCCCAAATACACTCTTAACAATTTTATCTTCAAACAATTCAATTTTGGGGTAGCAAATGATAAGAACATAATAACCAGCAGTAAAAGGAAGATAACCAAAAGCCTATTAAACGAAATCAAGTAACTAATAATCTACTGTTAATAGTTCATCCAATCCGCCCCCCCCCCCAAAAAGGAAAACCCAAAAATAAGGGTCAAATACAGACATAGATGACCTACAAAGATGCATTGTTTAGTCACTACTGCACACCACACCATACTTGTTATAAACCCATAAATTCCTCAACTTTAAGCCAAAATTTTTTTCTAAAGTAAGCATGGAAATGAATACTCATAACTCAGTGAAATTATGCCAACAAATATGAAATAAGTCCCTAAGTTCAGAACCATCAACAAGTTCACGACAAAACTTTAGCAGCAAAATTTACCGAAGACTCATACAACTTTGCTCACAATATGTGGTGAACTAAGACTCAAAATCAACGCTATAGTTCAGATTGTATAAGCCAGAAACACAACCTGCAGCTCCTTCAGAGCTTCAACACGCTTCCGAACATTGGGAGTTAGGGATTCAAGCACATCTGGGCGAGGGACACCAAGCTGCAACTTATCCTGCCACAAAACAAACAAATCAAAAAGTTCATCAAGAAAAGTTGAACCGGTGGAAACCCTAAACGCTAAATCCAACACGACTGAGGAATCGAGCGAGAAATGAGGCAAACCTTGAGAGTGGCGGCGAGTTCAGCAATGTCGATCTGATCCTTGGCTGTGTTGTCACTCATGGTTGGTTCTGCCGCTTAGGGTTTTAGGCGTTGGAGAGAGAGAGAGAGAGAGAGAGAGGAGTGCGGCAGCGGAGAGATAGGGGAAGAGAGGTTTTAGTCGGGATTAGGGAGAGTCGGCGGTTTCTCTCTCTCTTCTCTCTCTGTCTCTCTAGTGTTCGAATTGCCTCAACAACTTAAACCTAAATACGGGGACTTGGCGTACCCTACTTCTGTGAGTCCTACTCCTTTCAAAGCATGATTTCAACATGGCTCAATCTTGCTTGTTTTGTCTAAGAGGAGCTCGAGTTAGGGTTTTCTAATATGTAATCACAAATTAAATAGCTTAGTTAATTAGTAAATCACGAGTTTAGTCAAACATCTCGATTTTACTATTTATATAAACTAATACTTTTAATTATTATTTTTTTAATAACTTCAGTAGTTCAGTGAATAAGTACGAAAAACAATAGTACATGAAACTTACACCTAAATTCAACCAAACAAACAGTATCAGAAATCAATCGTCCTTGTTTAAATTATAATTAACCAAACACTATTTCGGAGTATATGGTGACAAATTACACACTATTTATTATATTTCACAAATCACAGATACCCTTATTATTTACAACAAATCATATCACATCTAATCTTACTATAAATATATTTGAAACATAATAACAACTCCCTATGATCAAGTTTTGCATAGTTAACATTTGAATTTTTTTTTATGAGAGAGCATTTAATATTTTTAGGGAATATGTTAATAAAATTGTTACGAAGTTTTGCTTCTTCATTTTCCACCAATAAGTGTTATTGTCATCGGTTAACTTAACATAAATGTTTAAAAAAAAAAGAAAGAAAAGATGGCAATATTTCATTAATGATCGTATAATTTGTTTGGCTAGATACAAAAGAGGTAAAGTTATGATGTGAAGTTTAAAAACTTTATCAATATTATTAATTAATAATTATTACTAATGCATTGTATCATCTGTACGATCCCTAATACATGCTTCACTCATGCCTCTTGAGCATTTGTTGCCAATTGCAATTGTTGTACAATTAATGATATCAATGTACAACAAATATTTCTCCCGTGGATCGCAACAAATGCACAAACTTTATAAGTGATATGAGCAAGTTTTAATCATCATGCTGATTTCATTAATGGCAACATGGGGCTATTTTGGTGTCACATTTAAAACTTTGATATCGGCAGGTAGAAATTTTATACCTTTAGACTCTGTTTGAACATTAGAAAATTTAAAGGAAAGAATTTTTTTTTTTTGAGAAAGTAACTTTTTTTTGTGTATTTGGTTTAGAGAAAATCACAAAGAAAAAGTTGAAGGAAAATTAAGTAGAAAAATTGTTAGAAACAAATGATAAAATTTTCCTCATAAAATTGTGAGGAAAGTTTGGAAAAAGTTTCCAAAAGAATTCCCGACCTCCTCTAACCTTGTATTACTTAGATGATATCAACATGATTCAAGTAATTGATCAACATTAAATTTCTCATCCAAATTTTTATACATTTTCCTAAATCCAAACAAGAGAAACAAATTTACTTTTTTCCTAACTTTTTTTTGTTCACATTTTTTTTCTTTAACTTTTCTTTTTATCACATTTTCTAAGGATTAAACAAAACCTTGAACTATTCAATCCCACATACTTTGATTTTCCCCATCACTATAAAACCAATGTACATGTACATAAACTCCAAGATGTGACAATTCAAAAGACACTCTACTTTGGCACATGGACATAAAACCAACCTACATTTTCTTCAAAAATAGTTCAGCGATTGCAATTCTCGGAAACCTTTTTGTAATCATACAAATAAACCATATATTTTCAAAATCATGGTCATCTACACATCAACAAACCAATCCAAATAAACCCATATATAACCCCAAGTACCTTACAAAACCCTTCACAAACGAATGAAATGGAAAAGAGGAATAAAAATAATTTGCATCTACCAAAACTCCAGGGTAAACCCACACGACACTGACAGAGAAGGAATAAGCTTTCAAGCATCCCTTCTCTCCGGACTCTATAGCACCAATCTATTGTTGCTTGCATTTCGGAAGAGCCCCAGATTGCGCCCTTCCACCCTTGCTGCAAATTGAATCCCAAATTATGTTTATCAAGCTCCAATTTCCTGAGTGACACCAGCATATATCATTATCTTGAACTCACCTAGCGCCTGGACGATCCCTGCATAAAAAGAATAGGAACATGATTACACCAATTAGCACTGATTGTTAGCTTGACCAATTACAGTAATAAGGTAAACAAAATAGAGTGGCAAAAGCGCATTTTGCAGTGCCAATACCTTCTTCCCGCTGTGCGGCTTGTCATCTTCCTCCTCGTCATCATCATCATCCTCATCATCCTCCTCATCATCTTCATCATGCTCATCCTCATCTTCACCATCTTCGTCATCGTCATCCTCCTCTTCGTCTTGATCAATCTCAAATTCCTCTGCCTGAACCGCCTCTCCGGTAAACCAAGATACAGCATGGGGTATGATTTTGTCCCGGATAGCAGAACTGCATGGTGAAATTCATCAAATTTAATAGAAGAGGACAGGAAACATGAGTGTTTCATCTCTCAAAACGTAATATAGTTCGTGTCAACATGTTGTAATCATAGTCTCGCATTTGCACTAAGAGTTTAAGAGTACTCACCCAATTTCATAGTCCTGCTCCATGAGAGCTTGAAGCTCCTCAGCCTATGAATTCCTCAAATTAGTCATTGCATTTAAATAAGGGCCTAAATAAAAAATATACAAAACTCCACACATAAAGCTTACAGCATCCTCGTCAATATCGTCATCATCACCAGGAACCTGAGGAGGGTTGAAAAAGTTGAAGAAACTGTCACAATTTTCAGTCTTAGTGATTGGTTTCGTGGACTTTGACCCAGGTTTAGGCTTCTTTTTCAAGATCTTTTGTGTCAAGCATTTTCCTGGATACCATTCAATTTCCGTACTACAAAGAAAGAGAACATAAGTGAGATATCAGTACTCAGAGGGAGATCAGGTACACTTCAAGCATGTCAAAAAAGCAGCTCACCCTATTGCTTTCTCTAGAATAGGTTCATCCTCATCAATCATGTGGTAAGTTTTAGTAAGAACAGCATTCTTAAAGTACAGATTCGTATCAAAGAAAAACTCAAGCTTGAAGCCTTTTGGATTGTCAATCCTAGCCCACTTAATATCTTTGAGATATTTGAGAGCACCTTCATCGCGTTCGCTGATCTGAGAAGCAAGAAAGATATCATAGTTACAAACTGATTATTTGAAGAAGCCAAATAAATTAAAGATTTAATAATGCAGCTAAGTGATCACCTCGTCAGCCAAAACTTCATGGCACTTCATTGCTGTGAGCCAAAAGTTTGGTACCCCTTTCTCTGCATGAAGCATGGATTAGAAGAACGTTCCATTTCATATGTCAAGATTTGGCAGGTTTGTAAATCACAGAAAGAGGTAGAGCAGAAAATGAACTGAGTTAAAGCATCTGTGCTACCTTCTGACCCTTGTTCCTGTCCTTCTTCCTTTGTGGTTTCATTTGCAACTCCTTCAACTTCGATTACCCCATTCACAATTTCATATCTCTGCACTCACAAGGAACCAAACCAGAATCTTTAAACTAAAAGGTTCACAGAGACGAAAACTGGATAAACTCCACATCTTGAAGATCAAGAAACAAGGACAGTTATTTGCCTATAAGCATATATATACACAGACCTTTGAGTAAAGTGGTTCATAAAGCTTTTGATATTTAGCTTCAAGAGCAGCTCGCTCTTCAAAAAAATTTGCCTCAAGCTCATCATGTTGGCTCTGTACAAAAACAAATATCAGCAGATAGTTCTTGAACTTCCAATTAAATGAACCGAAGTAACATACTTAAATAAATGAAAACTGCAGGCTCCAGTCAGCAGATGCTGAGTGAGGGGGTGAAACCTTGTCACGGACTCATGGATGCACAATATTCACAACCCAAACCAAGGCATGTAAAAATTACGCAAGTCCCGGCGAACTCATAATGTTATAATATACTTAAAAATTAAAATGTATGGCAACACCACACAGAGAAAAGCAAATGTTCCACGGATGAAAATAGTTTAGTTCCCCACAAAATGGGAGAGCATATGAAGTCCTGTTTCCCATGGATTTCGGTTCAGATCAAATGCCATAAAAAAAAAAAACAAAAAGCAAACCAGAAGCATTTTGGACTCAAACATGGGGCTTGTCAGCTTATCATAAGGAGGAACTGCAGTCCTAGGCCCCCGACAGAACTAGCTGCTTACAACAGACACTAAATTATACTGAAACCAGTCAGTATTCCACCACAAATCTCCCCTCTTTTTCTTACAACAAAGGGTGATTGCAGATAGACTGTTTCTTCAAATCCAGTCACTAAACCCAAAACTTCCCAAGTAATATAATAGTTTGAAGTAAACCATAGTACCCTTTTATTGGGGGAAAACCCACTCCAAAAAGCTAAGGTAAGTTACTTAGTCTCCACTAACACAGAGGTTAGATATATGTAGAACTTTGGAGCTCAAACTCCTTGTTGCTACACACTTGTAGAAGGGCTTGACATGCTCCTTAATCAATGGCAATAATTAATGAGTAACGTCCTGATCTGTGAAACATATTGACATTGCACCAGAAAGGTCTACATGATTCTCCTTTGTCATCGATGACGTTACAGAGAGACTTCATATACTAGGATTACAGCTTCAGATGATGCTATGCAATTTATTTCCAGCATTATGGTCCCAATTTATTATAATTTGTCTAACATTTGATAAGAGAGGTCAACTCAACAGTTGTCAAATCTCCAAGACCTAAAAGAAGCAATTATGCATTGCCTGCATGAATACCTCAGTTTTCTCACCCTATAGTAAGTTTCTACCCATAAGAGGCAGTTAATCAGCTTCACAAATAATCACGACCTCCATCAATGAACTAATCTGGGCCGACTATAAAATTTATAATGAATGAAAAAACAAAGCGCTAGACCAAACAATCATCTATTGGCCGTTAATGACCACGGCAGGTTATAGCTATCCAGGGACTGACTTGAAACCAACCAAGATATCAAGTGCAGTAACTAAAATTCAGGAACAAGTCTGGATCACAACATTGGATGTGATAAACATGAGACAACGTCATAACTCCTTGAAACAGAAGAGTTATCTTCCTTTCCTCCAAGACTAAGCTGTCGCCGATTAACTAATCAATTCAACCTAAACACTAAGAACCACAAGCCAATAGCTAAATAATACATGAACAATAAGATAAGAGGCGCAAGAAAATTCATCCTCCATTCGTTTCTCTCCTTCATACCATATTTGCTCTCATGATCTATCAACTATCCTAGACCCCCTGTCAAGAACATAAACTGTCTAGAAAAAGACCAGGAGCAGATTCAAGAGTTAAAGCCCAGTGTTCCCAGCAAACTGGGCACCCTTTGGACCAATATATGTATCTTAAATATTATATGAAACTCCTCAAGGAATTTGAAATAGACACCCATAAAATTTACATATTATAGATTAAATCTCTAGCAATTAGAAAACTAGACACCCATTAGACACAATTTCTAGATATGGTACTGCATTAAGACAGTAATAGTCAGCTGACACCACAAGTACTCAATTCTTTTGACAAATTCAATTAACTTATTCTCCTAACCCAGCCTCGATTTTGCCCTGTAGATAGTGCCACCATGAGAAGCTGGCCAATAACATGCCTGCAGTAGCATGTCAAAAGCTTAGATGCCATGTCATATGCGTAAGAGTACATAACCCTGATGAAAGATAGTTGCCACCATCAACAGAAAAACTCTGTAATCAGCCGGACAAATTTTCTAACACTTGAGGACATCAATGAAATCAAGAAATGCTTGATTAGGAGTCAAATGTCATGACTGTGGCCTCACACAATGAATCCATTAGATAATACAAAGCAATACCAACTAGAACCATTACCTTTGTGGATTGTGATACGAGCGACTTCTCATATATATAATTAAGCACTTACATCCATCCAAACTATCCAAGGGTTGTATCAAGAAACAGCAAATATTTACAAGCAATCCGAGAATTTCAGCTACAAACAATGAATAACAGCTCATAGCCAAGTCACACCAAAAATTGATCAGTGAGGGGCAAAGAAAAGCAAAATTGGATAATTCTTCCATCGAAGCACCATTCTGTTCAAAAGATGATGAAGTACTACACTGGAATTCAAATTCAAAACCCAGAAGCTTCCTAATTCAGACACTTAAGACTCGGAAATGCGGATTGGTAGCTGCCAATCCAAAAGGTAGAATGTCGCTGTTGGCCAAAAAGAGACCGACTCCATGATAACAACAGAGCAATTAGTTCCATTTTCGGCAATACAAATACAAAATTAGTAACATTTTCAAAACGACAACCAAATTACTGGCAACAACACCTGTGTTTTGAAAATGTAAACCCTGATCTAAAAGAGAACCTGAAGATTGCGGAGGGCCTCAACACGCTTCCGAACATTGGGACTGAGAGATTCAAGTACATCCGAGTGTTGCCCAGCCAGATTCTGCAATTTATTCTACAAAAAAACAATCCCAGAGACTCAATTCAGTCAATCAAAACCCCCAGAACCCAATTCAGCTAATCAAAACCCCCAAAACCCAATTCCAAACAAATCCAAAAGAAATTTACACAAACCTTAAGTGCATTCACAAGACCAGCCCTATCCTCAGGACTAAGTGCTACAATCACAGAGAAAAGGATCAAAATCGGTCAATTTAGCAAAATTAACAATTGATAAAGCAAAATTGAGATTGAATCAAAATACCAGCGGCAGCGGCGGGAAGATTGTTGGCGAGATCAGCCATATCGAGCTGATCTTTGTTTTTGTTTGTGTTGCTCTCGCTCATTGTTTCTGAATCTGATGAAAATCAGGAAAGATTTGATTTGATTTGATTTGATGAAATGAGATGAGATGAGATGAGAGAGAAAGGGGGGAGTCGAGTCGGCGGTTTGTTTCTCTCTCTTGTTGCTCCCGCTGGTCGTGCTTCTCTCTCTAGCTCTAGAGGCTAACCTACGAAGCACAGCCCACACTATATAATGCACACGGGCTTGATATCCTCACGCTTGTGAGGGGGATGTGGCATCCACGCGTCAAAGGGCGGGTGAATGTGAAGGAGCGTAGAACTCACACCCACTTTGAGGCATTGGTTATGAGTCGTTATCCACGGCATATTCCCGCGCAGTTTTGGGTTTTTTTTTTGGGTTCGAATTCGCTGGTTAGGGTATTTCTTGGGATCCAAATTGCGGCTTTCGGTATCAAGGTTGCGTTCAAAAACAGTTTTTGCAACAATAATGTTTAGTATTTTAATAACTGGTCTGTCCAATATTTAAAGTATCAATTTAGTTACTTGTTGCAATTAAAAAGTATTGTTTTAGTTGTTTTTTCAATATTTATTTTTAACCATTATTCAGTAAACAGTAAGAAGTTATAAGATTTAGTTATAAGATATAAGAAGCGTGAAGAGTTGTAGAAGAGAAGTAAGAAGTTATAAAGAGTTGGGTATAACCGTATAAAAATGGCAATGAGTAACAAGGAAATGCAATGATCAGTGACAAGTGATACAGCATGACTATAAGCTTTAAGGATCGGTAAACCAATATTCTTAAATATTGGAACAAAGCGGGTATGTCTTTAAATGTTAATAAACTCGTTGAATGCAAATGAGCAAATAGAAGTTCATTATTTTTAATTCTACATCAACTTATTTAATCTTCTATATGTCTAGGTCACCCGTAGTCATCGGAACAAAGTTTCAGTGGTGGGGCCCAGTTCTGCATGTGTGAACTCCAGGAGACATTCTAAGTGTGTTGCTTCGCGCGCTGGATCAGTTTGTTTAGCATTCCACTCGTTGTTCCGTTTCTTTTTATGGCCTGTTGTGATTTTTTTACCTCTTAAAAAGATTATTTAAGTAATTAGAAAAGATTGTATGTTATAAGGTAGGTACATGATAAATATTTTATTGGTTGATCTTGTTAGAGTTCCAAGAGTTGACGAGGTCATGAAATCTAAGTTTTAAAAATTTTGAAATTTTGATGATGTAACAAATTTGAGTCCCAAAAATTGGGACTCATATTGAAAATGCTCTTATATGATAATATAATATGATAATAGTTATACACAATTGTAAAACATTAACAAAAGTGAAAAGGCATTTTGTTTGTTGAACTTAGGGAATATCTTTTTCATCATGATTAGATTGTACTTATGTCAACTAACAATAAGTGAAAAAATAATAACTGACATTGATGTAAGTAACATTTTTTTAGCATCAAAAGAGGGGAGATTTTTTAGCCATGTTTGACAATAATGTTTTGAGTAACGTTTAATGTTTTGACCAAATCAATACACTAATATATTAATTTTTAGTATTCGATGGCCTAGTATTTTAACTAGCATTTTAAGTAGCATTTAACGTTTCAAACAATATTTTTGAAAAGTTAACATTATTAACTTTTTGCATTTAGAAGTAGTGTTTTATATTTTTTGGACAAAAAAATATCATTTGAAAATTTTATATTTGGACATTATATATCTTTTTGCGTCAATTTACATTAATCAGTTAACCTAACAGTTAAATTTAAACACATTGATCTCAATAGCTCATATAAACAGCTATCTACTAACAGCTAAATTAAAAATGTTATCAACTACCTAAATAACTATCCACCACCTAATAACTATTTTGGCTGAACAAGGCCTTCTTTATTTCAAATAAAGCCCCTCCAAGATTAACAGGCCTTAGTTGCCTAGGCTTAGAAGTCTAAGTACAAGTGTTCACAACCCTTTTCATGGACCTAATTTAATAACTAAATAAGCAATAGTAACCGCCCCCCCCCCCCCCTCCCCTCTTTCATGCAACCAATATGCCTTACTGCGAGTAGACACCATGTGTTTGATTTTTATTCTCAAATGTATTTTAAAAAGATTTCCTCCCAGCACAATGTTTTCTGAAAATTTTTGTTGATATATTGAAAACAGTCTATTTGCTTGCACAAGCGCTTGAAGACGGTAAGATTGCCAACATCTGAATCTCCTCAAATCACGCGAAAGAGGAACCCATTTGTTTGTTTGTTTTGTTTTATACAACGTGTTTGATGAATGGGTATGACACAGCCATATTGGTGTTGACGCAGAAGGGTATGACACAACCCATGGGGTTTTCGGTTTTGGGGAGAGAAACAACGGAGGAGTTTCTGTGTTGGACTTTGCGGTGACCTATGAATTATTGGTGGTAAACTCCTTTTTTAAGAATAAGGATGACCACTTGGTGACCTTCAAGAGTGGCTCTCTAAAGATCCAAATTGATTACTTTTTTATGAGGGCGGATAGTCGGAGGTTTTGTAAGGATTGTAAGGTGATTCCTAGTGAGTATCTAGGGACTCGGTATAGGTTGTTAGTGTTGGATGTGGAGTTCAAATGTTCGAAACGGAAGAAGAGGAGAGTCGGGGACCCGCGAGTTAAGTGGTGGACCCTCACAAAGGAGAACACCGTGTTTTTAGCAGAGAGGATTACGAAAGAAGGAGCTTGGAGGTGGGTAGAGGACGCGGATGAAATGTGGGAGGCGATGACGGATTGTATTCGAATGTCGGCTAAATAGATCTTAGGCTCTTCTAGAAGAGGTGGTAACAAAATGAAGGGTGCTTGGTGGTGGAACGAGGAGGTAAAGAAGAAAGTCACAGAGAAAAAAGAGGCTTACGCTGTTTTTATGAACAGTGGAGCGGATGAAGAGAGAGAGATTAGTAGAGCTAGATATAAGGCAGCTAAGAACGTAGCCAAGAAAGCTGTTGCGGTAGCTAAGAGCATGGCTTATGATAGGTTATACCATAGACTGGAGTCAAAGGAAGGGGAGAAGGAAGTCTTTAAGCTAGCAAGGGCTAGGGAAAGACGAACAAGAGATTTAGGTGTTGTGAAGTGCATCAAAGATGAAAATGATAAGGTGTTGTTTGAGGATGCAGAAATTAAGGGGAGATGGCAAAGGTACTTTGCCAAACTCCTCAATGGTGAAGTGATGGAGGATTCACGAAGTAGGGAAATTGAGTGTAGGGAGAGGCGTCTTGATCCGCGAGTATGTGGTCACATCAGCAAAGACGAGATTAAAGATGCCTTAAAAAAGATGATCAATGGGAAGGCAGAGGGTCCTGATCAGATACCTGTAGAAGTGTGGAAGTGTTTGGGTGAAGAAGGATTAAAGTGCCTAACGAAACTTTTCAATGTTATTTTCAGGACCCTTAAGGTGCCCAAGGAATGGAGGTCTAGTACAGTCATCTATCTGTACAAGAACAAAGGTGATATTCAAGATTGTAATAATTTTAAAGGTATAAAGTTGCTCAGTCACACTATGGAGTTATGGGAGAAGGTGATAGAGAAAAAGTTGTAGAAGGATGTTGCGATTTTAGAGAACCAATTTGGTTTTATGCCAAGCATATCAACCATAGAGGCAATTTACCCATTTAGAAGGCTCATGAGTTTGTACAGAGATAGAAAGATAAATCTTCATATGGTGTTCATTGACATGAAAAAAAGCATATGATAGAGTTCCGCGTGAAGTATTATGGAGATGCTCGGAAAAGAAAGGAGTATCACCCTCGTATATTCGAGTTATTAAGGATATGTATGAGGGAAGTAGGACGTGTAACACCCGGGATTTTATCCCCCTTATTCCTGAATTTTATATCATTGGAAATTAAAATAATATCGATGTGCCTGCTTAAGTGTTATTTTTATTGAAAAGAATATTATTCTTATTTTATTGTTATGGAGGATTATATCGGGCACTACGTATTGCGTAGATTCCAGATTATAACTGGAGTGGTGAACCTTGGGACTAGTCCTGCAATTTATTGAATCAAACATTGGGTACTAATTACGAGGCAACAAGTGGATAAGCTCGTATTAATTGCGAGGTGACAAGTGGATAAGCTCGTATTAATTACGATGTGACGATGTAATTATCCAAAACAAAAGAAAAAAGGAAAAAGAAAAATAAATAAATCAAAAAGGGGCAAGCCCCTGTTTTTCTGCGGAAAGGGAATGACAAGCAAAAGGGGGGGCTCCTGACCCCCAACCCTACCTCACCCCACGCCGGAAAGAGAGGAGGGGGGGTGCTGTTGTGCCGGCAACCGGCCGGCCGGCCGTCGTCAGGCCGCACGGAAGCCGCCAGCCACGACCCCAAAGCATCGAGAGAGAGAGAGGGGGGGTGGTCTTCGACCCTTGCCCCCGTGCCCGCCCACACACACACGTCGGAAAGGGGGTGGGAGGCACCGTTGGCGTCGCCGGCGACCAGCCGACCCACGCCCGGTCGTCCTTACCCCGGTCGACGCCAAGTCGGGCCAGGGAAAGAGGCAGAGGCAGCGCAGGGGAGGAGAAGAAGGGTCAGGGTGGGGGGTCGCCGTGGGCCTCGGCGGGACCTCCACGGCTCGCCGGACGCCGGCGACGCGACAGCAGGCAGCGAGACAACAAAAGGGGGGGGAACCGAGCGGCTTCGAACCGCCCGAAACTAACCCTAAACGGGTCATTTGGCTTGGATTCGAGGTAGGTTTCCTCTTCCTCCTAGTTATTGTTAATTTTGATGCAAGTTTATTGATTATAGTTCGTTCAGGGTGAATTCATTGTTTATAGTTCGTTCAGGTTGAATTCAATGTTCATAGTTCGTTCAGGTTGAATCCAATAGTTATTGATTATAGTTCGTTCGGGTTGATTTGGAACTGATTATGAGTTACTTGAGGAAATTGTAGCGTAAACTGAACGATACCTATATATTGACTATATTGAACTAAATTAGCGATTTATCGATTTATTGATTTTATCGATTTATATAAAGCTTAACGATTCATTGATTTTATCGATTTATATAAAGTTAACGATTCAT
>JACYFF010031952.1:95421945-95450539 GCA_017589665.1 Selenicereus undatus | reverse complement strand
TTATATAAAGTTTAACGATTCATTGATTTTATCGATTTATATAAAGTATAACGATTCATTGATTTTATCGATTTATATAAAGTTAATGATTCATTGATTTTATCGATTTATATAAAGTTTAACGATTTATCGATTTTATCGATTTATATGAAGTTTAACGATTTATCGATTTTATCGATTTGTATGAAGTTTAATGATTTATCGATTGATATGAGGTTTAAGGTTTAGCGTTATACATATAAACATGAAAAGAAGTAGTCTATCGATGATAAGAAGTTTATTGATTATATCGATATAGCTTAATAGCTTATCGATTCTAGAAAATTATCAATTATACCAAGTTTAATGATTATATGTCGTTCATTGATTATAGAAAGTTTAATGATTATTGATTATATAGAGTTTATTGATTTATGTGTAGCTTATGCATTGTATAGAGTTTATTGATTATATAGCGCTATCAAATACATAAAGTTTATTGATCATATACAGTTCATTGTTTACATGTACTCATTGTTTATAGTGTTTGCATAGAAATGACATCGTTATGAATGCTTATTTATCGGAATTCTAAGCGTTTCTAAATGTTTTATCGGCCACATGTTTCCATTGACAAGTCATTGATAGTGAAGTAACCTTACATCATCGGATCTATGAGGTCTAATAATAAGCGTGGTTTACATTGCATCAATTGGCATCTTAGCGTAACCAACCCGGTGTTCCTTTTTAAAGTTTACATCGAATTTCAACTTCAATGTTTCAAAGTTCAGTGGCTATTGCTCGGTCAATAGGTAGAGACTACAGAGTTCAGTGTTTCATAGTGTTTCATAGTTCTGCCACTAAGCAGAAGTTTCAAAGTTTCAAAGTTCATAGTTCTGCCATAGGCAGAAATTCCAAAGTGCAGCATTCATAGCAGCTTTATTGATGCATTGACCATTGTATAAAGTTTTGTGTTATAGTTGAGCCTTCGTGACAGAAATCCCAGCAAGGGCTGTTTGTGGGTTATACCCCATCTGTCTTCAGTAAAGTTATGAGTTTATATGAAGAATGGATGGTAAGTCCGAAGAGTATAATTATTCTTAAGTTTTCAGCCTTGATATAAATGCTATCTCTCTTGCATTGTGACTGGAGTACACTGCGCGAGAGGTGAGTTCTTTAACGATATATGAGGGCTTCAAGAACAGGAATTACGAACAACGGTCGTAAGTTATTATTGTATTGAAAGTATCTGTTTAGGGGAGGGATTATTATTGCACTGAAAGTATTTGTTTAGGGGAGGGGGTTATTCACTGAGCGATAATTGCTCATTCCCATCTATTTTGTTCCCTCCCCAGGTTTTTGAAATAACAGGTAAAGGTCGGCCCAAGTAAGACGAGATGAATTCATGGCTGGCCTAGGACTTTGCGAGGTGCTTTTATGTGAGCTGCAATATGTATTATGATGTCACGGGTTGTGATTTAAGTTCTTGTATGCCTGTATTGCATATCATTTAGAGTCACTCTGTATGGTCGTGTGAGCCACCACCTAAACTATCTAGGACTATACTTGTAATTGTTCATTTGTTTAAACACTGAACTGTATTGGTTGTGGTGCTCCGGGCGGGTGGCCCGTAGAGCTGTGAACTCCGGCGGGTGGCCGTTGAGTTATAGTTAAGCCCTTTATAGCTGTTTTCAGTGCAGGGAAGTGATTGTAAGGCCTTGAGCCTAGGAAATGGTCAATTTTCAGGGGAAACTCTGTCCGTTTTGTTCCAGGGAAAAAAAAAAAAACCTAACACTCCTGACTCTAGGGTTGAGGGCGTTACAGGACGAGTGTTAGGACACCAGGAGGGGTCACTAATGACTTCTTCGTTGGTATGAGCCTGCATCAAAATTCCTCCTTAAACCCTTTTCTTTTCACCCTACTTATGGATGAACTTACAAGAGGGATTCAAGATGAGTTACCTTGGTGTATGCTTTTTGCAGATGACATTGTTCTTATTGATGAGACCAGACAGGGAGTTAATGTCAAGTTGGAGCGATGAAGGCATACACTGGAATCTAGTGGTTTCAGAGTGAGTAGATCGAAAACGGAATACCTTCATTGCTGTTTCAATGGAAGAGAGGATGCGGGGGGAGAAGTCACTCTAGATGGGAGGTCGATACCTAAGGTCGATAAGTTTAAGTATCTTGGCTCGATCATTCAGCAGAATGGGGATATTGACGAAGATATTAACCAGCGAATAAAGGTGGGTTGGCAAAAATGGAAGTACTCCTCAGGTGTGTTGTGCGATAAGAGGGTGCCTCGTGGATTGAAAGGCAAAGTCTATCGTATGATAGTTAGACCGACTGTCCTTTATGGATCAGAGGGTTGGCCACTAAAAAAGACGCAGATTCAAAGGTTGATGGTGGCAGAAATGAGGATGATTAGGTGGATATGTAGTTATACGAGATTAGATAGAATTAGGAATAGTGTTATCAGGGACTTAATTAAAGTAGCTCCCATTGAAGATAAGATGAGAGAAACAAGACTCCGATGGTTTGGCCATGTGAAAAGGAGGAGTGTGGATACTCCAGTGAGGAGATGTGAGATGATTGACATCCCCAGGGGCAAAAGAGGGAGGGGCAGACCAAAGAAGAGTTTGGATGAGGTGATTAGAGAGGACTTGAGAGTTGTCGGTTTAACGGAGGACCTGGCGCATGATAGGAAGTTGTAGCGAGATAGGATTAAGGTCGTAGATTAAGATCTTAGATCGTAGAGAGTCGTCCTCGTAATGGGCTTTTGGTTGCAGTGGCATCGTGCTGTTGTTTTTTCGTTTATCGCGTTTGTTTGCAGGTGGTACTATTTATGGGGAAGAAGCACCGTTTGTTCACCTTTGGTTGGTAAAGTATGTTTCCTTCATCTGATTTACTGTTCTTGTTACATAGCTCCAGCAACTTGTCCTTTTAATATTCTCATTAAGCGTTTTTACAAAATGTCTTTTCTTTAAATTACTTTCACAAATTCCTTTTATGTGGTTCTCTTAAAAACAATCTCTCTACAAGCAAGAATGCCGATAGGAGTAAGGTTGCCTATAGTTAGATCTCCCCTGCGAAAGCAGGACCCACACTAAGAGGTGTTGTTGTTGTTGTTGTTGTTGTTCTTTGATGAATGGGTCATTGATCATTAGTTGTTTATAATAATTGTTTCTAGAAGAAAGTGTTTAGCAAGATTAGTTTCCTCTGAAAAGGATGTGAGGCATTGATGCATAGAATTATTAAGGTTTGAGGTTGTTGGTAACGGAAGCCCATGAGCGAGCTACTCTTACTCATAGGTGATGTTTCCACATTGGCTTCTGCATTGCCTAAATAAATTGCGATCATTTATCTGACCTCTTTAAAGAAGCAAGAAATTCAAAATACAAATACTGATTAATTTCAGAAACCCCTATCAACTTCGGGAAATTAGGCTACTTATGGCAAAAATGTACCCTTCCTAGTTCCCATTATGTAGAGTTCGATTTCAGAGCTTCGATAACAGCTGAGAAATCCAAGTCGCTAAGGCCGCGTGATTTGGCAACTTTGTAAAGCTCGTTTGCAGCTGCTGCAACTGGGGTCGGTTGGGAAACCAATTCAGCAAGTCTAAGGGCAAGCCTCAAATCCTGTCAGAATTTAACGAATCCTTCAGGAACAGGTACACTTTCGGAAGGGAAGATGGGTGTGCGTTTTGGCAGGCATTCTTAACTGACCTTCTGCTGATGCTTGAGAGGGAATGCAGTAGGGTAGGTGGATTTCACCATCGAAGGCCCCTTCATTGAGTACATTGGTGCACTAATGGCACCCTGTGAGACTACCTGCAATAAGATCGAACACATCCAAAGATTTCCAATAGTTCAGAAAATGTTCATTGTGCATGAAATTGTTGCCTGCTCTCTCTCTCTCTTCTCTATTCGGTGGTTGTGCAGAAGTACATAGGCAATGCTTTCTATCTTTAGGATCCAATGGAAACATAGCTTCACCAATTCAGTTATAAGGCTGCGCACATTTAAAACCTGCAGAGGAGGGGCTCTAAGGTACCAGTTTGGCTGGATTTGATTTAGTGCATCATCACTACGCAGTATAATGCAGTGAGGACTTCCGATCTGAGTGCAGAACTGCTGTATTTTTCATCAAATATCACACTGAGACAGGCAAACAAATTACAAACAATATACACATGATACATAATTTCAGGGGAGCTTCTTTGCACTTTGCTTGCTCTGCTGAGGGGTTCAGGTTTTCAGGCAATTCAAAGGGTCATTTTAGAGTAACAGTTGATGGTAAGTTGTTAGATATAAAACCTATTCTTAGGCTTTCAACCATCAGCTTAAGTTTTTAGCTGAGATGGTTTATGAACATGGTATCAGAGTCTTTCTAAACGAAGATCCCTAGTTCAGATCTGAATAGCCCCCATATTAAATTATTACACAATGTAAGGAGGGGCCTTTGCAGCATACCAGCATCCACACTTCAAGCCCCAATGACATTTGCATGAGGGCGCGTGGTAAGAGTATAAAATCCTATTCTTGAACTTCAACTGTTGGCTTAAACTTTCATTTGATATGGTTTTCGAACATAAGTCTCTAATGAAATCTTATTTGACGGAAGAGTCATTTTAACTTAGGGTTATAATTCAATCAAAAATGTCCCATCAAACTATTGTGTGCTTTTCTGTTCGGACTTAGTCAGCAACCAATGTCTTTCAAATCAAGTATGGACAAATAAAGCCTCTTCACAGTGCAACTGTAAGGGTAATGGATATACCTCTACAAGCACACTTGGATCCAGACCAACTTTTTCACTCAGCAGCAGTCCTTCAGAAAACGAAGCCATCATACTGCACAACAGCCAAACATGGATGTGGTTCTGATCAAGAAGTCATACGCTCCAAAGCACTTATTTAATAGGGCAATAGAGTCTCCTACCTTCCCATTATCATGTTGACAACAAGTTTCATTGCCGCTCCATTGCCAACATCTCCGAGATAGAACTTCGACTACAATAATAGCATGATACCATCAGGTCATTGAGGGAATATATGATTTTAAATGTGCATAGTATCCAAGAAGCATAACATACCTTTCCCATGATGTCTAATAGGGGTCCAACCTTTTCAAATAGAGATTTGTCACCTGTTAACTTAGAATGAATTCAGTTTCTAAAGTGTGCAAACAGGTTTTCAATTATAATGCAGGACGACTACAACACGTCTCACCGGCAGTAAGAAATATCAGCTGCCCATCTTCTGCTGGCTTCTTGGAGCCAGAAACCGGAGCCTAATGCAAAATGCAAACGCATGAGAAAATGTTTCTGTTTATCTCATCCCTTCCAAGACTCAGAAGACATTAGAGCAATGGAGGTCCAGTTGGCGGCCAGGGGGGGGGGGGGGGGGGGGGAAGCAACTGATTTTCCATCTTAGTTCATTCCTTTGCCAATAATGTCTCCATAGTGTGACAGAGGGAAAAAATAAAAGCAATACCTCCAAAAATGATGCACCAGTAGCTTTTATATGCTCGCTAATAAGTTTGGAGGTGGCACCATCAACTGTTGAAACATCTACATACCTGCACATCAATAAAGGGTTCAAAAGAGAATCCAACTGAAATCCTCTGATACTATTTTTCCACAAAATCAGCCACAGGTGTTTAAGAATAGGATGTGTCCAAATGTTGCACTATTCCATTTTCTGATGTTTTCATGTTTTTGGTCTAAATGGAAGGTCAAATGCCATACTCATGTGGAGGTCCATCCAACATGGGTAAGGTAAAATGAAGAGTCTAAGAAATACAAGTTACGAAGTCACATCCCCAAACTCCATAGAAATTCACCAAATTTAGTTTTTCTTCTTGAACATAATTTACCCTTCTCCTGACCCAAGTCCTCCAATCCAACAACAACAACAACAACAACAACACCTCCCAGTGTGGGTCCCGCTTTCGCGGGGTCTGGGGAGATCCAGCTGTAGGCAACCTTACCTTTACCGGTATTCCTACCCAAGTCCTCCAATCCAACAGACAAGGAAATCAGATGACCCTTCTTTGTGATGACTATATGCCTCTTGAGTCTGCTCACAAGGGCATTGTTTCTTGCAATGAAGGCATTTAATATGACTAGATTGTCACAGAAAAGTTAACAGAAACAATAAGGACATAGTGCAAGAATGATTCAGAGATTCAACAGAAACTACCTGAAAAAAAATGCAAACACAAGTTACACCCACTATTATCCTCATTAATTTTACAGAAGCAGACAAGATGTATGTCATTCATATACTATCAGATCAATGCAGAGATGCTTATAGTGCTGTTAGTTTATATAACTTAGTGGATGAGAAAAATTCCTCACCCTTTGCCTGGGGCCATGCCATTTGCAGCTCCATGCTTCCCAAATGCAACATCTGCCTAATAGGTATGAATGTGTGGGCATCAGTGCATCACTGCCAATCAAAATCAAGTAAAAGAAACACAAATCAAAGCATACGCACTGCACTATCTGGATCAGCCAACATGGCAATTGTTACATCACAGGATGCAGCAACTTCTTCCGGAGAAGGTTTGTACCTGCATCAGGCACAAATCATTAAGAAGAAAAGATTAGGCGGCTATTATTCCATTGCTGCTGAAAATAGGGGATTGAGCACCACCAGCAATCTAAGAACAGAAGTGAAATGACATATATAGGTATAAATCAAGCAGGCATCCAATTTATATGCACCAGCAACACACAATGACAACAAAAACAACCACAACCACAACCCAGTTGATAACCAGGGCAGGGTCTCACAAGTTCAAGATCTTTAAGACCTTACCCCCGACATTCGCTTTCAAAGAGGCATCAAGTCCAAACAGCAGTGACGATCCTAACGTGAATCAAACGAATCCAAATGGCTCACAATGAACTACATTTATTGCATTCAAATTCATTGACATCATATATTGATATTTCAGCATGCACTTGATGAAGCATCCATGTAACACAAAATCTGTCCCAATCAGAACCTCTCACCTCCAAGAGAGAACCATTGCAAGAAAATTTAGAAAAGTGCTACAACATGGAAGTAAGGAGCAAACATTTCAGGTTTCACCTCCACGTGACGGTAATTTTTAGTACTATACTACCACCAACAGAAATTAGAGTTCATTCATGCAAGTTGAGGCCATGGAACAACATCTCATAACTTCAGGCATATGTAGCAGCAGTTAAACTGAAATATCCTTTAAACTAAATACTAAAAGTGAGGGTTTTGCACCACGCATGCTTAATGTCAACTTAAGCCATCAGGAAGCTTCTTCCTCTTTTGTTGCAACCTAGTTATTACTTATTGGGAATGCCACTCAGATTGCTCAAGCAGGAACATGGATCACATTGTTACACACTCGAGGCCTAACCTACTCCTACTTGTTAGATCACCACTCGTTACACACACTAGGTGTAATGCCACTCAGATTGTTCCAGCAGCAACATGGATCACCCCCCTGTCACACACTGCGTGTTCAGGCTTTGGATTGCTTGGCCTAGGAATGCGAATCACAGGGTTAAGAGAGCATTCCAGATAGATGTAATAGCAACATTTGACTCCAATCAGCAGTCCCCTAATAAACCAGGAAACCAAGGTCGCCCAATGGCTGGCATATTGCTACCCCCAAATAAATAGATATCTCAACTGAAAAAGGAAAAATGCACGAAAATAATGAAGACTCATGGCATGAACTCGGAATCCCATACTGTGAAACTGAAAACATACAAGAGGCCAGTGATGCTCTAGCACTTGAGGATTCAAGTGTGAGGAAATAGGAATGGGATATGTCATATAGGGACTTACTTAGCACCAAGGCTGATGAGAGGATCACATTTGCTCTTCGTTCTATTCCAGACAGTCACATCACACCTATAACATGCAGATCACATCCATGAGCCAGAAGCTCCACCAGATTATTCATCCGCAAGTAACATGTTAAATCTTTTGCTTCTTGGACACTTCCATTGCCTGTAGGTTATCTTCCACAGATTGCAAAGATACAAACTAAACATCAATTAGGAAAGAAAAATGATTAAATGTCCTTCTAATTGGCAGCAGATGAGTGGAACGATATCTCTTAGTAGATCAATCACCAGAATTTGTTACGAAGCTGGGAGGGTACGAAGCTGTGTAGCCCACATAATTTAGGTCAGGTGATTTATATGCGATGTGGACGAAGGGTGGCCGCTATGGCTGAAAATAAAACTGAACTGCTAAACAGGAAAGTTTTTCACATTCTTAAAGCACAACATAGATGTCAGAAACATCAACAGAGAGATCATCAAATCTATCCTTTCTTCCCAAAACACTCAATTAAATAATTAGCTAATTGCAGGGGCCTCATCTTTACCCAAACAAGCTAGCTCAAATGCCTTCACCCTTCCCCCATTTGTTCTCACCACCAAATAGAAAAACCAGTCTACTAGGAAAGAATGTGACATAAGCTGTTCCACAATCACATAGCAAAAACATATTGCAAGGTTCTCACCCAGCTTTTATCAGATTTTGAGCCATTGGAGAACCCATGATTCCAATACCAAGAAAACCAACACTTCCCGAGAATGCATCTGCAATGGCATGATGTTGAACATGAGGCCCGTTGATCACCAATAACAGAAACCAAGTTACACTGGCACAACTCAGAAGTGTCATGTGCAACATTCACAGGACACATACCCTTCCATTCCCCAACAGCGTGTCACTCCTAAAGGTTCATATAATAAAAAGGTTGTCCACTTTCCCCATATGAAGTTCACAATTCTATGCTTCATTTGCTAGTTGTGTCTCTCGGAGAAGCCAGTTTCTCCTACACAGTTTCCACTAATTAAGCTAATTGCAAATATCATTCAAAACCCAGCAATTACTCATAAATTGCACCTTAAGACACTCTAGGCTCACAGCTCTGCGATAACTACAGTGACAAAGAGTTGCCCACCTCTGAATTCACGCCATCATCATGATTTTAGGCTTCTAAACTTTATCTCCCCCCCCCCCCCAAAAAAAAACTTATTGGCAAAGCATTAAAGATCTGGAGCATTATAGCGCGCTTAATTAGAGAATCTAGAGACCCAGCACCCAAAAAATTTAAGACATGATCAACAACATAATCTTCAGAGAATCCATTAGTGAATAACATGATTCCCAAGTATATATTCACAAATTCAATGAAAACCCATTTGACGGGGTGGTACCTTTGGCTGAAGCAGGGATAATCCGAGAGGAGAATTGCCTAGATGAGAGAGAAAACAGAGGTTTTCCGAAGAGGGATGAAGTGGGTTTGTGCCTGAAATGGAGAGGAAGCTGCGGACAAATTCCTGAGCCTGAGCTAAATGCCATAGCCAACGAAGTTGAGCTTGAAGTGTTGAAGACTTTTGTTTTGGGTATGAGAGATGTATGGCAATTAGTCTTGGCAATAGTCATCGCCATAGCCATAGCCATAGCCAGTAATTTATGGAAGGATTGTTATTCATTTTAATGGCTACCAGGAGGCTCGCATTTTAAGGTGATTTCCTCACCTGAGCAGCTTCTTTCAGGATACTGGATAGAAAGAAAGAACTGGCTCACTTCACTTGGTGGCAATGGGCTTTTACATGATTTTTGTTTTTAATTTTCTTTTTTTTGGGAGTCTATCTCTTGTCTCTTCCCTGTATACTGTCTTTCTCCAAATATGAGACAATTTTTGCCATATATTTTCTATAATTAGTTGGCAAATAAGTCATATTGTACAATTATATCATCATTATTGATAAATAGGCGCTTAACATCGTGATTGTATATGAAACTATAACATAATAGTTCAATAATATGACACAGATGACAAAAAAATCTATGACTTCTGATTAATATGTGAATCAGCCTTTTCAAACATAGTTCAAGAATATCCAACCTTTTAACTGATGTAAGAGCCACCTTTAGAAACTACTTCAACTATTGCTTTAGTTTTCACTTCTATCCAAAATGAGAGAATAAGCTCTAGCAAGTTGAGTGATTCCAAGGCTCACTCACAACCACATTCATAAGAACTACAACTAGTGAAAGCCTCACCAAAATCAAACAAACCAAGTCTTGCTTATAAAAGGGGCATATCAATCGCATAACTAATACTCTATATGTCTTACTGTTATAATTAAGAAGCTTTTACAAGTATGCTTTTCTTTAAGACATTTTAATACTTCTAATGATCCCTGCAAAAAATAGGACTCGTGCTAAGACTGGAGAGCTGTTTTCATAATTTTTTAAGGCCAAAAGCTCTAATTGTAAGAAAATTTAAGAATTTTGACGAATTGATATGTCACAACGGAAGTGTGAAGGTGAAAGACAAACCAAAATTAAAATGCCCGTGGCCCCTTGTGATGGGCTCGAACCATAAACTACCCACCAACTGAGGAAGTCCTTGTGACTTGGAAGCCTTAACTGTGATCACCCGTGATTAGGATTCGGCAACGAAAAGGAGAAACACATGCACAAGGATGTGTTTGCAAATTGGAATACAAAAGCATACAAAAGAGCCCCTTTTCGTTAAAAACACTTTGGGGCTTGTACAATTTACAAGTAACTTTCTCTAAAGCTGTCGATTTACATGTCGAAAACACTACTTGTGATACCAATCAATCCTCTAGATCATCTTCATCTTCATCTTCAACAAATTCCTCCGCTTTGTCGTCTTCATCATCATCATCTTCTTCTTCTCTTTCTTCGTCGGTATCATCCTCAACGATGAAGCCTCCCAGGGTCTCATCCTCCTCGTCTTCTTCGTACTCTTCCTCCTCTTCTTTCTTGGTACTTGTCTTGGCATTAGACTTTCTGTTCCAGCTTGGTTTGCCTTGGTCTTTTGAGCGAGTTTGATAAGTAGGTCTCTGAGCTTTTCTGGCGCTTGTGTTTACTACTTCCTCATCTTCACTCTCACCTGTCCACTCCTCATCTGCATCATCATCTCCTTTAGTCTTCTTCCTCTTCCCCCTTCGACCGCCCCTCCTTCCCCTTTTCTCTGCAACCTCCTCTTCATCACTATCTCCTCTCGGGTCTTCAAGGAACCAATCCCAATTTTTGACATCTCGAATCATTTGCTTTGGGTACTGATCAAATTCATGTCCAGTCACAAGAAAACCAAACTCTGCATCTCACATGACAAACAAATAGGAGTCAACAAAGAAGTACTTGTCAGTTGCTCTATCAAACTATCGTAAATCATCAGATGATTTGAATTTAACGCTACACTGTCCCCCAGTTCATGTCCTATATGGACTTCTCAAAGAAGCAAGGGGGAAAAAGCCGATGGAAGGGCATCAAATGAAGCCATAGCAATATGAAAGCACATCCATGACCTCAAGGCGACAAGGACACCAGGTCAAGACATTCAATTAGGATTACATGTGGAGGTTTGACAGCAACAAATTCACAGCCTTAACTCCCTCACTTCAACGTAAATGTCATGGTTTCTACTTTCACGAACCAGCAAGCAGTGTTACTCAGAAAATGGCAACATTTCACAACAAAGATCTCAAAAACATGAAGCATCTCTAGTCGCCAGTCTCAAGTCTTACTGGATTATAGCACATATGAGCCCTCAAAGAAACAACCACAAATTAATCATATAACTCCATAAATTTCTAAGGTTTGCCAGCCTTTTTCTCTTTTACATAATCCAAACAAAGACAATATCCCAGAATCATTTCCAGGGCAACGTTTCGGATTCAATGTTCATGTACATAACCTAGCTGTATAATTAAATTACAGATAGGTTGCTTTCAATGGATTATATATACTTGAGCTGTATGAATTCTGTACTTGAACAATATGAATTGCCTACTAGTTCACCATAATCAAAGTAATCCACTAGGTTCAAAGCTGACAAAATCCCAAGTAATCCAAATTACACAAATACAATTGCTTCCGATAGATTCCCCCTCTCCAATGCTAGATTCCTATAGGTTGTCTTCAATGGATTATATACTTGAGCTGTATGAATTCTGTACTTGAACAGTATGAATTGCCTACTAGTTCACTATAATCAAAGTAATCTACTAGATTCAAGGCCTACAAATTGCCAAGTAATTCAAATACACAAATACAATTGCTTCCTATAGATTCGCCCTCTTCAATTTTATCAGTATCACAATCAATTTGTAGTTTCTGAATTAACCTTTTCAAAGAACAAATCACCCAAAATTGACTACGTCCAGAATTTCTAAAGACCTAATGCATCGATTAGCACCCACAATGAAAACCTTCACATTTTCCTCCCAAACCCAGCTAGAACAAGCTAATTTGCTTCTAAAGTTACTTGTCCAACAACCAAAACCCGCCAAATTAATCCAAAACAAAGCATATCAAGGAACACAAATCTGTCACTATGACCATGAAAATGGAAAAAGCAACGAAGAATGAATTAAACCTTGAACCGGGTCAATACTGGAAACATCAACAGCATCCAACCCAGAAGCTCCATTGCGCTCGTTAACCCCATAAGAAATCTCCAAACTTTGACTCAATTCATTACTAACTCTGTCCTCAATTTCTCCTCTTTTGCTTTCTCTCTCATCCACCACCTCCTTTTCCACCTCCTTGACGGTGAACCAAACGAGGTCTTTGGCAGAAAGACAGAACATATCACCAATACGAAGTTGACCCCTTTGAAATCTCTTGAAAGTTCTGATCTTCCCACCTTCATTTTTGCTGTAAACCCAAACTGGGTTCTTGCCTAGAACCTCGAATGAAACCCTAGGGCCTGTTTGGCTGTCTGGTGGATCAGTGGAGGGAGTGAACTCAAATGAAATGTGACGACGAGAGACTGCCAGGTCATTTGGGTGGAACCCCTTTCCTCTTCCAAACACGGTGGTTGAACAGGGTTTTAGCAGGGTTTTGGACCCATCCGAACCTTCTATTTCCATAGCTGGTCTGAGCTCTTTGTGCTCTCTTCTCTCTCTCTCTCCTCTGTTCCTCTTTGCTTCTCTTCCCTGGAACCGGAAGAATGAAAGACTAATGACTGGAATTTGGAGGGATTTTTAATTTTTTATTTGTTATTTTTCATTACCTCAATCAAGAAATCTAGATGATGGGCATGGCCGATTCAGGCCGAACAACGTGCCCATCAGTAACGCCTGAAGGGGTGTTAAAAAAAAAACTGAAACCCAAAATTGAAAAATTCGAACCAAAAAATTAGCTAACTAAATAAATTCAATTTATGATTCTGGGTACTCTTAATTTTCTGAAAATAATTATTAGAGGTTAATATTTTTAAAATATATTTTAAAGTATCTGCTATTTTAGGTAAACTATTAATAGGGGATAATATTTTTAAAAATAGTTACTGGCCGAAGTTTTTCTTGGCAACTTAGCTCTTGAACTTTCTGAATTCACAATTTTTGCCCAAAATGAGGTTTACCACGTAAATACTTGATTTTTTGGTACTTTTTGATAAAAAAACTAAGCTTATACTTTTGTTCTGACTTCTTCTAATGACTTTACTGATACTAGTTATCACAATCTACTATTTATATCTTATATATTATAATTTCTGTGGTTATATGCCCACCATGCTTAGCAAAACTAATTAAAGCTTAATTAAAGAGCTTCGACCATTACCTGAACGTAGTTGGTGTTGGACTCCGGTGTTCCTCTAGCTTCCGGTTTACAAAGATTGTTAATCTCAACTCCACATTCCTTAGATCAGGCACAACACAGTTTCATTTCGTTTCCTACCTTAAACTGTAGTCTTTAATCAAGTTTTAAGTATTTTTAAAGGATAGTGAGACTTTAATCAAGAAACTAAAATAATTAAGACATAAAGTTCGATTGAATAACGTTCCCTACTGGGAAACTTCTTTTATTGAAAGCTTAAGAGTGGAAATATTACAATGGAAGGCTTTGAAGAGAGACTTTAAGCTAAGATCATTAGAGATGCTTGCTCATATAGAAATAGAGAATCCAAACTTCTCTCTTGCTCAAGAATGCTCAAATGACCGTGTCCTCTCTCAGTACTCGACCTCTCTATTTATAAAGGGGATGGAGGTACCTAGGATGCCTTATTGGCTATAGTACATAAAGATTTTTTCACATGACTACAATGTATACTGACTCTGCAGTACACTCTTTATTTTACAAACCGGACACTTGTCACAATAGTACATTAATGAGACAGCTACTTTTCAGAACTTTTAATGATGATAAGACTAGTCATCATTATTGAGATTCTGCACGCCTTCATCTCCAATTATATCTTTCAGGTCATCATTATCTGGATAATCATCAAAATCTTCATCAATTTGTTTAAGATACTCTGGATCCCATTCTTCAAATAACTCAAGGATATATTTTTTTCCATTTTTTGATAAGAATTTTCCAACTCCAATATCAAATAGATAATCAAATATATCTTCTGATACTGCGCCTTCCACCTTTATGTAGTCTTTAAATTCATTATCATAGGCGAAAGTAGTGCTTCCACAATGCATTAATGTTTTTCATCGTTCGATCAATGTCCAACATTGATGATAAATGTTGAAAAATCCAACGGCCCTTGATAAAGCAAGATCAGTAATTAGATGTACCGGATTTTCATGAACCCAACTTTGTCGTTGATCATTGAGATCGTTGCAATCAACGATTTGGACAAGATAATTGGTTGGTTTGGCTTTTCCATTTTCATATTCAATTAGAGCGCTACAAACCTCTAAAGTTAGGTATCTATGAACTGGATTTTTTGTCGGACCTTCAGGAAACGTAAGAATCCAATGGATCTTTTTCAACATGCATTGCTAGAATTTAGTTAAGGTTGAGAAAAATGAAAATTTTGGATCTGGGATTTATGTGAAGTAAAGTACCATCCTGTATTTTCGGGTTTTAAAAACAGGACCATTTAGAGATAATGAATTTGTTGGGAAACAAATACCACAAACTCCAGATCTATCGAGAAAAAAGATCGTTGTACTCTAAGACTCTCAAATATCATAGGAATAATGATGATAAAAGTCGATGCAGGCTGCATACCACTCATTGAACCATTTTTTTAAACATGAGAACTTATTTTTTCTTGGATTTCATAAGGACATTGGGGATAACTAATTTGTAACTCTAGAAGAGAAAATCTTTGGGCTATCAGGTAGGCTGTAGGCAGTAGACCAAAACATGATCTACTTTTTGTATGAAATTCTAGGTTATCGATGAAGACTTTACTAGAAGGCGTAACCCGTTCGAGTAAGGATGACATTTTATTAAGGATCTCCTTTTTTTCTAGCAGGAGGTCGGCTTTGCTGATCACCATTGGCGAGTTTTCGAGTTAGACTATCTGTCAGAGAGTTCTTTGATCCCTGTATGTGTTCAATAGAGAAGAAAAGTTGGTTAAGCCATAATTGCTAACGCAGGAGTCTCCCTTGCGCTTACATATTTGATAAGTTATTTTTCACAAATCCAATTATTTCTTTGCAATCAGTTCGAATAAGAACAGGTTTTGGGGCTAAAAAGATTAAGAATTTTTCAATTCCTCTTATGACTGTAAGGATTTCTCTTTCCATTGTACGATAGTTGCATTCTGCCTTATTAAAACTTATACTGCAATACTTGCAGAGTTTTTCTCCTTCTTGTATCGCACTCCAGTGCTTATTGCTAGCATCTGTTTCAAGAACTAAATCATCTCATTCGTTAGGCAAATTAAGGACATGAAAATTTTTACACATTTTTTTGAAGTTTTAAACAATCTTTGTATCATTAGTGGTCTATGTCCAACTTCTTTCTTGAGTTTCTGTTGTAATGGTTTTTTCAGCTTAGCTAAATCTTTAATGAAATCTGAAACATAGGTAAAGCATCCAAAACCTTTCTAGAGTTTTCTATCTTCAATTTTTTCAAGAAATTTTTTATTTTTTCCATAATATACTTTTGTAGAATGATTTGTCCAACTTTTATCTCTAGGCCTAAAAACTCAATTTCTTAATCAGCATAAATGCATTTGTTCTTACCAAGTATAATGTCATGATCAATACATCTTTGGGTGACTGCTAAGACATCATCTTTGTGTTGTTCTATAGTTTTAGAAAAAACAAGGATGTCTTCAATGTAAACTAAATAACAATAATTGAGGTCTTTAAAGATATTATTCATTCTCCTTTAGAATATTTGAGGTGCATTTTTAAGACCAATTGACATTACTATCCATTCATAATATCCTTGTGGGGTACTAAAAGCAGTTAAGAGAATACTCTCTTCATCCATTTTTATTTGCCAATAACCACTTTTGCAATCCATTTTCGAGAACAAAGAGGCTCCTTGAATTCTGTTGAAAAGGATTGTTTTGTTAGAAATATAATAATCATTAAAGACAGTATTATTATTAAGCTTTTTGTCATTGATTACCATTCTAGCTTTTCCTCTTTTTTGTTCAGAATGATTTCTTACCATGCTATTCTTAATTAATCATTTATCAAGAAGTTCTTTAACTTGTTTATCAAATTCTTGGATATCTTGGAGGGTATACACCATTTGTTTAACTCAAATAATAGTGTTAGGATTTAATAGAGTAATTTTCGCAAATATTTTATCTTTATCTCAAAACTTTAGTGGATTATCAGAGTAGAGCTCTTTGCATAATTTTTCTTTTTGTTCGATAATTTGTTCTTTAATAGGCAATTCGAATAATGAGATTGTCAATGCTACTTCACGTCGTGTTGGCATTACCTTCTCACCACGCTACCTGCGTGTAAACTCAGTTTTCTGATGAGTGTAAGCCTTACTTAATTTTTCAATAGGAACGGAGTGACCATTTATTGTAAATATTATCTGGTTTATGGTTTGGGTGCATAGAGAATATAATATTTGGAAATTATTTTCAATAATCATATCATGAGAGGGTTGATCAGTAACCCATAGAACTGGTATAATGCATTGGACTCCTCCTAATTCTATCGATAATCCTTTTATGGCTTCATTGTGGCTCATAACACTATTATTAGCTATCGTTACTTGTAAAAGGTTTTTAGCTCTTTTTCACATAAATTAAGGCAATAATAATCTTTTTCCAAAGCATATAGAACAACCACTATCTATATAAGCACACAATTCATTTTTGTTATATCTCTCTAAACATACTTTTATTGGGATATAGGTGCTATTAGGGTTTGTATTGGTAGCTTCATAGCATATTTTCATAATCATATTTTTTACTAATTCATCCTCATAGATGGGTTCACTAACAGTTCTACTTTTGTAGCCAATGACTTTTCTATATAGGCTCATAATTCGATCTACACTGGGTCTTGCAGCCTCGAAACTCATTCTACTCGTTTCACTACTTATGCTAATTGTATCATCTTCCTTAAGATCTTCTTTGGCGGATGAAGATCTTTCTCTCCAATTTGACCTTGTACTCATACTTCTTAATAATTGGGGTTTTATGATGATTTTGCCTTCTTCATCAATCTTTATTATATTTTTCTTATTGATCTTTGTAGGATTGGTGAAACTGGATATCCATGAATGGTCAATTTTTATCTCTTGAGGATTGGATTTAATCCTCTGAATTTTTTGCATGGTTGTGGGACTCTCAAATTTCTCTGCTTCTATCATTGTTACTTTAGTCTTAAGATCTATTATATTATCTAATTTATAGATAATTTTTCAAAATATCCTTAAAGAATATCCCCATCTTTTCATATCCATCCCAATTGTTTTTATTTAAGTGACAGGAAGTTTTTGGCAAATTCATCTTTTAAACTCACATAATATCCTGGTCGGCAATTAAATCCTATTGACCCATTAAATAAATTGATTTTTATCCCTGTGATTATCTTATTATTAAATTTGGTATGCCTAATATCATAGAGTAAAGCGTAAAGATCAATATTTTTACCATAATATTGTAATGGAGTTATTTGAACTTGGATGCTTCCGACATGGATATACCTATACTTTCTATCTTTGTTATGCTTAAGGATATTTTCTCAATTAATGAGATTAACTTTCCCCACGTCATACTCACAATCCTTTATCTCAAGATCTACTTCCATCATTTCACATACGTATTTGCTTTTTAATTGAAAAATAGATTTTTTATAAATCATATCTTTTTGGATTATGAGAAGCACCCAATCACCTTTGACTTTGTCATGATCATTGTCTACAACAAACTCTTCTCCTTGAAGATCACCAAGGCTAACCGAACTACTTTTCATCATATGACTTATTTCTTCATAATTACTTGCTTCATATTCATTGTTCAATATAATTTCAACAATTCCTTTGTTGTTACTTAGGGCTAGGTCTAGTGCATCATCTTCATTAAGCTCAACATAATCTAGGCGTCCTAAGGTTTCAATAAGTTTGTTATTCTTTTTATTTTTGCACTCATTTGTATAATGTCCTACTTCTCCGCATACCCAACATTTGCAATTGTTTTTCCCTGCCAGACAATAAGCTGTTTTCCTAAAAAATCTACGTTTTTTAGGACTTGACTTATTATAGTATTTTCTCCTATATTTCTCTCCTCTTTGCTTATTAAAGCTCTTTTTCTTATAAAATTTTCGTTTTCTTCTTTTCTCAGGTTCCTTTCCCCATTGGTGAGGTGAATCCCAACAAGTTAAGAACTGCTTTGTGATCTTCTTTTGTTTGTAAAAATCAAGACATTGTTCGTTGACCCATTTTCGAAAATAGGAAATTCTTGAACTAAGGGTATCAACAACATCTGTTCGTTCAAGCCATGGCATGTATTTTTCATTAATTATAGAATTTATAGGATATGGCAGTTTGTCATAGAACATGTCAAGATTTGTTTCATTATGTCCAATTTTATAATAGTATTGACTAAATTCGTCAATGTAGTTTTCTAAGTATCTCATATCCCCTAGTTCTATGTTGTTAATCTTTCTTTGTCATTCTCTTGCTTTTTCTTCAGAGTCAAGTTTGGCTCCGATGAATTCAGTTTCAATTTCTTTGCACAAACTCTGAACATGACAGCTGGTGTTTCCATTGCTCTTAATGTATTTTTACCATCTTCACTTAACGAATCGTACCAGTCAGCTACCGTGCCAGAGAAACTATGCTCGATATAATTTAGGAAGCTTGCCGCAGTCCATGTAGTATTTAGGTTTAGGATACTATTCATTCTTCTTTTTCAATGCTCAAATATTTCTTCTCCGTTACGGGCTCCATCAATGTTTAAGATATACCCTGTTTGACTAATTGGGGTAAGGCCAATTTCTTCAAAAGATGTAGTTTTTCTTGGGATGAACCCAAAGGAAAAATTGTTTGTGCGTCATGCTGGGACGTACCTAGGTCTTAAGAAATGAGTATTTCTTCTGGAAGGTTTACCAAATTCTTCAGGCTTAGGAACGACATTTTTTACGAGATTAGACTTTATTTCATATAAGTTGATCTCTTCTCCAATTTCATTAATCTCGTCTTCAATAGTCATTTTACCATATTTTTTATCTAATTTTCTTCTAACCTCTTCTAAAGGTAATGCATTCAGATAATCAAGCTTAAGAAGGTTCATCTCCTGATATATTTCTTCTTCTAATTGGACATGATTTGTTTCTTCGATGTCATCAAATAAAACGTCATGTTTTTTGCTAATGCTACTCAGGATTTTGTTTAATTCTTCCGGATTTTGTTCATTCTCAAACATCATTTGTAGCTCTTCGAAAGTATATTGTTTATATTCTATCTTCTTTTTCTTTCTTCTCCGACGATTTTTCACCAGATTGTTCCCCTACTTGTCTTTGGATTTTTATCTCTTGCAAAGGAAAGAAAATCTTGTTTTTTGGGTTTTGGAAAGGATGTTTATGCTGAAAAACAGTACTAATATTAGGATTAGCTTTATCGGTATGTCTAACTTCGTTAATGAGATAAAGATGGGCAATGGTTAACTGATTCTTAAGGTCCTTCAATTCAATCTTACTTTTAACTAATTCTGCTTTTAATTCTAAAACTATATCAGTAATCTAGTTTAATTGAGGTGTTAAAGAGGTATTACCTTCTCGTGAGTGGATAATGTGCGAATAATTAGGACCAGGACAAGCAGGTGATGATTCAAGCATTAATCACAACTAATCAATGTTAATTAGCTTAACTACATTAAATAGCTTAATAATCTCAATTATTTTTTGTGCACGTGGCTCTGATACCAATTGAAAGAGGGCCTTGAGTTTTACTAGTGAGCAAAAAACCACAATCACAATTTTAAATTTTTCGAAAGTAAGTTTTTAAGGATTTGGGCTAAAGTGCAAATATGAAAAGTTTAAGGGTTAAAAAGAAAATGTAAGCAGTGAATGGTCCCCTTAAAATAATTTCCACAGAATATTACCCATTTTAAATATATTCTAATAACATGGTCCCCTAGTTATGATTTCCACACAAAGTGGTGTACCTGGCAGTGATTTTTGAAATAAATTTTCCAAAAACCTGGTTCGGTTAACTGAATTTTAAAAAATAGTTTTTAGTTTAGTTACGGTTGGTTTGGTTTGAAAATTCAGTTAATCGAATCGAAATTAATTTTTTTTAAAAAAAGTTTAAACATTAAAAATGAAAAATTTAGGTGATGAAGTACGCTTCTTTTTATTTTTGTATTTTTTATTTTTGCTATTTTTTTTTAACATCAAAGGGGCATGGATTTTCTTAACGACAATTTAGAAATGCAAGTTTGGATACAACATCAGGCACATCATGATGAAAGACTTTGTATCCTCCTACCCTAGAATCAATTCTTACAACTACAGGTGAGATACGGGGCGGGCTGGGTGTTCGTACCAAAAATATGTTGGCCATGTTTGGTAAAGAGCTTTTTGGGTACAAAAAGAGCTTTTTGGGGGTATTAGCTGTTTGACTCTGGTCAAAAAGCTCTTTAGGGTGTTTGGTTGATTAGCTTTTTAGATTAACTTTTTATACCCAAAAAGCTCTTTTACAAAAAGCTCTTTGGGATAGCTTTTTCAAAGAACTTTTTGATATTTACTATTATAATGACCATACTAACCTTATAATTTGGACAAATTTACATTACATATCATTCACAAATGATATTCCCGAATGTTGGATGCTTATATTTTAATTAATTTATTTTTTTTAAGACAATAGTTGTGGATGGTCATGATGTCGAAGATAATGCTTTTAATTTTAACGTTTTCTTAATTTAACAAATAATTTATGTTAGTTAGTCTTTTATGATATATAACTATTTTTTATATCACATAATTTCAATTGCTATTAAAAAAAAAATTTAACATTAAAAATATATTTTGATTATAAGTGCTAAAATTAGGAAAAAGTATAAATGTAATTTTATATATCACATAAGTCTTAATTCATAATTCATATCGAAAAGAAAATAAATATCCAATGAAAAATTGTTTTGTTAGAAAAATAATGAAATTGAGTAATGGGTATAAGTAGAATTTTATCAAATAACTTTGTTAGAAACAGCTAACTTCACCAAACACTTTTTTCACAAACAGCTAATGCAATCAGCTAAGTCAAACAGCTAATACAATCAGCTAACAGCTAACAGCTAATGCAATCAGCTAACAGCTAACAGCTAACAGCTGATTGCCAAACAGGGCCGTTATTTTTTTGGGTATTTTTACACTAATTTTATGCTCGTTATAATTGTATTTTAAAGATTTTTATTTGCTTTTATTTTGATTTCAGGTTTTGAATAATTTTGAAATAATGCAAGGAAAGGCAAGTAAAATAGTGAAAAGTGTCGGGAATTGAAGAACCGGGCGAAACTGGTTTGAACTGGCCCAAGAATTGAAAAAAAACTAGCCCAAATAACCGGACCGGTCCAAGTGCAACCGGTTCATTTTTCCCCCTTTTAACTCACGCTCTCTTTCTTTCTTATCTCTCCTTTCTCTCTCCTCTCGGTTCCCAAACCCCCGAAACCAACCCAAAAACCCCAAGTTTCCATCTTCTTCGCTCTCACCATCTCTATCCTCCATCTCATCTCTCTCCCTTTCTTTGAAACACCACGCCACCACCCGTAATTTACGCACAGTGCGCTAGCAAACTACACATGTTACATCTTCTCCACCGTCCATGACAACCTCCAATCGAACGACAGAGGGGCGAAGTTGGGTTCAGTATAAATCGTGGTTGGAAGACGCGATGGAGAAGGCTAGGTAATTTAGGGTTAGGTTAGGTTTACATTCTGCTTTAGGTTTAGATTTTAGTTTTAATTTCAGTTTTATTTCGATTTTCAGATTAGGGTTGTTTCGATTTAGGGTTTCGATTTTAGGTTCGTTTTCAGCATTCAATTCCATGTAATTAAGCTTTGATTTCGAATCCTCGTTCATGAATTGCAAGAGTTTTTGGGGTTTATTTCAGTAATTTTGGTTTTTCTTCCCCTTCCCCTGTTCTGTTCTGTTTCGCATAGTGATGATGGCGATGCTGCCATTGATGAAACAGTTGAGCTGCAAAGTGAGGGGGCATGAAGTTGTTTAGTTAGTTTTGTTTTCTTTTCCTTGGTTCGAGTTCTGCTACAAGCAAGGAGAGGGTGCTTGAAGCCTTGGGCATAGTTTCGGTTTGCTCTCGAATCCTTCGACTCTACTATTAATTTTACTAGTTGTTGTTTAGCTTCCATTGTTGCTCAGTTTCTTGATTTGTTTAGGCCTGTTAAGCTAGGTTCAACTTTAGTATATTTCTCAGTTTTTCATTCTAGCCTTCGTAATGTGGTTTGATTAAGTAGTGTAATAGATTTTGAAGCTGGGTTGTTCTGTATTACTTAATCTAAAATGCTATTTTGAAGCTTTGATGGATTTCGAATATGCCATGTTTAGGTTGTAGTGATAGCTTGCATCAAACTCTATTCTACTGGCCTAATTACTTTCATCCCCTACCTTGTTTTCTGGATGTGTTAACTGATTGTGCTTGCTACTGTTGGGTTGGTTGATAAATAGCAGTTTATTTAGCGTAGCTTAATTACTTGATGGTTGATTTATGCTGGAATATTGGATAAGTGTTGAAGGTTGATTTTAGACCATTTAGGTTGCTCATGCTCATTGAAATAGATAATGTTTGGTTAAATGAAAGTATTAGTTCATTGTAGGTTAAGTTGATCTAGATTAATTAGTTAGTTAATCCTAGCTTTGTGACCTTAATCTTGACCATCGTCCCTGAGGATTTGACCCTCAAGTACTACGACAACAGTCGTATGCTTGCGGCTTTTTCCTTTTCAGTTATTTCACACTCCCTAAATTTTCATCAACACCAGGTCAACCCGCCCCGTTAAACCGCGGGCCGACGGGTCTCGTTACCATGAACCACACCGCACCGTGAAAGTAACGAGGTAGGGCAGGCCGCGGGGCGGTTCACGGGTTCAGTACGGGGGTGGGGCGGGTTGACCCGTTTTAGATAAAACCAAAAAAAAAATGGTAAATATGAGACACTATGTCTATGACAACAAGAGAGAGAGAGAGAGAGAGAGAGAGAGAGAGATGGGGGGACATGCAAATAATAAAAATAAGGATTTTGATGTGATGGATTCTAAAGGAGTAGCATTAAAATGTTGACACAAACAAGACAGGAGAAAGAAACTAACGACATGATTTAAATTAGCATTTAATTTTATTAAAAATGAGTACTAACTAAAGATATTATGAGTTTGTAATTATTAAATTAGCAAATAATAACTTATATCTATAGTAGAAGATATTTAAGTATAATTATTTTTTTTCCTTCTTACCTTGTGATGGGGGGGGGGGGGAGGGAAATTAAAAGGGCTTGATCTTAATATGATCATTTAATTAAAATATTTCATATTCCAAAGATTATGAAATAATTAATTAAAGTATTTCATATGAAGATGCCTAAGTATCCCCATATATTTCAAAGAATATTTGTTATTCTTTGTAACATACAGAGAATCAAAGCCCATGTCGTTCTTATACTTACCTGTTACCTGACTTACCTAGACGACTGGAGGTAGAATTTGGCAAATATTGGAGAACATCACTCGTCATCATCGAGAGCTTTATCCACAGAGCTGCCACCTGGTGCTTCTGAACCGGATGAGGAGCTAAGTTGTACGAATTGATCAATCTCATCTTCATCGTCCTCTAGTCGAGGTTGATCTTGAGATCGGTTGTACGCCATTTGCCAATCCTTCAAGCATATTAGAACCTTGATCGTTCTTGGGGTTAGGGCTGCTCGTTTATCATCAAGGATCCGTCTCCCATCATTGAATGCTGACTCAATTGCTATAGTTGAAGGAGGACAAGCAAGAATATCTTTTGCAATTCTGTGTAAAATTGGATATTTTTTCCTGTTTTCTTTCCACCACAATAATATATCAAAAGATTCATCTGGTTGTGCATAAGCAGAACAATGCAAATATTCATTTAACTTAGCATGCCTACCTTCTGGACTTGATGTGGTAGAAACCCCTGGTCCCCCTTACAAGTGTATCATATAAAAATTGTCTCATAGGAACAGAATGCATAGGTTGTATGGGGGTTTGTGGGGTAGCTAGTTGGGCATCTTCTGAATATTTATCATACAAAAATTGTAATATGTTATTGCTATCATTCATAATTCTACTAACTTTGTAAGGGACATCTAATTTTTGGTAATAATATTGTAGATAGTTTGATACACCGGGTTTATATCTAGGATCAAGTATAGCAGAAATTAGAAACAATTTGGACATATCAAAAAAATACTTAGGCAATTTCGATTTCATGCTAAGAACACAATCAAGTAAAGGATGGGATGGTATATAAGATGACAGTTCAACAATAATCTCTACTATTTTAACAACAACATCATTCATAGTGAGTTGATACACATAAGAAAAATGTGTTGTGGCATTATCAAATATACCAAGAAGGCTGCAAAAGGCTTGTGCTATGTCCCATAGGTCTTGTGTCAGAATATCCTCAACCATAGCATTGTTGTACAAATCAGATATTATTTCTTAATATATGTATGTGTCCCTCAATAACTTGTATGTAGAGCCCCACCTAACAGGCATATCAAGGTTGAAAGATTTATACGGGACAAATTTATTCCTACAAGCCTCTTTAAAAGACTGTCCGTTCCGGTTGACACTATGAATCCACCTAATATCCTTTCTAACAGGTTAACTATGTAAGATAATGTTTCAATATCATCCTGAACACACAAGTTGAGTACATGACATACACATCGAACATGAAAAAAATCTTTAACAAGAAAATCAAGACATCTACTCTCAAACATGTAATCAATGCATTTAGTATTACTAGAGGACTTGTCAACACCAAGAGAAAGTATTTTGTTTTGAATACCAAAATTCGTAAAAACACTCATCAAAGGATTTTTTAGTAAATATCCATTTTTCTCGCTTTCGACAACTTCAAAGCCAATAATTCTTTTTTGCATGTTCCATTTTTCATCTATCCAATAGCAAGTTACACCAAGAAAATTTTCTTGAAATGGAGATCTCCACAAATCACACGTCACACTAACACGTCCTTTAAAAGCAGTCAAGTAATTCAATAATTCAATGTAAGTATTAGTGAAGCAAGAATTAATCATTTTCTTAAGAGCACCTCGTGAGACCAGGTGATATGCCGGTTGTAGTGAACTACGCACAAAATGGTCAAATGCTTGACTTTCACCCGTCACAAAAGGTTTTTCGTCAAGGACAGCATACCTACTAAATTCATCAATCATTTTTTTATGTTATAGAAAAACATACATGCGTCGGGTTTTGCCCATGGGAACCCGGAAATTTGTGCTTGATTAAGTGATATGCCATTGTCCTTTAAAATGTCGTGGGTCTCCCAGTGTCGTGCCGTTGTTCCAGTTCCCCATTTGGTGTGCATTTCATACTTTGTCTTACAAACCCAACACACAATTTTAAAATCCCTTGGCACATTTGGAATGGGAACTTTTGTAAAGAAGTTTCACACCCAAGATATCTATTTCCGTTTTCCTTTATTACTACCGATCTCATCTTTATTTGGATGAAGAGGGGGTCTTGTAGGTTGGGGTCCAGTTGTATGGCTGATGGGTTGTGAATTGGGTTGTTGCGGCTCAGCTTGATGCTCAGTATTCGATTGGGTAGCATCTCCATCAACTTCAACATCATGTTGACTTTGAACCAATTCATAGCCTGCTAATTGCTCAAAATGCTGCATCTCTTCTTGTAATCTTAGCATATTCACATATTTGGTCAGGTTAGATAATTTTTTCAATGTCTACACGAATTACAAATATATAAAATCATAATTAATATTGGAAATATCGAAAATCTAAGAATCACAAATTATATTTTTTTCTTCAAAATGTACAAACGTATTTCTAAAAATGTACATACTTCTAAATGACATCAATAAATACATGTAAAATCAAATACGAATTTTATGATTAAATTACATTTGTATTTTATGATTAATACACATGAAATAAATTGGCACTTATCAACTTGTCATAATTAATAACAAATTAACAAAATAAACAATACGAAAGAGCATATTTAAAAAAACGCATGGACTTGTATATGAATTGATAACAAAATAAATGATTATACCATATTTGTAAACAACAACTAACCAAAATAAATTTAACTTCTAAATTGGCACTTATCAACTTGTCATAATTAATAGCAAATTAACAAAAATAATAATAGAAAAAACATATTAAAAAGAAATGCAATAACTAGTATATGAATTAATAACAAAATAAATAATTATACCATACTTGTAAACAACAACTAACCAAAATATGCTTACCTTCTAAATTGATCTTGAGTTTCGGTGCCCATAACCATCTTCTCCTTTCCTTTGCTTGATCTTGATCCAGTTGCCATTTTTTTAAGTAGATATTATATTTTAATTTTGTCTAACTAGATTTAGCACAAAATTAATATTAGAAGAAGAATTTAGACTTTAGATCCTAATATAATTAAAGAAAACTTCATAGACTTAGAGATTTTGACAGAGGCAGAAACAAATGTGAAACAAAGCAAGATAGCAGAAGAAATTGAAATGTGAATTCTTTCACCGCCACAGTTTGAATTTATAACAAAATTAACCCCCCCAAATTGCAACAAAACTTTCTCACTGAAAAACAATTGCTATCTCCCTGTGTTGTCAATTGCATTGTCAAATTTTTGCAACGTTCACTAAAAAGCAATTGCTTGCATTGTCAATTGTCACTGAAAAGCTCATTGCAAAAAGTTTCTACACGTTCACATGCATGCTATCTCCAAAAAGTTGACGGCTTGACGGGTTTGCGGGCAGGGTGTGAGACGGTTAGTGGGTCGGGTACGAGGCGGTGCGCGGGCTGGGCACGGGGCGGTTATTTGGGCCGGTCCGAGCGGTTACATAAACTCATTTCCATCTTCACCCACCCCGACTCATGTCCCACACGACCGGACCCGTACCTCGTTGACCATGGGCCTAGCCGGTTCAAAAACGGGCCGGGTGCGGGTGGGCCTAGGTTGAACCGGCCCACATCCCACCTCTACTTACAACAAGGTGTGTAATTGTATTACCAATTCTCTTTACATGGCATGATAATAGGAAGGAAAAACATGGAGCAAGAGCTCTAACATCCTCCAGAACAATGTCCACATAGGTCATTTGTTCCCTGTGTGAAGCTTTATAATAAGGCTCAAAGAGTCTGACTCACAACATGCTTTAAGGCCTCTCCTACAGCTTCTGCCTCTGCTACATCAATCACCCGGACAGACTTCAACCTATGCACACCCGCCTCAACAATCTTGCCATCTTTGTCTTTCGCAACCTAACCCAAGCCGTACCCACACCATCTAAAACCGCCGCATCCGAGTTCAACTTGATCCACCTATGTAATGTGGAAGAGGAACCTATTCCCCAAAGGATCTGCTGCCACTTACATAAGGGGCTTAGAACACTTATTTAGCGTAGCCTTGATAGTCCTTCAAAAGACGTTGAAACTTGAAAGCCTCCATCTGGCTTCTAATGTGAAAAATAGGGGATTTGATGGTGGCCAAAAAATGATTTAATTATTGAGCTTACATTTTTATGATCTTGAATTCTTGATATTAGGGCCTATTCTTTTCGTAGATAAATTGGGGTGAGTAAAATAGTGCAGTAGGTTAAAGTAGGTTGAAATAAGTTGAGGTGGATTGAAGTTGGTTGAAGTGAGTTGAAGTAGGTTGAAGTGGATTGAATTTTTTTTTATGTGATAAATTGAACTTGATTAAAATAGTTAAAGTGGGTTGAATTTTTTTTATATGATAAATTAAACTTGATTAAAATAGTTAAAGTGGATTGAGGTAGGTTAAAGTAGGTTGAAATGAGTTGAAGTGAATTCAAGTAGGTTGAAATGAGTTAAGATTGATATTTTAAAATTGACTCACAAAAAGAACAGGGCTTACAAGGAAAGTTGTTACAAGTATAAGTCATGATTTTTTCTATTGTGTGATCTTGTTTGCATTTGCTTCGGTCCTGCGGTAGTGATCCTTTCACCTAATGGGATTACACAATTGAAACATAATATAAAGTTATTAAAAAAAAGGAAAAATGAGAAAGCACATATTTTCAACCATACTGAGTGAGTGAGTGATCTCGTTAAGGTGTGGTCCCGTCGTTTATATATATATATATATATATATATATATATATATATATATATATAT
>JACYFF010031952.1:95401217-95421935 GCA_017589665.1 Selenicereus undatus | reverse complement strand
TATATATATATATATATATATATATATATATATATATATATATATATATATATATATATATACTTTTTAATTATGCATAGTTAGTGCCATCGGATTCCAGTATTTCATATTTACAATCTCTTTTGCCTGTCAAAAGTTTCAACTCTTGTATTTCGTAAAATTTTTTTATGTGGATTTATTCGAATATGCTTTTTTATGGGTAGAGATGTTTATAGAGGTAAAACTGCCTACAGTTAGATCTCCTCATACTATAGCGAGGCCTACATTGAGAGTTATGGTCTGTTGTTTGTTTATAAAGAGTGTTTTGTCATATAATTTATGATGGTTCTATATTAACCCAAAACCAATCTAGATACATTCTTAAACACAACCATTTAATGCAACTTTTCTTACAATTGTTCTTGCAAGCGATAATATTAGTCTAACGAATAATGTCTACGGAGATTGACATCATAGAATTGGGTGATTCCTAGCTGCATCGCTTGTGCACCTTCTTTGCACCTGGGGGAATTCTATGCTCTAGTTAGCTAGGTCTTGTTTTCTTCAGCTTATTTTTTTACAGAATAAAGTTCAAATAAGTTTAATTCAAAATACATTAAACAAGTAAGTTTAGAATAAGTTTAGAATAATTTCAACAAATAAGTTCAAAATAAGTTACAGTAAAAAAAATAGGTTCAACAATAAGTTCAGAAGTTTGTTTGTAATAAATTTAAAACAAATTAAATTTTTAATAAGCTTAATAAATAAATTCATAATAACTTCAACAAACAAACCTAAGATAAGTTCAACAAATAAATTTAAAATTAAATTAGTTAAATTTCACATAAGTTCAATTAAAATAAGACCCTCCTCCAGGCCCATGGAAGTAGTTTATCCAACAATGCCTAAATTAAGGCATAAAACATGCAATTTTGCTTTTGCGCAATCTAATCAGTAATTACTCTAACCACTTTACTGATGTGTGCCCAATGATGGCTTTTTGCTCTGTTTGATCACCCTCCCCTTTTCCCTCTCTACCTTCTTCAAATTCTCTCTCCATCTCCCTTTCTCCCTCTTCCCCCCCTATTTGAAATGAACATACGGTTTGAACCGCTCCACCAAATTTTGGCATGATTTGAACAACCCAAAAGGTCTCTCCTTTTATGTCTTAGGCATTTGCCCATTACGTTCTTTTCATTCAAACACCTCTTTTTCTAGTCCTCCTCATCAGGGTTCTTGCAAGAGTTTTGAATCTTTGAGAATGGCAACTTCTGTGAAGAACAGTTTCATGCCACCCAACTTTGTCTCCAACTTGAACCAGGTTCTAAAGAAGAGGAACAATGTCGAAGAGGATAAATCCACTGACCCCTCTTCCTCTCCTGTCTCTTCAAAGCCAGATCATGTTGATGAAGAAGATGGTTCAAAGCCCAGAATTTTGGTGACCAATGGTGATGGGATTGAGTCAATTGGTCTCACTTACCTTGTTCAAGCTCTGGTCAGGGAAGGTCTTTACAATGTCTATGTCTGTGCCCCTCAACTGTGAGTTTTCTCTGTCTTCCCCCAATTAGAGTGATCGTAAATGCAGAAGCTTTTTGCTTTCAGTGATGTTAGAATATTGCATTTGATTATCCTGCTTGATATTGTTGATATTTATGACGTGGGCAAATGTTAGTTATGATTAAGTGTTGCTGTTCACTGAGAATGCTTGCTTTTTTACTAGGATGAAAAGGTCTGCGCTTCTTGGCTAACACAAATTTCACTTTGTTGATGAGTATTTATGTTGTTCATTTAGGATTCAATGTTCCCTTTCATAATTAATTTCTGCTTCTCTTTCCTTTTTCTTTCTGATTTTTTTTTTTTTTGGTTGCTGTTTTGGTGTTGTGGTTTGTTTTGTTTTGTCATGTTGATGGCATTCTGGTTAGGTTGGTCTCCTTTGATTAATCTGATTTTGATATCATTGATATTGATGACCTAGACGCAACAACACTATGCTTGTGGTTCTGGTATGTGAGTCTCAATATATTAATCTGAAATGGGTTTGTCTGTTTGTGTTAATCTAGATTCTTATTTGCATCGTTCTAGGGCAAAATCAGTCTCAGGGCACTCGGTGACCTTTGGAGAAACAGTGGCAGTTAGTTCTGTCAAGATGAATGGTGCTACAGCCTATGAGGTTTCGGGTAGGCTTGCTGAATTTTGCCTTTCTCCATCAGTATATTTATGACAAGGTTTCACAGAAGCTCTAGTCCCATGTTGAGATGGCAGTGGAGTCTGTGTAGCAATTTTGTTCTGGTCACATAATTTTGTTTCATCTTCTGTAGCTTGATATGAATCTTCCTCTTGATCAATTTTCTGTTGTTGGTGGTTCTTGAAGTGTACTAGCTACTGTTCTTGTTAATTGTAGGCACCCCTGTTGACTGTGTCTCACTGGCATTATCCGGGGCTCTCTTTTCATGGTCCAAACCTATGTTGGTACGCACACTAATCATTTAAGATACGAGAATCTGTTTGCTTGTCATCTAGTTTCTGATGAACTGCAATGCGATGTAGGTGGTTAGCGGAATCAATAGGGGATCAACTTGTGGTCATCATATGTAAGTTAACTTCTGAAAGCTTTTTATGTATTCTGACGCCTGAACACAGATTCCTTTGAGTTTTGCTTTAGAGTAAGCATTCGAAATCTAAATGTAACTTTGAAAATTAAGAGCGAAGACAAGAATCTCATTTTTGGAAATGCGCCAAATAAGAAAAAAATTATGTAACTGGCTATAATGGAGATGAGTTTTTGGTTTCGCGAAGAGCATTTCTGTGCTCTTTATCCTGGTGCTTCTTACATATCACTAATGAACCTCCAGGTTTTACTCGGGTGTTGTTGCCGGGGCAAGAGAAGCATTGATTAGTGGTGTTCCTTCACTTTCCATATCATTGAACTGGTAAAGTTGAAGAGTGTTTTCATGGCTGCTCATTAGATGCCAGTGTTTTCTAGGTTTGTAATTGTGTTAGACTTTGGTCTTATGATCCATCTGCAGGAAGAAGGATCAAAGCCAGGAAAGTGATTTCAAGGATGCTGCATCTCTGTCTGTGACAATCATAAAAAATGCTATCAAGGATGTAGAAAATGGGGTTTTCCCCAAAAGATGTGGCTTGAGCATACAAATTCCTACGTCTCCCTCTACGAAAAAGGTTTGCAACTTTTGACGTGTACTCTTGTTCATCTGTGAACATTTTCCGCTATGAGGGAGGAGAGTGTGTCCCAATATTTGAACTTGAGGCATCAAGATGCTGCCAAAGTCAGGGCTATTTATCAAGTTCTTATATTCATTGACAGTCAACAATGATATCTTTTGCTTCTAATTGCGCTATTACTCTAATTACATCAGAGCAGGAGTAGTTGTGAGTCCTGCTGGAGGGTTTTGTGGTTTGGTTGGCTTCCCAGTGTCTAGGACTCTGTTATCAATGATATCTAGTATGCTTCACCATGAACATCAAAGCTTCAAAAACTGAACCGACTTAGTTTGCTGGCTTTGGAAAATTGAACTGAGGTCTGTTGGCAATAGGCTTTATTCTGGGTCTTTTTGTAATTGGTAGGGTTTTAAGGTGACAAAGCAAAGTTCATGGAGATCGACTTTGTGCTGGCAAGCTACGTCAACTAAAAGGCATCCATCTGCTGGATACATGTCCAACCAATATGGTATTGGCATCCAGCTTGCACAGCTTGGCCGTGATGCCTCTGCTGCTGTGAGTACTTCTGAACTTTAGTGTATTATTTCTGTTCCCTCTGTGCCCCGATTTCTCTTTATACTTATTTATCTATCATTGTGCTGATCTTGTCAGGGTGCAGCTCGTCGTATGACCACCCAAAAGAAGAATTTGGAGATTGAATCAGTTGGAGTTGCTGGAAAATGTGGCTCTGATCAAGCTGTGAAGAAGTACTTCCGTCTACAGGTGAGAAGCATTTCATGAAAGAGGGAAAGGACCACAACATAGCTCAAAAGATGATTATTTTCCTTTTTCTACAGTGGGGTGGGGGGGGGGGTCTCTCTTGATATTTCCACAACTGAGGCTATTAGTTAAGGTACTGCTGCATGCAATTGGAAAATCCTGTTACACATTTAGAATGAGAGACATGGAAGGTGTGTGCTAAGTCACTAGCTGAAAAAGAATACGGTACATATGCACTTTACGACAATCTGTAGCTCTTCTTCCTTGTGGCAGGATAGATTATAGGTAGATATGTTTAAATCTTGCAGTTTGTTGACAAGGATCTGGATGAAATGGATGAAGATATGGATGTTAAAGCCTTAGAAAACAATTTTGTAAGTAAAATCTGAGCTGGAATTTCACCTGATGCGAAATTAAGGTTTACTCATGTTTATTTGACAACGTTCTATTCTAACAGGTTGCAATTACACCTATCTCTATTTCTCCTTACATTGAACCAGAAATCCACACAGCGGCTGCAGATTGGATTGCATCTAGTTTTAAAGGAGATCAGTAATTAACTCATTTTGTATCTTGGTTTTGCTACATTTTGTTTTCAGGCATGTCTTGTGGAGGCTAGAGAAAAATATTTACGTCTGAATTTGTGCTACCAGCATTCTGTAAATTCACGGATTTGTGTTTGTGGTGTTCCAAAAATAGTGTTGTGTAATTAAAGTAAGCTAAGTTTGAGAATGGAAAACTGTCGCAGATGCTCTGTAATTGGGCTTCTTTTCCTTCCATTTGTATGCACACAACCTTGTCACTGAAAAGCTGCTCATCAAACAATGTTGGAGAAGAACGCCTGCAAGAGATAATCTTCTGCCAGATTACTAGTTTGCCTGAGTAGGAGCAATGGTATCAGAATACAACAAGAAAAGAAAGGGTCTTGAACCATAAGAATTTATCGTTGAGGTAGACATGAGAGCAGAACATGATAGAAGGCTCAATTTTATTATTATTATTATTTTTTTTTCCAAACTCAATAGAAAGAACAAGTCACTAGTACATTGTTTGGAGTAACAAACTTTCAAATGTGGGATGGTGAAATATGAAGGGAAGAACCCCCCATAAGCCGGAATGAAGTAGGAAAATCTTCACTCTAAAATTATATCATACATATTAGGTTTTTACACCGTTGCATGCTTATGCATCACCACTGCTTTTCCCTTTGGGAATTTCCATTCAAATAGTCCGTCTTTGTGAGGAGAAATGAAACTCCGATCATGAGAGCTCGACAATTTTTGGCCGTTTGGACTTCGAACCACATTTTGTTCGTTGTTTCAAAGGACTATCTTCCTTCTTCTCTGATTCTTGGCTTGTCGGAGAACCATCCTTCATACGTTCATCTTCATCATCATCGTTGTCGTCATCTTCGTCGTCGTCGTCATCATCATCATCACTGCTGCTTTCTGATTCCGAAGAACTCACATTAGCTGGCAGGTCAAGAACTGATTGCTTTCCTGCGATTGCCGCCTCTGCGGCTGACACAGCCTCTGGAGTGTGAAGATCAGTGACACCAAGCATCAAGTCCTACACAAAGAATCTTAGACTTCTTGGTTCTGGTATGCGGACTTCGGACCAATATTTAACTAGGAAGGGGACGGGACATTCGTCTTTGCTACTTACCATTTGAATGTATTCTGACTCATCTCCTTTTAAAACTTCAATATTGTAGTCCTGTGGTTTGCCCTGTGTATTTACAAAGCATGCTTAAGTTAAGAACTTATCCTAACACTGTGACAGGAGCAGTTCCCAGCTTCTTTATTACCTCTGCATTGAGCTGGAGATTTCTGTTAGCTTCGGATATGACTCCTAAAAACCCCTTAACTCTATCCAGCACTGCAAAACAGACCAGAAGTTGGACAGCAGTTAGATGTATAGGCATGATTGAAATTCTGGATAACTTCATTTCATACTACGGCATTCCTTACAAGAAGGTAGGCCAAAGCTGGCTAATATTTTACGAGTTCGAAGAGGTTGATAGATTACAAAGCTGCTTGTATTAAGTCAAATACTGTGCTCCAAAAGTTATGAGGCTCTGCTTTTCTGTCAGTCAGGGAGGCAGATAACTGACAATGGCAGAGATTAAAAGTACAAATGAATCGAGTTATAAACAACACAGAGTAAATCGTGAAATATTGCTAACTAGGCTATCACTCACTCATATCAATAACATGGACCTCATAACCTATAGGTAAGAAGTATCAAACCATGCCCAGTTAAAGAAATCAGTGGAAAACACACGCAGAAAGTCACTTAGACCAATGAACACCAACAATAACGTCCCGTATAGAAACCACCTAAAAGGTTCGGTGAGACCAGATGTAGGCAGCCGTACTTGTGCAGCTAGAGTCGAGAGAGGCCAATTCCAAGGGGAGCCCAAGGAAAAATATTTCAGAAAATGTTTCTTATGGATTAATACCTTTTGAGAGATTAAGGAAAAACAAAAAAGCCTGAAGGAGTGAGCAGTAATTGAGTTGGGTGATCTGTGTGGCTTTGGATAACAGTAAACTAGAACCAGATGCCTCATTAAACTGTCCCAAACTTTGGAGAGTAGTAACTATGTTAAGGGCTAACAAAAAGAGTCTATGCATTCAATCACATGGCTAACTGGATTTAACACCAATCCACCTCCTGCCCCAAAGTCGTAGGCAAGAGACCCACAAAACAGTCTGGTTGGGAACCTAGGCAGAACGACAGCATAGGAAACCATATCTTGTTGCTAAGTCCCATTTCCATCAAATCACCAACAATGCTTCTTATCTTAGCCCTTCCAAATAGCCCCCTAATACATCAATTGCCTCAAACAGCAAACTCACAAGGAGCTGAAGTTTTTCAGTCCCCAATGCGTTTCTAGGGTCATATTCAGTGACGGCCAGCAAAGTAACTAACGAAACTGAAGTGCCCCATCTGACTACAGGCTTCAATCTCATAAAAAGGAATGGACAATCCCTCATGCATTTTCACTTCTGCTTCAGCTCCCTAGCAAAATCCTTAACCTCAGATCATATGATTACCTTGCTGCCAAGGGAATCATACAATTACAAGCATTATCCCTTCGTCCAAGAGGCTCAAAGAACACAATTTGCAAAGTATCAACACAAGTACAAGTAGCAATCCATCAATGGTACTTCATTTGATCATCTATGAAATTTCTTGTCTTTTTGGAGTTCTACTTCAGATTTCAAAGCTCTGTTGGAAGTTCCAGGGCTATAGCTCAATTTCATGCCCCTCAAGAAAGTTCAAACTGGGGCACTGTGCCCCTCACAAGCTTGGCAATTTCCTAGGTTCACAAGTCCTTTCAAAATTCGATCAAAAACCTCAAGTCTCAACAAAAACTTTCTGCGCTTATCAAATCATAATAGCTAAATGAACAGGGTCAAGAACTCCAGTCAACCTAGCTCGCTATGCAAAAAGGAATATCATCCCCAATTAAATGTCTAAGGTTCTCGTCAACCCAGGCAAACCCTTCGTTTCAAAATTATAAGCTACACACTTGCCCTACTAGCTACCAGTTAGGTATCACCCCCCCCCCCCCAAAAGGGTCATAAAGAAATTGGCTTGCAACAACCTGTGAAAGCCTAAGGACTATTAACCAACAAGAAGTAAACCTCAGGACACAAAAAAATTACTCTGAAAATAAAAAGGAAAAACCTTGGCTTTTAGGGGGTGGTTCAGTGAAGGGTTTGCCATCAGGCTTTGCCTTCTCCTCTTGCAATTTTCTGCCGTTTCCACAAATTAGCAAAGCAGCCTCTGTTCTCCCATATAAAATAAACAAAAAAAAAGAAAAAAAATTGAGCAGAAACAATAAAAATTGAATCTTGAAAGCATAAAGGGCAAAAAAGAAAAGAAAAAGAAAACCTGCTGAAGAAGAAGGGTCCTTGTGCTCCAACTGCAACAGTTCTCTGCTTCTCTTCTCCATTCTTCTTTCTCTCTCTTCCCCTCTTCAAGCTTTCTGCTTTCAGGGTTTTTTAAAAACCCTTCTCAATTTATTTCTCCCTTAAATAGTTGGGTCAACTCAAAGAACAAAGTTTTTTTGGGCCCATATGGGCTGGGCTTATGGCTCCAAAATTCTCGGCCCATTAAGGGGTCTAAGGGTCTCTGTCTCTCATAGTCTTGTTCTCCCTCTGAGTTTCTGTCACATTGAATCCCACAAAAATGGCGTCTAAAACCCTACTCCGATCCGGAGCTTCCATGGTGACTCGCTTCCTGAACCCGGGTTTGAGTCAGACTGCCACGAATTTGACTCGGCAAACCCTAATTTCTGGCCCTTTACATCTCCCGTCGAAGTTTTGGCCTTCCTTGTCGAATCCTTCTCTGCTATTCGCTCATAGCGAGGCCGTTGCGGTGAAGAACTTGCGCTTTCATGGCTTCCCATTGCCCTCTTCTGATGGTATGATTCTCTATGTATCTCTCTCTTCTAATTGAATAAAGCCTGGTCCTTTTTCATGGCGGATTAAGTCGTGTTTGGTTGATGTGAAAAATGTAGGAAAGGTGAAGGAGTTGGGAGATGAGGGCTTGGAGATTTCGAAGATCTTGTATCCGTGTGGGCAACCTTCCCTTGATTTCTTCTTGCCTGATGGTAACTCTCTTTCTCTTCTTTTGTATTTGCTCTACTTCTACAGCTTCGATGCATGTGTTGAAATTTGATATTTCTGCGATATCAGGAAAATTTTGAGGGTTCATATTCTTAAGGAATGAATGCATACACAAAGTTTATATGAATATGTAGTCTTTTAAGCTTGCATAAAATTTTGTACTTTTGGTTTGCTATATGTGGTAGGTGATAATGTTGATGTTCTATAGGAAAATGAATTCTTGGTGCAAAGTTTGATTGGACTCTGTAGGTTTGTTTGGAGTCGTGATTACTTGTTTTTAAGCATGACTGTCGTTGGAATTGAATTGAGTTTAACTTGGGATATCATGAGGAGATAAGCAAAAGAGGATCAGACAGATGAGAAGCAGCTTCAGCTCATTTCTCTTAGAGAACCTACAGGCCGCAGCCCAAGTTCCAATTTTTGCCGCAGCCCAAGTTCCAATTTTTGGAACTCCAAATGGGGACCTGCCCCTCCACATCATCCCAAGTTCCAACTTTTTTTTCCTTACCTTGACACCCTATGGAACTTCTGCTTGCATCACCAAATAAAATACTTGTCATGGACCGACTTTATAACATAACTTTTTTTTAGCCACAAGAAGGGAAAAACTAAATTGAAGCAAAAAAAAAGAGGCAAAATACAGAACCCGAGGTGGACCTATTTACAGAACGCATTCCGTTCCATGATACCCGTGTGCTGCAAGCAAAAGTGTGGAACTCATGTGGGGCCTGTGGCACGTGTTTCCGTTGGCTGCAGTGCTCTTACTATCTCACTAAGTTTACCAATTAGAAGTAGGTGCAGATAGTGGGTTACCTGAATCAAAGCCAAATCTCATTTTGATTCCTGATGATCGAGCCTTCAAGCATTTATTCTTTAATGCAATTATATAACTGAGCACTTCCAATCCCATTTTGATTTCTAGTTATTTTAAGTCCTCAAGCAAGATGACCATGCTTCATTGGTCGCTTCAAAGGAAATTTGGATTCAATGATGTTCCCAGGAATCACCAACTCATTTGAGGATATCTGTCAAATTCTTTGAATGTAAAAAAGGCAAATATACTTGGGCTCAGAACTAAGTATGTTAAACAAGCAAGGGGAGGATGGTTCTCACGGCCGAAGGTCTTTTGTTTTAAGTGGTGTTCTGAATCTCGAGCCCTTTGGCAAGTACAATGTGTCAAAAATGTGTGAGGCATGTGGAGGGTGCAAAGGTAATAGAAACTGTCCACCTAGCTCCATGTCCCAGAGTCATCACTAAAGTCCCATTCACTTAATCACTTGGTAAATGACTATTGGCAAAATTGTTTCCAAACTTGAGTGGGCTGCCAATTGTTTGAGGGAAATGCTCCCGGTTCTTGATTGACTGTTTTGGATGGTTCATAGAAAAAAAAAAGAAAAAAAAGAAAAACAGGGGGTTGATATGAATATGATACAGAATGATTTGTTATTAATTATTTCAATGATACAGTTTATTGGGCAGTAAGCTCCCAGTTCTTGATTGACTGTTTTGGTTGGTTCATAGAAAAAAAAAGTAAAAAAGAAAAACAGGACGTTGATATGAATATGATACAGATTGATTTGTTATTAATTATTTCAATGATACAGTTTATTTGGTAGTGATTTCAGAATTTATACTGAAGTGTAATAAAGTCTTGAACTGTTGCATTCTTATTCCTGAAAACTGAATGTGTTGTATGGTTTGGTAGAATTTTGGGTGAGAAATAGCTCTCTGGCAGAGTTGGTAGTGAGCTTTGATTGATGGAGGATACAGCTTTTGTACTTGAGTACAGATGGTATAGGGATTTCTGTACAGATGAGAACTAGTGGCTTGCGTTGGGAGTGGTATAGGGAAATGGATAGAGGTGAGAACATGTGATTTACCTGGTAATACTACTTGAATGTTCGAATTAGAGATGTAAACAAAAATTTGAGTTTTGATGTATATTGATATTGAGACGATGATATCATATAAGGAGTACAAGGCAGACTTATATGGTCCCAAATTTTGTTGACATTTCTTTAGCTGCTAGCTGTGTATGTGCTTGCATTCCCTCGCCATCCTCTCATCTTGATTTTAAATTGATTGCTGTGTATAACTTGTTTTCTTTCATCAATCTGTCATACGGATTATGTGATGCTTTTGGATTGACTTCAGGGTAAAAAATTTATATTTTTTGTTATATATCATGCCCCATCATCTGCCATTTTGCTATTCAAAGTGCCAACCTTTTACCTCTTTCATAAAATAGTTGACTCGAATGTAAGTGAAAAAATTCATGAAAAATATAGGCATATTACAACATCAAACAGTTATTTTTACAAGTTGTACATTGTTGACTTTTCAAATAAAGTTTGTTTTGACCATCATTAATAGAGGCTGCCATACAGTATACTGAGATGGACTATAAGACATATTAACATATGTCCTGTTATCGTGCTTGCATATCAGACTAGATTTTTATCAGGCCGAAGAGAATGCTAAACTATCTACTTTTTTTTGGGGGGGGGGGGGTTGGGATCTGCTGACAGGTGCTGGATCTCTTTTTGAAAGAACTTTTATCCCTCCCATATTTCATTTTTCCTTTCAAAAACTTCATCGACTTCAACAAGGATATTCATATTACATTCAGGGTCTTTCTATGTTGCTGTTGCTGATAAAAGCTGAGTTCCTTACTTTTGCCACATATCACAGGACTTACAATTCGACTGCTTTTTTCTTTTGTTATTTTTTTCTGTTGTTTGGATGGTCTATGTTCCAATTTTTAAATATCTGTTAAGGGGCCAGGATTTTTTGTATGACATCCTTTTTGTTTGGCATTGATGTTTAACATATTCCTCCTGCGATCCTTATTAAACAACTTATGTTAAGACTGTTGCGCAAAGAGCCTCTGCTGGGACTCGTAATGTGTAGTTACTTTTAATGAGCTAATGTGCATATGCTCTGCAGCAAGTGATTCATCAAGTGATCCGATGATCTTGTTTCCCAAAAGAACCTACCAGCCAAGTACCATCTGCCGGAAGCGCAGGCATGGGTACTTTTCCCGGTACATCTCTGCAACTCCCCCCCCCCCCCACCTCGCTTCTTCCCCTTTACTTTTATCTTTGCGATGTTGGAACACTTTGTTTATGAACAAGCTGCCAACTGGAGCCTTCACTTTTGTATCTGGTTTTGTTCTGGCTGTTGACTTTAATAAAGCCTCTGCTAATTTCATTTCTACTGAGTAATCAAAATTCCGTTGTAAGTGATATAGGAAGTGTAAGAAATGTTTGTGACAATAACCTTGTAGGTTGTAGCAATTGTGCCTCTCACATAGTTTTTTCACATGAGCAGCAAAGCTACCAAGGGTGGGCGAAGAGTCATTGCTCGGAGGATAGCAAAGGGCCGACATAGAATCACAGCATAGAGTTCCAAGCTTCGGATCCATTTACATTATGAAGTGATCACGCCGAAAACACGTCTTCCCCTTGTTCCCTCCTGAAGTGAACTTCATCATCGGTTTGTTGTTCATTTGAATGATTGAGAAAGCTTCCCGTTCGGATGATTTTATGTCATAGTACTTAGTTGGAGGGTATTTGATCTGCAGGTTACTTAAATCTCCTGTTCAACTCTGTAATGCTGTATAGCTAGTATTTATGGGGTTCCTTCAATATGCATTTCTTGGTTGAGACATAAATTTGTGGAAACTTGGAAACATATCTAGAGCTCCTCTGGGACTCTAAAAGAGTTCCTAAAATAGATAGTCAAATTAAAGGTCAACATCTCGATTTTCCTCTGTGAGTGCCAGTAAGTACAATTACAACTGATAAACAATAAGAGCTGCAATGGTTTCAATTGAGGGAGGATTAATGAATCATGGCATTATTTCAGTTAGTGAGCCACAGAAGTGAGCCCATGTGCAGAGTGGGCTCTAAACAGACGGATAATTAATAGATAATGGAAAATTAGATGCTGCTGCCAGAAATCAGAGAGAAATTTTATAAATCTATGAATCAAAGCAACTAGGCTGGCTGGGTTATAATTAGAGCCGGTAAACTAGTCGGGTCGGGTTGTTTTATTTCATAAATGAGTTAATTTTGTGTCGGCATTAAAAATAGTTTAGATTTGTTGAAAATTGAAAAATAACAAGTTTTAAAACTAAACAGTTAAATTCTGTCAACTTTGAGGAGAAATCAGTTCATTTGTGGCTACTCTCTATTACTTCGGGTCGGGTTCGGATTAGGTTATCTAGTCGTGTCAGACTTTCTAAACTCTAGTTACAATTGAGATAAGTCAACTCATTTTTTGACTTGTCAAGCTTGGTTTATGAGTTAAGTGAGTTTTTTTTTTTGTTTTTTTGGGACTTGTCAAGTCTGACTAGTGACGAGTCCTAGTACAGTCAACTACGTCACTAGTAGTCTATTACTATGTGAAGAAATTTAAGTTGAGTGACAATTAATACTCATACTCTTGTCAAATTGCTAATGTTTTCATCTCTTGATCACCAATTTTCTAGAGTCACTCTCCTTTGTTCCCTTTTCAGTTTAGTATTTGTAATTTTCATATGCTTCATGCTTATGGAGCCGGTAATTGAATTGCACACACACAACTACATAAATTAAGCACTTTTGACCATCGTTTTGTATGTATTTTGATTTGTACCTTCTTTTACTTTACTTCGAGTCTGAAGAGGTTAGTCTATCTCAAATCCTGAAGGCAGGCTTATATACGGGCCTTAAAGAAGAAGTCATTCTGAAGCTTAACTCTTACATTACCCAATTACGTTCAAGGTGATGAAGCCTTAATCTAGCCACAGACATGTTGACCCAGTTGATGCTCAAGCCCTAGACAGAACCCTGAGCCTGAATGCAAGCTCAAGAGCCGAACTTCAAGCAAAGCTTGGGATCAGGTCCTCAGTTAGGCTTGCTCAAATACACTCTGAGAACAACTAACCACAATTTAGGATACACAAGTCCATTTAATTCTACTAAATTTACTGATCATAATCAGCTAGCTACAGGCATGCATTAGCCTCCAATGTAAGCTTTTGGCTACAAGATCAGAGTGATGTACAACCATAGTTGACCAGCTCAAATAATGAACACTTATTTGTTTTAAACAGGGCTATCCAAGGGTCTATTTGGCTCAATTTAAGGGTCAGAGAGTTGACTTATGGATTATATGATCTCTGAAGACATGTACTCATCAGATTTCATGAGGTAATGTGCTGCCAGGAGAGAGAGAGAGAGAGAGTAGGAGGGGCAGGAAAATAATTGTAACAAGTACATTGTATGCACTAACAGACACAAGAGTACCTCAAATAGAAAGCAATATTTCCCAGAGATATAACTGATCCCTATATACTCTATCTTCACAAAAAGACATCCCCCACCCCCCCCCCCCCCTCAAAAAAAACCCAAAAGAAAAAAGAAAAATAAGAGAGAGAGAGAGAGAGAGAGAGAGAGAGAGAGAGAGGGGTCCCAAATGCCATACAATTTAGTGACAAACATGTGAAAAACAGCTGCATATCCTCCAGCTAGCAGCACAGCAGGCTAAGCAACTCATATTTCTCCCTTAAGACCCTGAACTAGAAATTCTTAGGTTTTCCCTCTTATCAAACTTTAATTCCTGCCTACCACTAAATACATACACATAGTCAATGACACATATATTAATTTTCAAATATATATTATTTATCAGTATTCTAGTATTATGCTAATACATGCCATATTTATGTATGCAGAAGTTCAAGAACATTACTATATATATTAATAGCTAGCTAAATTTACCACACTCATGCATATCCATGGCTAGGGTTCATAGCCACGCGGTTCCCATCACATGGTAAGCTTCCTGCTGCTCCTCCTCCTGCTAGTACTGCTACTGATGATGATGGTGGTGGTGGAGGCGATGATGAGGATGATGATGATGATTGCAATGATGGTATTATCATGCCATAGTTGTCTTCTCCATTTGTGTACTCTAGTTGGATTGGAAAAGTTTCTTCAAGGTGATCAGGAGCATTGGATGACGAATCTCCGAAGGAAGGAATTAGATTTACGGCACAAGATGATGAAGAGGCATTGTTGATGAGCGGAGAAACTTCTTGGGCGTGGCCATTATCATGGGATGATGATGAAGATGGTATGCCACAGTCTTGTAGCTTTGGCATGATGGACCCTAGACCCATCGTCATCATCATCATGGCCATTGGATCATTGTCGAAGGGCGGTGGGGGAGGGACCGAAGGATGGGATGAGTCTTGCTCGTGATGGAAGACAAATGGATGGTGACTTTGTTGATGAGGATGATGAAGACTCGATCCTTCATTGAGAACATGATGAAACCCTAATGCCCATGTTGGATCAAAGCTAGAAGAAGATGGAGTCAAATGATGAGGGTCGACATTTTGGGTGGTGACTTGGCTTAGTGTGAGCCCATTGGGATCAAAGGCTTGGAGAATTGGAACTATTTGATTGCAATTGTTGTTGATATTCGGCATTGGAAAGCTTGCTTCTTGGTTTTGGAGGTTTTGTGGGGATGAGAAGATGAAATTAGGGCTAACAATTGAATTAGCAAGACAGGGAAAATTGGCTGAGGTGCCTCCAACATCATCAGTTGGGCTGGGGGTGATGGTGGTGGGAAGATAATTAAGATGCATATTTCCATTAGTGAAATGAGGGTTGGCTGTGGTTGTGGCCGCAGCGAGAAGCTTTTTCTTAATGCTTGAATTCCAAAAGTTCTTCACCTCATTATCTGTTCTTCCCGGTAGATACTTTGCTATATGAGCCCATCTGTAACCGGAAAAACCCGAAAATAATTGTAGGAAAAATGGAGAAAAACATTCAATGCCATGGACAGGATCACATGCAAATAAATACAATTGAATACTAATTATGATGTCCCATGTATGCTACCATATCTTTTTAATTTGTTCATCTTACAATACTCGTATCGGATAAGGTTATATACATGATTTCTAAATGTAACGCATGGATGGTACATGTCCTTTAAGTAAAAGAAACGTAAAATGTTGTTGAATGACTAAGTCAAACCGCTATACACTTACTATGATAATCACGATTATCATACTAGTTCCACACAGACACACATACTCAACCTCTCTATGCTAGTGTTAGAATTCACAAGGGCAACAAAAACATATGGAAGGAGAGAAGGAAGGAGTTACCTGTTGCCTAAAATTCTGTGGAGATCAATGATAAGAGCAGCTTCTTGAGGAGAAAAACTTCCTCTCTTTAAGTCAGGTCTCAAGTAATTTATCCACCTTAACCTACAACTTTTGCCACATCTCTGCAGACCTGCAAAAATCAAAATCAGAATACCCCATCAAATTAATAAAAAAGAAAACCAGATCACAAACACCCTCCATGGAAACCCCACTTCAGACTGAAGATGTTAATTAATTAATCCCAATAAAACATATCATATCACCCAATCTATGCTAGAGCTTAAAACCAATTCCCGAACTTTCAACCATCAGTCTAAGCAAGGGTAGGGAATTGAATCAAATATACAAATTTCCGACCCCAAAAAAATCGAGGAGGAGAAGAAGAAGAAGAAGAAGAAGAAGAACCAGCAAGTTTAGGGACGGAGCTCCAAGAGCCATGGCCATAGGTGGAAATGTAGTTGATGAGCTTCTCATCTTCCTCAGGAGACCACAACCCTCTCTTCACCTTCTGTTTGTTGCAGCATGTATGGTGATGCCCCATCTTAATTTATGTCTTTCTCTCTCTCTCTCTCTCTCTTGCAAACACCAAGTCTAGCTTTTTGCCTGTGGATATTACAAGATGAAGAACAGGAACAAGTTTTGAAACTGGGAAGTGCAATCCAAAAATAGAAAGCAAGCTTGTTCTTCACTGTAGCCCTAGACAAAGATAGAGGGGGAGAGAAATAGAGGAAGTTTCTTAGTGTAGAAATAGTGAAGGGGGAGAAGGGTTTTTCTGTGGGGGCTTTTTAATGCAAAGGTTTTTTTTTTTTTAATAGCCCTAATATTAAGCCTACCACTACTATGATTTGGAGCCTTCACATTGGCCAACAAACAACCCTCCCTAAAAAACAAAGGAAAAGTAAATTAAATATTTTTTATATAAGATAGGAGTAAGGAAATTAGAAGAAAATTTTCATTAATTGCTTATACATGTCAAACATGCAATGGCTATAGGGATGCATAACCTTCAACAGTAATAATAAACAGTACTCATATTCATAGACTCGGGTTATGTGATATCTTTTAAGAGAGAAAAATCTAGTAGTAAAAATATGAAGGTAAATTCGAGAAGTTAGGAGTTTAAAAAGATCGACTTTATTATATATGACATAATTTGACTTGACTATACCTATAAACCCGAAATTATCTTATAATTTATGTCTCTAACTTTAGTTTTTCAAAAGGATTATCGCTTATAATGAACTAACTAATTCACTAACAAATTTTTTTTTTTTTTGGTTGCAAACTTCCATAATTTTGGAGATGACATGTTACATTTTTTATGAAGCAAGCAGAAGCTTTTTTTGTATCTAATATTAATTTGAACGGTTTGATGTACATATTTCTATGGCATCTGAAGGTGTTATGGGTTTCAAATTTGCTTCCATTGGAGTATATGTTATCCATTGATTGGTTTTCAGCGCAGAACACTCTGCAGGATATTGGAGTTCATGTGCATACCGTGGGCTGTGTGGAACTATTTTTTATTCCTCTCTCTCCTTTGAAGCAAATAAAAAGTTATATATTTTTTAGGGCCAAGTAATTACATACTTAAAAATTTTGAAAACTTGTGTCAAGTATAGATTTTTTTTATCTATTCCTTTTGTCCCCCTAAAAAAAAAAAGAGAAACCAGATAGTTAACATCTCATACGCTAGCGAGAAATCTGATACATAAAAAGAGTAATAATTCGTAGGCTAAGCCAAAGACGCACAAGATTTAATAGGAGTAGAGTGAATTGTGCGTTCGGTCACTAACAGCGATTGAGCTCTTATTTAGCAGGTCATCAAAATTAAATAATATTTTGAAATTTTTAAAATGAAATAATTGAATATAAGCTAGTTTTACCAAGTCATGAGGAAATATTGGAAGGGTTCTTACTAAATCTTGCATGCAATAAAGTGGAAGGGGCCCTTTCTTAAGCCTCTTAAGTGTGAAGACAAATTTAGTTCTGTTGCCACAGATGGTGACCTTTGTAATGCAACTACAAGTAAAATAGGGGCTTCCTTTTTTCTTCTTTTTCCTTTTTTTTTGGGGGGGGGGGGTGTGTATTGTAAACATTCAAAGGGATAGTGACCCCTTTTGGCTTGGCTTTTTCAATGTATCTTAAGGAATCAATGCACATACAATCACTTCTTTTTTTTCCTTTTCTTTTTTGGTTGTTCTATCCAAGTAAAGACAATTTTCACCCTTTCTATTGTTTTATTCCCCCCCCCCAATAATCACTGTGAGAAATGTAATATTTGTTTGCACTTGTTATCCAACAGTAATTCTTCTTGTTCTGTTGAAAATAAAGTGGAAGACAATTGTAATTTGTCACTTTCTTTTTTAAACAAAATTGTAATTTGATGCATACTATATCATTCAAAGTGTATAAATTGATAGATGTTGGAGAAATTTTAAGGAAAGAGTTTTAATTATTATTTGAGCTGGGTAATAAGTCAGGTCAGGTCAAGTTCGTATTTTTGTCGAACTTAAACAAATTGAGAATTTCTCTATCTAGACCTACATGTTTATTCAATGAATTGGAAAACCTTGACTTGTAACAATTTAATTTTTAAACGGATTGACCTGCTTAACCCATTTAAGATAAACATGTTGAGTTCAACCGCCTAATTACCTATTTATGCATTTAATATTTTCAACTAATACGTAATTACATAGTGTTAAAAATTAATTTTACATGTCACATTAAACAATTACTCTCTAAAACTCCTCCGATTCATCATAATTCATTTTTTTTTGAATTTTTGTATTCTTAATTATCTAATAAAAAGGCAAGCGGATAAATTACAAATGGAAAAATGAGTTGACTTTTTTAACTCATTTAATTAAACGAGTTAAATAGGTACTTTTCGTGTCGAAAATCTTATCCTGAACCTAACCCATTTTAATTAAACGGTTGAACTTGTCAACCTATTAATTAAATGGGTCAAAAATTTATACTCAAACCCACTTAACTTCATGTGGGTTTTGAGTCGGTAATCGTATTGGATTAGCTTTGCCCGTAATTCTTATACTGTGATTTTAGAATAGTTGTGATTTCAAAGGTAATTATTGATAATTTTGCGCATTCACATAATTATATCGCGTAATATTTGAGTTTCAAATATATATGACTTCACAGATGTATCAATATAATATACTATTAAGCAAAATAATAATTGATACTTCAGAAGTTTTGCTGTGTTTAGCATTTTATTGTATCATCAATATGTTGTGTTGATATGTTACTGTGTTTTTTCTTTAAACTTAGCCTTAGATTGATTTACTTATGAGGTCTATTTTTTGAACTTTTCATAGTTCACTGTTGATCAGTGCTAATGATTGTTTATAAGTGTTGATTATGGCTAAGACTATAACTAGATTATATGACTAAGTGTTATTCAATGTTGTTCAGTGCGGCCGATGAGTGCTATTAAGGATAAGTATTTATAATAAATTGAAAAGAAAATGAATAATACTTTGATGAAATTAAAAAGGCATGCATTAAAATTAGAGTCTACTAAACAGCTTAATAGATAGACTCCATCGCAAGCTTATTGTGCTTATTGTATTGTACTAGTACGGATCCGAGCTATGCACGGAGCATTTAAATTTAATATATATTTTTTAAAAAAATAAATTTAAAACTTAAAAACCAATGACAAGGACTCTTGTGGTTGTATATGTGTAGAAACTAATATTATGTACTAATCAATATTTATCAAATTTATCATTATAGGAAGTTAGACGTTTATTATGTTTTAATTTAAGTTTTTCAAAATTAAAGTTTTACTTAACATTGAAGAATATATTTCTTTGCATTGAATTCGGATTATAAACGCCAGATAAGAAATCAATATTTATCAAATTTGTCCTTTATTTGAAAAAACAAAATACATTAATTATTGCAAATTGATTAAATGTAGAATATACTTGCTCATTTCAATACCAAAACATATAAAATATTGATCCTCATTTCAACAATAAAACATACAAAATATTATTGCTTATTTCAACACCATACACCATTAGTAATTATGATTTGCAATAGCACAATCTAAATTTCTACTATAAGTAAACTTCGATCATATAGCTACTACAATGTTGAGAAAGGAAATTAAAATATATCACATAGCCCTTTCTTGATGCCTAATAAAATAAACCTGTGTTTTTGCATGGTGCCCAATAAAATAAACCTTTAAAAAATATCATTAAAAAGATAAGTCAACCATCACTTGAATAGATTTAGGATTTTCATGATTTTTTACCCATATACTAATAGTCCTGTAGCGTGCCATAAACATGATCAGAAATTAGAATTAGAACTTCCGAACGAATGACTAAACGGCGAACAATAAAACAACAAACAACAATTAATAATTTAATATCTCCAATTAATTAAACAAAAAAAGATATTCAGATAGTAGAGAGAGAAATTACCTTTTAAGTGCATCATTCTGCTTAGAAGTAGCATCCTTGGCCTCCTGGAGACTAGGCACCGGTCCAAACACCACCCTGAGATTTCCCGCGTCGATCCGACGAACGATCAAACCGTCATCCATGTCGCCGGCGAAATCCCAGTCGTTGACGTCCCAAGCCGCCATCTGAATCGCCGGTTCTATCGTCAAACCACCAGCCTGCTCCAAAGAAGACGCACCATGCCGGCCGAAGCAAGTTGGACCACCTTCGACAACAAACTCACCGAAAAATCAGGGATATGAGAGTTCAATGGTAAAATTCAGATCAAGAATTGTACCCAAAGGGGAAGAAAACAGTGACAATTCTCTCTATTTCTCATCTCCACCTTCTCTCTCATTCATCTGTCTCTCTCTTTTCCCAAAAAAAAAAAAACTTCAATCTATGTACATATATATATATATACATATATATATATGTGTGTGTGTGTGTGTGTGTGTATATATATATATGTGTGTGTGTGTGTGTGTGTGTGTGTGTGTGTGTGTGTGTGTATGTA
>JACYFF010031952.1:95328744-95351685 GCA_017589665.1 Selenicereus undatus | reverse complement strand
AAAAAACATTCGAACAACTACATTTCATATTAAACCAACCAAATCATTTTAAAAATTAACTACATCTCAAAAAAGGCATAATATTCGCATATTCACCAAAACATACATACTTTCAGTAAGATAACAACAACATTAAACATACCTTAAAAAACATACGAACAACTAAATTTCATATTAAACCAACCAAATCATGTAAAAAATTAACTACGTCTAAAAAAAGGAATAATATTCGCATATTTACCAAAACATACATACTTTCAGTAAAATAACAACAACATTAAACATATCTTAAAAAACATACATGGTTAACATATTTAACGTTTTATAATAACGGAGCTCATTTTATTTAAATTATTTACAAAAACATATTAAACACGCTTGAAATACTTAATTTAAAATAACAAACATAAATATAACTTCAAAATTTTAAAACGAAACAATTTCGACTAACTTTCAAACACGGAATATCAAACGGATTACCGGCGTGAAAAGTCACGGGGCGGCGGCGACGGCGGTGGGGCGCGGCGGCGACGGCGGCGGCGACGACAGTGGGGCGCGGCGGCGACGGTGGCGGGACGGAGGCGGCGGCGCGGCGGCAATGAACAGTAACGGCGGCAACCAGAAATCTGACACGGTCACAATTGACAAATTTAAAACATACAAAATACCAAATAACTAAACTAATTTAATTTTAAACAACTTACTAACGAAACAAAAAACTTACCGATTACAAAAATCTTCAACCTTCACTTTCTCTCTCTTCCCTCTCTTCCTCTTTGAGACCTTCTCTCTCTAAATTTCACAAACTACCGAACGCAAACGCCCTCTCCCCAAATTTATAAACGCACGCGAACGCCCGCTCGTCGAGATCTGCGCAAAGTACCCGACGGAAATCCGTCGGAATTTCCGACGGAAAATGCTTCCGTCGGAATTCGTGTTTCCCGTCGGGCCCCGCTTGTTTTCCCGTCGGTCCCCTCTGACATTTCCCGACGTCTATCCAGCCCGTCGCGTTTTCCGTCGGAGATCCACTGCGTTTTTGTAGTTAATTCCTACATATGAGCAAAAGACTTCGAACCCAGTTTGGACCCAAACTCAGTTAGATCGATTCCAGGACCAGTTCCAAAATTTAAGATTCAGTCATGACCGGATCCGGTACCGGGTCCTGAAATTTTAGACCCAGACCTGGACCTAGTACCCGGTCAAATTGTAAAGAATTTTGATGAAAATATAAAAAGTAAATCATTCTTCCTCAAATGATGTATCTTTTGTATGGAGTCCCAACTCTCAACTACCACAATTTAACAATTTATTTTTTTTGCTTTCAATTTATTTCTGGATTATTTTTTATGTATCTCAACTGTCATAAATTTCTTCCTTCAAGTTTTGGTTCTTCTCCGCATGAACGTATTTACTTTTATATTATTTTGACAGTTTTCTCTCTTTATTTCAAGTGAATTAAAACAATTTTAATTGGGTTTCTCGTCCGTTTTATAATCTTGATTTGTGGGTTTCTGATTGACATTGCTTCCAATTCTCTGAGTTAATTTTAAGCATGTGAATATTTTTAATGCTTGTTTCGTATTTGATTTAGCCTTATAATTTAGTTTACAGGAATCTAGCTTCAGATATGATTTCTCAACTTCCTTCAATCCCTCCCTCTCCCCATTTTTTTAGAGAAAAATGAGAAAACATAAACAATATTATTTAGGAACTGGGTACCCGTAATAGAACCTGGTATCGGGTCCCGAACAGGGTCCAAATTCTAGGATCCGATTTCAAACAGGTCTGGAACCGATTCCAAATTTTAGAGCCCGACTCCAACAAGATCAAATTTTTATTAAAACCAACAGAATATTCGATCCTGCTCACCCTTATTCAGAGGCGGATCCACACTATGCTTAGGGGTGTCCATGGACACCCCTAAGCCCCCCCAAAAAATATTTTAAAATAGGTTAATTTAGTAACGATGTTGGTTTATAGACACCTCTAAAAAAAATAAAATAGTGTATATTAATAACGGTATTAATTTATGAATACTAATATCCTAAATATCTGAATCCGTCACTGTCTTTATTACTTCGTAGCATTACTAACAAGCTTGGGATTTCATACGGGTGGTATGCACCCTGTAGTTTGGTATCTCTCTCTTTTTCCCGAAGTTGAAAAATATTTTACGTACTATCCATTAATAGGGTACGACAGAAAACTTGGATACCATTCTTTTTAGAAAACGTTAAACGTGACATACTTCACATCAATTCCGAGGCCCCCTACTAATTTCCTTCTAAACAAATTTTGACTTCAACATTTGATACCATACCACTTAGAGATAAGCAATAGATTGGGTATTTATTGAGTTAAGCTAATCGTCAACGCATTTAAAATAGAGTTAATAAAGGGTCGGATCAATAATAGATTGGGTTAATATTAGGTTAGCCCATTAAGGCATATTAACAGGCCGAACCAGGCTGGCCCATTAACGGCCCATTTAATGACCTATTAATTTTTTTTAATCTACTTGACACATTAATTTACATGCATGTTCCAATTAGTTAAGCTTATTACCAATACTTTGTACGTAACAATAATTATTATACACCTTTTTTTGGCACAAGCTTGTTCCATTTTTAAATGAGCCCAAAGTAAGCTGCCCATGGGCGACTCGACCTGACCCGTTTATTAGCTTGGTTGTGTGTTTTCTAACTTTGAATTTGGACTAGTTTAGTTCGGTTGAAAAATTATACAAACATTAGTTGAAAAATTAACTCAACAAAAACACTACTTAGGTGGTAATGGACGGGCCATGGGCAGGCCGGGTTGATTTGGCCCATAACCTAGCCCGACCCATTGAAAAATGTGTTGTGCCTGACTCAACCTGGTTAGTTAATGGGTTGGCGCAGTCCGGCCAAGCCCTATCTGTTACCCACCCCTACATATATGAAACAAGTGGCTAGTAATTGAATTGCCAAAGATTTGATTTGTTGAGATTTTGTGGATATCATATACATGGATGTATGACTGTAAGCCTGATGAAAGTGAACTAAATCAAATGATCTGAATTCATACCTACACCTCAACATCCGAAAATTGCCAATCCCAAGTGGGCCCAAACCTAAAAATTATAATATGAACCAAATTGAACTCAATTCGAATAGTTCCCACCAAAATGTCCTTTTTTGTGTGTGTAAGACATGCTTATTATTAAACCAAATATCAATCAACCTGAAATCAACCTACATTAAAAATGATTCAAATGGAAATCAAATTCAAACTAAATCTTGTTAATCTAAATTAATCCGATCTGAAACTGAACTGAATAATCCATTCATAAGATGTATGCATGAGTTACGTGAGCCTAAACGTACGAGGGCAATGCTTCGAATCTTAGCTTATGCTGGGAGGAAGAGATGCAACTGAAGGCATACATGCATGGTATATGTAGTCTGTATGTTGCATGCATGCATTAATGTGGGCACATGGCAGCAATTAATGGGGGTGGCAGGCTGGTTATTTTTCCCATATTTGTTGAGCCACCATGGGTCACTCCCTTCAACCCCCTTTCGTTCTTTTCCCCCCTTTTCCACAACTCATCTTATTTAATATAGCCACACCTTGTTGTATAGGTTGTGTACGTTTTAGTTTGCTTTTGTCTTACTCCTTCGAATTGGTAAAACTAACACCCTAACTCTTTATCTAATTTCCCTTAATTTTCATTCGTCGACACTAGAAGTGTTGGCTGCAGTAACGGTTACATTGATTATTCTATTAATTGAGTAGCTATGACATGGTTAATTAATTATGTATTACTCATGCCCATTAAATCTCTATTGACAGTTTCAGCTTAGTGCTACCTAATTCTGATTCGGTGACAAAAACCAAAACAATAAGCCTAAATCTTTCTCCCTTCCTCTCACGCTAGCCTCATCATCATTTGGGTTCGGGTTTGGAGCGTGATAACTACAGTGACTCAAATAGTCACCATCAGTACTAGTTCAACACTACGTGGGCAATTATCAAGCAGCAAATATCTATGTTTTTGCACTAAGGTATGTCCTTAATCTACCTTCAGGAATATTTTGTCTATAAAATTGTTGATGTAATACAACTCTATGTTATTTCATGCATGCATACTCTCACGTGTATGATAACAGTTAGAATACGTATGTGAAGTAGGATTATTCTACATTAATAAATTAGTCGACTTTGAATATATATGTTAACTAGTCAGTAGTGCCATTGCATTATGCATTTTAACTTAAAAGGCCAGGCAAATTTTGGGTTATTCGTGTTTGTCATCTGAATCAAACAAAGTGATGATGTAAAAGCTCTAAGTAGTGCAAACTGTGTCCCCATGAATGCTATGTTTCAAGATAGATAAATTTAATAAAATTAATTCAAAATTATTTAATTTTTTATTAAGAATAAATATTAAGAAATTGAGTTTCACGATGATCTCCTTACTTGCATACATAAGATACATGATATCTTTTCCCGAATGAGTAACATTAATGGATTGGATATATTTGGCCAAGCTCAAACTTTGAACTTTATTGACTTCTCCCTTCATATCTTTCATTCTCTTAGTATCCCGTCATTAAACACAAAAATTTCGATGAAAAATCATGAATAGATATATTTTAGTGTACAAGACCTACCCTGGACCTCCCATCATTAGTTTAAACTTTTAATTGAGATCATTCATGAACATAGTACCAAAAACTTTATGAATAAGAGGTCTTAGATTCGAATCTCAATAGCCCTGATATTGATTATTGGGCAAGATAAGGATAAGATTTGTAGCGTCCACATTTCAAATTCAAAGGACACTCAACTGACATGTTAGAATAAAATATATTCCTAATCTTTCGATTATCAGTCCAAACTTTTGGTTGTGATGGTCCTTATATAATATAGTCTCTTGCTTTCTTGGCTTATCTAAGGATAAAGTTGTGCAAATTTTACTTCTTCAACCATCATCTATTATAATTGGATTTATACGAAGTGAATTATTGTTAATGTACCTGTTTGCTTGAAAATAAGCTTTAAATTTATACCACAAGTGAACGGTTTATCGCTGCGTACTTTGTGCGTCGTCCACTGAGAACAAGATCTTAGGGTATCTAACTTAGTGATTAGGTTGAATCTAGAGAGATGAAGAATAAGTTTGAGAGTGAAAGAAACAAAGGTTAGGCAAAATAGTAATCTAAAATTCAATTGGGGGAAGAAATTGGGTCGAAAGATTACTCGCTAGTGACTACTAATTCATACTAGGCATGAATTCCCGAACTTGACTTAATCAACAAATAATTCATAAAGGGGGTGATTGACTTATTTAAGACCGCCCAAACCTCATTTCGAAGAGTAAGGGTAACCTTAATCACCAAGTCCACCTATTTTCATGGGGGCTTTTGAAGGTTAAGGATGAATATGACCAACTTGCACCTAACAAGGCCTTGGGTTATTTTCATACCTAAGACTTGTTCTCCCTTCTTCTATCTACAAAGGGTGAATACCCACCTCTTGGTGTGATTACTCACCCCAAGTTTTGGATGAAATGTCCTTTCGGGCATTTCATCGAACACTTGGTGGACAGAAGATGAGACCCATGAATAACTTGAAAAATTAAGGCAAGACAAGTTCACACCAAGTTTATTATGGCATCTTAGCTCCTAATTCCCAAAACAAGTTGAGGAAACTACTCACTAATCATCATCTCAATAATCCCACAATCACAACAAGCACGCCCAAATGAGCTAAACAAAACCAACAAAAAGAGAAAAAGAGAGAGAGAAAGAAGAACAAACTTAGATTAATGGAATGAAGAATGGAAGCCTTCAAGATCTTCAATCAACAAAAACCCAAGAACCTTAATCACTCTTAACTCTAAAATTAAGCCTAGAAAGTGTTTATAGTACTTTTTTAAGGGGAAAATTAAGCCTCCTCCGCAATTAGGAAAAACTGGGTATTTATAGGTTAAGTGAACTGGGCAAATGCAAAAAGGGTCGCCCTGGAGACACCTTGGCCGTTGCCAAGCAGGGGGGTCCAAGGGGCAGGTGACGGCCAACCGGTCGTGGGGGCGACGACCGTCGCCATCCCTGGAAGATAACAGGTGGGTGACGGCTGTCGCCACCTTCTGGAGGAGCGACGGTTTGGCCGTCGACTGTGGGACGGCCGTGATCTGTCCTTGTGCCTTGAAAACTTCATATTTGCCTTGCTCACTTCTTCCCCCTCAAGCCTTTGGGTGATCCTCCTTGCTCTCGCCTTGCCTTTTTCAGGTTTTAGCTGCCCCTCTTCCTTGAATGTCTTGTAAGTACCTTCAAAAAGTCATAAAAGGGATTAAAATTAGGCAACGACGTTAGAAGAGGCATTATATGGTCAAATTCCCCTAAATCAAAGGATAGTTAGAGAAAATGAACCAAAAAGGAGATGCGAGTTTAGTCAAAATCGGGGTTTATCAATACCCGCTAATTTTAGTGAATAACCATGAAAGGGATGGTCTAGTGGGATTTGACACATCTTACAGTCCTCCATGACTTCCCCTACCTAAAATGTTCTCATAAAATATAAACTTTATATAAGATGACTTACTAATGTTTATTTGAGCAAAGGCCAAACTAACTTGGAAGTTCAAACCATCCTGTCATCAAAAGAGTTTGTCATGCCTCCCCAAAAGTTGTGAAGAAGTTAGTATAAAAAGGCAGCATGATCATTTCCCCAAAATAGTTTGGTGTGTCCCACGTACATATGTGGAAAACCTCATGCAAGTTCAAACTTGAAACTAGTCAAAGACTTTTCAGCTAACTGATTTCATGATCCTTGTCCCCAAAACTATCGTTTCTAACAAAAGTTTTTGTTTTTCTCAGTTCAAAATCAATTGAATTGACTCTCTAACCACTTTGATTTAGTATTTGAATGAAATCGTTCCCATTCTTGTTGCTTTATGTGATAATGTAGTTTATGTATTATTCAAGGTTATATTCCGGTCGCCTCAAACAATAAAGAGACCAACAATGTTACAACGGGATGCAGCTACAAGCATAACCATTGATAAATTGTCGAATACTCCAAAAATTCTGTCACTAGGCGAGGTGTGGGGAGGTCTGATGTAGCAGTTTTATTCATGAATTGTAAAATTACAAAGAGACTGGTTTTGATTGACCCCAGACTTAAAAACCATTAACTACCTCCTACTCCACAGAAACATAGCAAATGAAAGTTAGACAAGCGCGGATCTATTTATGGGGGGTGTCCATGGACACCCCTTTCCCAAAAAAATCTAAGAAGTTATTTTAAATGGGATTATATTGGTATTTGTGGACACTCCTAAATTAGTTCCCAAAAATTATGGATACACTTTAAATATATTCGACTCAAATATTAACATTTTTAATTTCTTTAAATATCAAAAGTACAATTATAAAGTTAGAATTTAATAGAAAAGTAAAATAAAATTAAATGCACTTAAGCCCAAATTTCTCTCTCTCCCTCCCTCTATTATCTAGAATTAGACTTTTAATTTAATCTAATTCTATTAATTTTCTTTTATTGATATTATTTATTTTTTTGGCTGTTTAGTTACAATATGTTCTTGGTGCATATTTTTCTTTAACTTGACCCTAGTGATTGATTTGAACTTAATGCTATTTCTTTTTTTCCTCTTTTAGTGCGATTAACTAGCGCAGATTGCTTATTTGTAATTGTGTTTCGTGTTTGACAAGATCACTTCATGTCTCAATCTTTTTGGTCTTATTGCTTGGTGCTGATGGTATGTCCTTTGCAATCAAAGGTTTTAATTCTATAATTTCGGCTCAATTTATGTATCAAACTCAAAATATGAAAAACAGCAAAGAACAAATGTAGTAGTAGAGGTACCATAGTTTTTTGGGGGGTTAAAAAGGTTGGGTATATTATTATTGCTTGTCAACTTCAGTTAGTGTAGAAATACGAAGATGGAAAATTTGGAGAAAAAAAAACCGGAATGTGTAAAGGAGGATTAATTAGTTGTAGAAGAGGTTAGTTGGTTATCCACGTCAGCCCTGGGAAGAAATATAGCTAAGAGTTAGTTGTAGATATTTTATCTAGCTATAGCTGCATCCTTCTGTTCTCTTGTATATATACTAAGGAACTGTAGCCAGATGATTTGTAATAACAAAAAATATCAATATTCATTTCTCTCTCTGGTTCTTCCTTTCTCCAACTAAATGGATTGCAGACTCTTATCATGGTATCAAAGCTTCAGGCATTCTCTGAAACTCTCAACAATTCTTTTCTTTCTTCTTCGAACAGATTGATTCGAATCATTGATTGATCCAACAAGTATCTCAAAAGTCAAAAGATTCTTTTTCACGATTCTTTGATTTCTTTTTTACTCTTAATCATGACGGATTCAAATTCAGTTACTCAAGATGATGCTCGACAGAATGTGGAAAGTTACAATGCAGATCCTCTTTATCTTCAAGGATCAGATCATCCAGGGATGCAATTGACAAACAACAAGTTGTATAGGCTGAATTTTCAGCATTGGAGTCGTGCTGATGTATCTGCCGATGACCAAGCTAGGGTTCAATAGAATACAACTAACTCAACAACCATGGGAAGATAGCATCAAGGGGGAAACCAAGGGAAATGGGCACATAGGATGATGGTTGTGAAGCATCAAGCATGTGAGGGGAGAATGAAGCTTAGAATCAAGTGACTCTAAGTGAAAACGAAGGAGTATTTGATGTTTATCACGGTGGGAATGAAGGAACCAAGCTAGTACTTCAAGAATACAACTCAAGGCAAGGGGGATGCACGTTTTTAGGGGGGGCACGGTCGTGCCACTATGCACAGCCACACCGTGCCATATTGCTGCCCGCTTTAACTAAGGGTGCCTAGTTATGCCCGGTTGAGTGCTTTCATGTGTTGCTTTGGTTTTGCTTTGTTTTGTGAAGTATAAGCCGTGGAAGTGGGTGGAAATGGGAGTGTTTGGAGTGGAAATATGAAGGGATATGATGGATATGATTAGTGAAGGAATTCAGCTTAAGAATACAAGCTAAATCATCACTTAGAAACCGTGAACACCAAATTGGAATAGGATAGAACTAAACCCTATGATTGGATACAGAAACACCACCAATCTGAGTTTAGGGCCCTGAATCTTGACTAAGATATAGAAACACCACTTAATCAAGGATTAAGACTCACTTGAACACCACCTTAATTGGCCTAATTAAGGATAAGCAAGCAAGAATTTGTGTTTGTGCCTAAGCACTAAAAGCTTCTAGCTTTCAAAGGAGTTTTTGATTCAAAGTTGGATATATTACAAGGGGGCGTGAGCTTCCTTTAATAGGCAGCCAAGACTCTTCTAGCTAGCAAAATAAACACCTTACTACCTTTCTTCATGCTTAGGAAAGGTATTAACACTAATTACAATCGGTTAGAACATAAACTAGAATACAAGCTTTCTAAACTAATCTAATACATCAAGATACAAAGTAAAACTATGTCTAACTTTATTAATACATCAATTAATATCTAAACTAAGCTTAAACATGCTGAGATTGCTGCTCTTCCCTCATTGGACGGCCGAAAAGTTATGCTTCCCTTTACGGCTAGCCAATCACGTTCAAGGGACAAGTTTTCTTGTCTTTCTTCTTCTATTGGTTGAACTTCAAGGCAGCCATCACTTCTAGACACCCTAGGGACGTGTGCCATGGCTTGAGGGGCATGCCTAGCAGCTTGCAAGTGGAGAAAACCGGCTGTAGGTTTTAAAAGAACCGGTTTATACAAAACCGGGTTCAGGGGCAGTTTGGTCCAATTTTTATGCAACTTGTTAAGCATAGCAAAGATGGGTATGACTGTGATTTTATTCATGGGGGGGGTAAATTTAGGATGTCTATAATCCCCCCCCCAAACAAAGAAATCAAGGTTAGGACATGTTTAAGTAGGGTAATTAGGCTTAAATATTTTACCGCGCAGATTAGGGCCTAATCTGACCGGTTTGGAAAAACACCTTGTTTCTTTATCCTCTTATGTGCATAATTGGAATTTTATGCTTGCACCTGAAATTACACATCTTGATGATTCCAAAAATGTATAAATTCGTAACTTAAGCATTAGTATAGCTTAAGTTATGATTTAAACAAAACCGGGTTGTTTCTAGTTTGCTGGACAGTTTTGACACATCTTGGTAAATGGCTTATTTGAACGACCAAATGAACTCCAAATTGGATGCAACTTGTCTTGTTGGAAATCTGACATCTTAAACTTGAAATCCATGCAAAAATATCAGGCATAAACCATTTGGATGCTTGTCGAATTCTGCTTGCAAAAGAGGGTCAGTGCTGGAATCTTCCCTTTTGTCCTGCAATGAAACAACTAAAACAAAACTTGGTTGAATTATTCAACCTATAACCAGCATATTAGTAATGCCAAATTGATTTGATTCTTTTAAATCAAAGGGCATGGTGACATCTCCATCACGTGCTGTGAAGATTGCTCTTCGTACTAAGGTAAAGCTTGGATTCATTTATGGAACTTGCAGTAAACCTAGCTTGAACTCTCCTCGTTATGATCAGTGGATTAGATGTGATAGTATGGTGGTCAGTAGACCTAGCAAATGGGTCATTCGGTTTGAGTATGGGTCGGGTCAAGTTCGGGTTGGGTCATGTTCAGGTTAAGTGACATTTCGGGTCATTTTGGTTTGGATCGGGTATGGTTCGGGTCAGATCAATTTCGGGTCAATCAATTTTTGGTCAAATACGCTCGTTATGCCAAAACAAGCAACTTTGTAGAAAATTTCGGGTCTGGTACAGTTCGGTTCGGGTCAATTCGGATTTCGAGTCCACTTTCAAGTGAGCATATTTCGGGTATGGGTCCGGGTCGTTCGGTTCGGATTTCGGGTCAGTTTTGTTAGGTCTAGTGGTCAGCTGGTTGTTAAATTCGATTAATCCAAGCCTTCCAGGAGCTTTCATATATGCTAATTCTGCTAAGGAATTATGGAATGAATTGGTAGAGAGATTTGGTCAAAGTAATGGTCCTTTGTTGTACAAGGTCCAAAAGGAAGTTGAAGATTTGCATTAAGGAAATGACAGTATAGCTGTTTACTATACCAAACTGAAAAGGCTTTGGGATGAATTGGCTGATCTGAGTGAGATACTTGTTTGCACTTGTAATCCTAATTGCAAAGCTATCAAGAAACCCATAGAGTTAGACCAAAGGCGAAAATTGATGCAATTTTTGATGCATCTAAATGAGGACTATGAGGCCATTAGAGGTCAAATGTTGCTTATGGAACCTCTACCTTCAGTAAGTAAGGCTTGTTTGATGATTGAAAGGATTGAGCAACAAAGACAAGCCACTAGAGCAGTGACTCATGCTAGAGAAATAGCAGCAGTGGCTAGCAAAGGAAATTTTGCCTCACCTAATGCCTTTCTTACCAAAGGATCTAATACACAAGGATTCAAGAATGACAGCAAGAAACCTAAGAATGCAAGGATCTGTGATCACTGTTAGAGGACAGGTCACACTATTGATCAGTGTTTTAAGCTAATTGGCTCTCCTGATTGGTATGATGCCTCCAAGGATAAAGGGAGAGGCAAGGGTGGTCCCAGAGTGGCTGCTCACATTTTTACTCAGAATAAAGAACAAATTCAGGAGGATCCTCTTGTGGACTCCAGCTTTGCTAACATTGGTGCCGGTGCTCAGTTTGATCCAAGTCTTGTTCAAGCTTTGGCTCAAGAAATGATGAAGTTTATGAAGGGAAAACTAGGCGAACAGCAACATGATCATTTGCAGTCATTTGCTCATTTTGCAGGTTTTCTTTCTACTGGCTTTAACTCCATTAGCTCTCATTTAGACACTTGTTGTGCTGTGTAACATAGCTATAGTAACTCTTGGATAGTAGATACAGGCGCATTTGACCACATGACATCTGACCTGAACCAACTTCATAACCTACAACCCTTGCCCGAACCTGTCAAAATTACTTTACCATATGGTTCCTTAAAGACTGTCACACAGATTGGTCAAATTCATTTATCCCCAGAAATTACCATTCAAAATGTACTTTATGTACCAGATTTTAAGTTCAAGTTGCTCTCAGTTCACAGAATATTGACTGATCACAAGTTGTTTGCCCTTTTCTTTCCAAACCAATGCTAGATTCAGGACCTTTCAACTAGAAGGGTGATGGTTGTTGCTCAAGGTGTTGCTGGGCTATACAAGCTTTTGCCAGCTGGAAAAAATAGCTCTCTTAAGAATAAAGATCTTACAGATCATGCTTATACTGATATTTCTTCCAGTTCAGCATCTTTTTCTTCCGGTTGTAATGTGCCAAGTCTAGCCACCTTACATGTAAGACTTGGACACACATCTGCTTCAAAATTGCAGCATATTCCTTCGTGTAATAATGTTCCTTTTAGTTTTTCTTGTGAAATCTGTGTAATGCCAAAGATGCACAGATTGCCTTTCAATTAGAGTAACATACATTCTTCTAACCCTTTTCATCTTGTTCACATGGACTTGTGGGGACCTTACAAAGTTGCAAACATCTGTGGGGCACATTATTTTCTCACAATAGTGGATGACTTTACTAGAAACACTTGGACTCAGTTGCTACAAAACAAGACTCAAGTAAAAGGAGCTATTATTCAATTTTACAATATGGTTGAAACATAGTTTAAAACCAAAATACAGTTAATTAGAACTGATAATGGGACTGAGTTTATCAATGGTTTTTGTCATGAATTTTTTGCTTCAAAAGGCATTTTACACCAAAAGTCTATTGCCAAAATACCACAGCAAAATAGGGTAGCTGAGAGAACACATAGACATCTCTTGGAAACTGCAAGAGCCATCAGGTTTCAAGCAGGTCTTCCTAAACATTTTTGGGGTAAATGCATACTCTCAGCCACACACCTCATTAATCTTTTACCAATGGAAAATTTGAAATGGAAGAGTCCATTCAAAAAATTGTTTGGTACACCACCAAATTATCAAGATCTGAGAGTCATTGGGTCCTTATGTTTTGCAGCAAACATAGGGATTTCAGATAAATTTGAGTCCAGAGCAAAAAGATGTATATTACTTGGGTATACCTTTTGTTTGAAGGGTTATAAACTTTATGATTTAACAACCAAAAAGGTCTTTCATAGTAGAGATGTGGTTTTTTCAGAAACAATTTTCCCCTTTAAAAAGGACCACACTGCAACTTTGGAATTGGGACAACAAGTCCATTTTCTCCCATCCTGTGAGCCCTTCTTTTATGCTGCATCTAAACCTCACATTTACAAACACAACATCTCCAATTCTTCCAATCCTATATCCCCATCTACTTCTAATACTGATTCTGCTATGCACATACATGAAGTCCCAGTCCCTTCACCATCTATTATCCCAGAACCACATCCTTCTATGTCCCTTGACTCAGCACTACCTTCTCTTTCCCAATCTCCTAATTCCCTTACCAGTTCAACTCAGTCACCCCCCTCTACAACTTCTTCATGTCTGAAGAGCCACCTCTTAGAAAGTCTCAAAGAGCTAAAGGACCCCCAGCATGGATGAAAGACTTTGTATGTCCACAACTCACAAATAAGCAAACAGCTATCCCACCTTCTGCTGAACCTTCTACCTCCCATAGCTTTACAACTACATCATACCTTTTCTTTTCTTATGCAAATTTGGCACATTTTTCCCCTTCTTATGTTGCATATCTTACAAAAATTCTACAAAGTCCAAAGCCCACTAGCTATGCACAAGCAAAACTGTGTCCAGAATGGGTAAAGGCAATGGAGATAGAGCTTGTTGTTCTTGAGCAAAATAATACATGGCAATTGACCACATTGCCACCTGGAAAGAAGGCTTTAACCTCTAAGTGGGTTTACAAGACCAAGTTTAGGCCTGATGGAAGCATTAAAAGACACAAAGCTAGGCTTGTGATCAGGGGTTTTGAACAAGTTAAGGACAATGACTATAAACACACATTCAGCCTAGTTGTTAAACTTACTACTGTCAGGATGTTCATAGCTCCGGCAGCAACTAAAGATTGGGATTTGCATCAGTTGGACATTAATAATGCCTTCTTACATGGGTTTATAGAGGAAGAAGTATACATGTAGCCTCCACAAGGCTACTTTAAAGTTCTTCCAGGCCAGGTTTTCCAATTGCAAAGGTCCTTGTATGGACTAAAATAAGCATCTAGGCAATGGAACATTGAGTTAGCCAAGTTTTTGCTTACAAAGGGCTTCACCCAATCCAAAAATGATTACTCTCTGTTCACCAAACAAGCTCAAGGCAAGCACACACTTGTCCTTGTTTATGTTGATGATTTATTGATAACAGGAGATGACATTCACAACATTACCCTTCTTAAGAGAGACCTACATGCTGCCTTCACTATCAAGGATCTGGGCTTGGCCCGTTATTTTTTAGGCATTGAACTTGCTAGATCAATTCATGGCATCATGCTCAATCAGAGAAAGTACATATAGGGGTGTTCATTAAATGGTCCAGGACCGGACCGGACCGGACCGAGGCATTTCGGTTCGGTCGTCGGTCTTTTCCTTTTCGGTTTTCGGTCTTCGGTTCGGTCCGGTCCTGGACCGGGTAGACCGGCTCGTGGACCGGACCGACTGGGTTTTATTTTTTTAAAAAAAAAATTTCCTGCTAATTGGGAATTGGCTTGGGCCGCTTGGCTAAATCTCCAAAGGATGACAGTGTGTGTGTGTATTCAATTACTTCAATTAGCAAGTTTGTGGGCCTTGTGGAGTAGTGCCGCCTGAGGACCGGTCTGGAGTCGGTCCGGGCTCTGACCGGTCCAGGACTGACTCCAGACCGGTCCGATCCTCGATCCAAGGTCCACCAAAATTTCGGTCTTCGGTCCAGCCGGTCCGATCCTGGACCGATGAACACCCCTAAGTACATACATGACATCTTGTCTGATGCTGGCATAACTAAAGCAAAACCTGCCAAGTTTCCACTACCCAAAGGCCTTCATTTGTTAGCAGAGATAGGGGAAATTATGGATGACCCTGGACAGTTTAGAAGGCTAATTGGTAGGCTCTGATATCTCACCCTGACCAGACCTGACATATCCTACTCAATGTAGCATCTAAGCCAATACCTGCAACAACCTAAGCAGCCTCATCACCAGGCAGCCATGCATGTTTTAAGGTACTTAAAGGGCACTGTCAGCAAGGGTCTGTTTTATCCAAGGAATAACAATTTGAAGCTAAGAGCCTTTTGTGATGCTGACTGGGGAACATGCAAGGACTCAGCCATGTCTCTTACAAGGTTCTGTGTCTTTCTGGATTCATCATTGGTATCTTGGAAAACTAAGAAGCAGAAGACAGTTGCAAAATCATCTGCAGAGGCTGAATATCGCAGCATGTCAGCAACTACCTCTGAGTTGAAGTGGTTGTCTCATCTTATGGAGGACCTCTGTCTTGATCCACAATTGCCCATTGAGTTGCATTGTGATAATAAGGTTGAAATGCACATTGCAGCTAACCCTGTCTTTCATGAAAGGACAAAGTAATTGCGGATAGACTGCCATTACACACGACACAAGGTCATGGAAGGCTTTCTCAAGACTTCTCATATCCCTTCCCAGGAGCAGCTTGCAGACCTCCGATCCTGACCAAGCCTCTTGGAGAACTACAACATAACTACTTGTGTTCAGGGTTAGGATTGGTGGATTCTCCCCCAATTCCACCTTGAGGGGGGATGTAAAGATGGATTAATTAGTTGTAGAAGAGGTTAGTTGGTTATCCACGTCAGCCCTGAGAAGCAATATATAGCTAAGAGTTAGTTGTAGATATTTTGTCTAGCTATAGTTGCATCCTTCTGTTCTCCTGTATATATACTAAGGAACTGTAGCCAGATGATTTGTGATAACAAAAAATATCAATATTCATTTCTCTCTCTGGTTCTTCCTTTCTCTAACTACTAAATGGATTGCAGACTCTTATCAGAATGTTTACGCAAAATAGGCTACCATATATAATATGTATTATATAATTTCTTTTTTTATTGATAATGTACAATGGTGATGACGTTAATAAATGGACACTCATATTTTAAACATCTAGATCCGCCACTGAATTTAGAGAGGCATTTTACTTTAGTCAATACAATCTAAGATACACAATTTATCATAATTAAATCGTCTGATATTATTATTCACTTATGTATTTTATCATAAGTGTTGCTCAAAGGTAATCAAATAAATAGAACAACAACAAAGATGAGGGACTTGAACCCCAACCTCGTAACACCCACTAATCGAAGTCAATAAAAACAAGAACCAATAACATCTAAGGATCTCACCAACCCACGAAGCTTGTAAAAGCAAGATAGTCATGCACACACCTCTATAATCTAGTACTACAGCTTGCTGAGCAAGTTTGATACCTTGTTAATGCACATCTTCAGCCATAACTCAAAGTTTCTCTCTACTTCGAATTCAAAGCCCCTGTAAATTACCCAATCGCCACTGGCAATAATAACACTTAACACGAAATCAGGAATTTCGGGGAGGGGTGTTGGAATGTTAAAAGGAAATGACACGGGTGGCTCTAAAAATGAAGAAAATAAAAAAAAATTAAAACAATTAAAAGGTGTAGGTGGGGGCTCCAACCACCACCTCAGGGGGCTACTGGAGTAAAGCACAAGCATTGAAACTGCTAAGCTAGAGCCAATTTCATGTAGCTAAACTTCTATTTTTGTTTTTTTTGCGCTTTTTTTTTTAAGGGGTGTCAGGCTACTTCATTACGCATGGCACAGTTAAAGGTGTTCGCCATATCGTCATTGATAAAAGACTTAACTGGACTTAAAAGAGGTTGACCTGATTTCGAAATTCAAGAAGACTTCTTCATCAATAGTGGCTAGATGTTTTGTATTGAATGTTGAAGCTACTCTTTATAATTCATTTTTGGAAACTATATTCTATAATTTTGCATGAAATGTAAAAATGTCGTACAGTAATTCTATTGGCCTTATTTTATGGATGACATTTTATTTACTTGTGAATTTAATTTCCAATTGGAATATTTCATTTAATAATAAGTGAAAATTGGGAGGAATAATGGTGAGCAGGTAAACAAATGAAGCTCCAATCCTCATCATTTCATGACTCTAGCACTAAGTTAAAAAAGGACAAAATGGTTCATGGGTCTAGCTAGGTTTTCCAAACACCAGCAGGCTTTACTGAGGTCCAATGCTTGCACTACGTCCACGTGCGGCCAGTGAGGCTATGATGAATCCATACCCATTCTTTGGGTTGGGGGGGGGGGGGGACTAGTATTACTTTCTTCTTGGATTATTTGCATCTTCTTTCAAGTTTCAACAAGAAAAAAAATTAAAAAATCATTTCTACTTTTCCAGCTACCAGTACCGAATGTTTCAAAGGTTATTGTTCAAGAACCATCTAAACCAAAAGGTTAAACGCGGATGGTTGAGAACGTGAATGCTACAAAGGCTCCGCTGCCTTATGCAATAAATCAATATGCAAGTTGTTGCGATTCAAATTTGAAACCTCTAACTCAAAAAGGCTCTAATATCGTACTCAACAACTGTCCACCTGTTTCTTGTTGTGCACTCCTGGGGAAAAAAAGAGAGAGAACCCCAACACACAAAAACAAGAAGGATGCGAGATATATATAAAATAAAAACCAAACCTGCCCTTATTCATAAAGGGAAAAACAGGACACTCACTTGGCCATGCATTGTAACTTTGGATATGTATTGCATTAAAATTTAAAACAAATGTGCTCAAAAATAGAGGAGGAAAAAAGACAAGAGGGGGGGGCCAAACACAATTCAAATAAGAAAGGGGTCATACTTCAAGTAATCACACAAAGTTACTCAAACATCAACTCTGAGCAGTTCTATATGTATTTGCTATTTTCACAAACCTTCCAGCACATCCTCATTGCTGGAATTTTGTATATCTTAGGATTTTTTGCTGTAGTTAGGAACAAGAAGCTGTTGAACTCTTCCTCCATATAAAGAGCCAAAATGCAATAACACAGATTAAAAAAAAAAAAAGATGGATTGATCATTCATCATTTCCACCATCTTCATTGATACCTCCACTCGTACCTGTCCACCTGCAAGGGAGGGTAAAGGTCCTCACAAATATGAACTGAATGAGGCACTGAATCAAAACTGGTCCTTGCTTCTCCGCTAAACCGGGATCTTATCATTGATAGATGATGATTCTGAATTTCCCTCAATGGTCGCCTTTGGATACTGCTGCTGTAAGACGAAGACTTGCTATCAAGCAGTTGTTTAGCCCTATTGGATGCTGTCAGATTCATGTATCGTGGTTTGCTGCTACCACTTTCATCTGTCTTTTCGGTGCTGCTAGACATCGGAGTTTTGGATGCTGACATTGATGAAGTTGAAGTCGATGTCTCCTCAAGATGGTGTTTCGAGCTTGGCTCAGAAAACCCAACTCTTAACCTGCTGCTGTGTTTTGGGGAAATCTTAGTGAGTGGTGACATGCATGGAATTTCAGGGACTCGAACTTCCTCCATTAGCCTATTCTCCCATGGTTTTGCAGCCATCCATCGATCCAACCAGCTCCAACCGAAGCTGCTCTTGTCTAGCTTGGGAGGCCGCACAGGGGTCACCAATTTTTTCTTCCCCGGGGTTAAAATGGGACTTGCTCTGAGCTGCTGCAGGCACCAATGCACACTCCATGTTTGTCAGTAAGACAAAGTGCACTTAGAAGTCATGTAGAAATTTGGTTAATTGCTATGGCTTAATTTGGGTTTTGGTGGTATTACGGCATTACCTGTGTAGAGAGTGAGTATGAAATTGCCCTCTCCCTCTTGATGGCTGCTTCTTGCCTCATTTGTAGCTTAGTTCTTACTTCTTCGGCACTTCCCAGGATGTCACACCATCCTTCCTGAAAATCCCCAACATTAGTATATGTCAATCCTCAGACCCTTATCTTACCCTCTAGAGTCTATAGGGTCTCGTAATACATCAATCCATAAATGAATTGAAGATCGAGGGTGTTACTTAGCAGTACCTCAGCTTGCTTAACAGGATCAACTTGATGATTGGTAAGCGATTTAAGGCCTGGCTGTCCTTCCAAAGCCATCCTTATGCGGTGAGCCTTGACGTGAGCCTGGGCTCTAACAAGAGCCTGCATGCATCTTAGTGTCACTGCAGCCTGCTTTCTCACTAACCGGCCTCGAACAATAGCCTGAAGCTTTACAAGTGCTTTCAAGGCTCTCAGAGCCCGCCTTGCCTGCATCATCACAAGCAAATTAGTTTTAGACACGGATTGATGGATCCATTGCAGAGAAGTCATACACTACACACACACACACACACACACACAGAGAAGCAGAGTACCAAAAAGGCACGAAAGGCAGTTTGGATACGAATGGCAGCCCATTCTTGGCGAACCACCAAGAAATTCTTAGATGGGGCACGAATAACAGCAGCCATGGCAGCATTCAGACCAGAATCCGCTGATGATGGAAGATCAGACGATTCTGATTGGCCCCCCGCAGTTTTCGATGATGGGTTCCTCCAAAGTCTCCATCTTTTCTTAGTCTTTTCTCCAGATTTCTCCTACACAAGTCCAACTGTTAGAGTAAAAACCCAGAAAAACAGAGAAAGACAGAGAATGAAAGGTTTAAGCTTACATGGTCATTTGGGTGGGATTTTTTCAGAGTAATTAGAGATTTGAGCCAATTTCCAGAGGCACCCATTTGATTTTGAGCAGAACCCAGAAATCCACTGCTCTGTAAGTTGAAGATAGAGAAAAAAAAAAGGAGGGACAGAGCTGGCGTTGGAGAAGAAAGGAGAGAGAAAGAGGGTTATAGTGATGGTATTGATGGGGGAACTGAATTCAATTGAAGAAGGTGTTTAAATTTTGAAATTCGAAAGAAAAGAGAGAAGTGCAACGGTAAAGAAGGATGAGTGGTGGGGCTTGCTTTTTCCCAGACAAGCCTCCCTAGTAAAGGGAGCTTCCCAGCTCAAATAAAAGCAGTTGTTCTTCATCAATCGTCATCGCCATTTTCATTTGCATTTACTTTATCTGTCAGAACTCACCAATTCGTCAACGAAGAGTCACATTTATATGTACCTTTTGAGGAAGCAAGAGGAATAAATTTTTAGATTGTTTCTTTTTTCCTACAAAGCGAAATGGTGGTTTCTTTTTCTTAAAAAAAAAATTATCTTTGTATATCCATTTCTTTATTGTGTTTCCATTGCCTCTTTTCAATTTTTTTTGAAGGTAAATGATGAATTAATTAATTAAATGTCATAAGCATTTTTTTAAGGTCATAACACAACATCTTATTATCCGAAAATCTTGTATAGTTTTCTTCTGAAAACATTTATCTATTATGGCAGTCTAAATTTGAAGAATTGATACTTGTCGTAGATCGATCTTGCAATGAATTAACAATTTGATCCCAGACAAACAAAACGAGAGTAAATGGCCCTGCTAGGGCCTCAAATTTTCTTTTACTTGCCTTGAAGGACTTCGATAGTGGATGACATTCTGTTGAGAACCTCATGCTGGCTTTCCAGCCAAGTTTCCACTTAAGACAAATTAAAGAATGTATCCAATTTTTTAAGACTAGAAAATTAAAGGACTAAACAATTAATTGTTTGTCAAATAATAAAAAAGGGCGAATCTAGCCAAAAAAAGAAGGAAAAATATAATTGTGGATGTGATGAATTTTCTTTATTCATATTGAATTATACACTTGTACTATAAGAATTTAGTTAAAATAATTTTTAATATGTTATCAAGAGAATGAATAGTTCATTTTGTTTTCAAATAGCAAAATAAGTTGACACATTATATGATTTAATTTATGAAACCTTTGAGATTTTTTTCTTAACTTTTTTTTATTAAATTAATATACTTATTATTTTAAAGTTCAACTCATATGAAACTTTTTTGTTGTATTCACATTTAAGTGGGAGATTATGGGTTTAAATCCTACCCTTGCAAGTTTTTACTTACCTCTTCTCCTTTTGCAAGTGGAATGCTCACATTTCATTAAAAAAAAAGAAAGAGTAACAGTAGGAAAGTGGTAGAAAAAAAAAACCAAAATGTAGTTAATACATAATTTTAGTTAGGAGAGTGTTCAATTTGATTATAATAAGACTTCAATTATATTACATACCATAGTGCTCTTTTATATTGTGTATCATCAAAGATGACCTCCTCATGTGCCAATTTAAAAAAAAATCAATATATTTGATTTAAAAAACAATTATTTTTCTAATATATATCACTTCAATGCTAAAATTTATAAGTTTAGCTTTAACTAGTAATATCAATAAGATTAACTTTTATTATTCACTTCAACTCGTGTACATATGATTGATGCATAAAATTCAACGTAGGATGTTGCATGATGTTGGACGGGCATGTAAGATGGGGTAGATTTAGACATTTAATTATATTTAATTCTATTTGTTCAAACGATATTGATGTATCTTACAAATAATTAGTAATAAAATTTGGTCTTAAAAAAATGTAAAAAATTGAACAAAGAAAATGATATAAAACCAAAAAGTTTCATATAAGTTGAACTTGAAATAATGAGTATTTAATTCAACATAAAGAAAAAAAAAAGCAAGACGAAATGCTCAAACCTTTCATAAATTAAATAATGTAATATGTCAACTTGTTTTGCTATTTGAAAAACAAATTAAAGATTATGGCCCTGTTCTATTTCGCGTTTTTTAGGATTTAGCTAAGGGCCTGTTCTATTTCGCGTTTTAGATAGATAGATAGATACAAGGAGATGTAAGGAGATGTAAGGAGCTGTAAGGAGATGTAAGGAGATGTAAGAAGATGTAAGGAGATGTAAGGAGATGTAAGGAGATGTAAGAAGATGTAAGGAGATGTAAGGAGATGTAAGAAGATGTAAGGAGATGTAAGGATAAATATAAGGAGTTGTTGAATTGTAAAAGAGTTGTATAGTATAATTTGTTTTAGATGGAAAATAATAATATTAAAATAATATACTTAAGAAGCTGTATTTTGTATTTTTATTTTTTCATTATTATTATTTTTTTTTCTTTTTTTCTCATTTTTTACTTTTTTTATTTCTTGTATTTTTTGTAATTTTGTAATTTTTGTAATTTTATTGTTTTAGTTTTTATTTCTTTATTTATTTATTTTTATTTCTTTTATTTTTTAATTATTATTTTTTATTTTTTATTTTTAAATTTTTTTAATTTTTATTTCTATTTCTATTTTTTTTGGTTATTTTTTATTTTTCTATTTTATAATTTTGTAATTTTTAATTTTAATTTTAATTTCTTATTTCTTTTTTTTAATTCATGAGTTTTTAATTTTTAATTTTAATTTTAATTTTGATTTTTTAATTTTTTAATTTTTAAATTTTTTAATTTTTTAATTTTTTAATTTTTTAATAAAACATAAAAAATAAAAATAAAACTAAAAACTTTGAAAATTTTGAAACTTTTAAAATTAAAAATTAAAAATTAAAAATAAACATAAAAATTAAAATTTAAAATTTAAAAATGTAAGAATTTAAAAATAAAAATTTAAAAATATAAAATTATAAAAATAAAAATAAAAAAATAAAAACAAAAAAAAAGTAAAAAATGAAAAATGAAAAATGAAACATAAAAAATAAAAAATAAAAGAATAAACAAAAAAAGTAAAAATAAAAATACAAAATTACAAAAATAAAAACTTAAAAATTAAAAAAATTAAAAAATTAAAAATTTAAAAATTTAAAAATGAAAAATGAAAAATAAAAATAAATAAATAAATAAAAACTAAAAAATAAGGAACAAAAAAATTTAAAATTTAAAATTAACAATTAACAATTAAAAATAAAAGAATAAAAAAATACAAAATAAAAAATAAATACAAAATAAATAAAATGAAGATGTAAGGAGATGTAAGGAGATGTAAGAAGATGTAAGGAGATGTAAGGAGATGTA
>JACYFF010031952.1:95266447-95323744 GCA_017589665.1 Selenicereus undatus | reverse complement strand
AAAGCATATACTGTAATTTTCTCATGGTGTTGGTCGAATTAGTAGAACACCTTATTGGTGAAGCATGATTGCATCGAATCATTAACCTCTTCACTTTATCTTGGTTCAATTCACTAATCCTATTAGAACCACGACATATTCTTTTCATCGAATCGTAAATACTCTTTATTGGCATGCAACAGTCAACATTATTTAGTACTTATAGTCATAAGTATAACAAAGATTTATAATAAGTTGGAAAGAAGAACAAAAATTTACGAGTTTTGGAACTTTGATCAGTTCATTTCATGGGACTTCTATCACACAATGTGTGACAATGTGGAACTGTGGAAGTACCAAAAGTGAAAGAAGAGAACGACTAATCATCCTTCAGTTAAAGCATGTTTGGTTTGGTTTTTTCGTTTCCTGCAAACTCATGAGTCGTTTTTTTTTTTTGGGGGGGGGCTTTGGGCCTTTGTTACCGAAGCTGAGCTATGGTTAGTAGTTCATAAAGAAGTAAAGCTCTCTTATCAGAATTTTTTTCATTTACAAGACTCGAGTACAATACTTTTCTTAAAGAAAAATAAGTGTCAAAACACATATATGAATCAGCCGATGTCTTCATTTTAATACTATCTTTTACAAATTTTAAATTTTAAAATAAAACGGTCTCATCTATCAAAGTAATTCATATTGAATTAACATTTGGCCTACCTAGGTGGAAGTTGAAGCTAAATTGGATAAGTAGTGTTGGTCCATTATACAAAATTGACTTAAGTGGATTAACACATATATAGGGTACCTAAATGGTCCTATAAATCTTCACAATTATAAAGACTTTTGTTCTTCTCTCTCATTTATTATAAATGCAACTTTATAATTTCTTTTTTATTTATCTAAAAAAGGATGTGATTTTATCAGTTTTCATAAAAAGGAGATCAAACATGATTTATTGTGTCCATAAAATGAGAATTATCATGTAATATAATTAGAGAAAGCCAAGAACGGTTGTCATAAATGTTGTTTGATTATAAAGAAGTAGGGTTATGGAGCTAAGTTGATTTTCTTCAAATGAATCATTTAAGAAGCTATGAGAAAAACATTACGGAGCCTTTTGCGTTTAAAATTGGAAATAAAATACTTGAAAATAATCGACATAAATTGAAATGATTTTGAATATATATATATATATATATATATATATATGTATTCAAAATTATATTATTTAATGGTGATTACATATATAAACCAATTTAGCAATACAGTAGTAACTATTCTTCTTTTCTCCCTAAAAACATTGGTTCTATTTTTTAGATCGTATTCATAGGAGGATAGTGCGTTGTACTCCATATAATATAAGTAGATTTAATTGGACATAATTAATCTTCGATCTTGGCAGAAAATTTAAGGAAAATACACCTCGAACCAAAAGTATAAAATTTAAAGAACGTGTGACATAAAATATGGATTTTAAATCCGCCACCAGACAAAGTGTGTGGGGTGTGTGGGGTCTAGTAAACATATTATAATATAATTTTTAAAACCATTAAAATATAATTTTTAGGCCAAATAAAATGCTTAAAAATTATCTTGTAACATTCATTTATCATTTTACCATTGTAATTCGATATTATAATTTAATTTTCAGAAAACAATATGAGGAAAAGAGCACTTAGAGCACCCCCAATGGATGTCTCGCGGGCCAAAACAATTGGGGGGGGGGGGGGGAGCTCATGGGCCGCTCGTGGCCTTGTAGCAACAGGCCCGTAGAAGAAGGACTGTCGAGCGGTTCGCAAAGGCAGGCAGCCGGCCTTTATATTTTTTTGGTGTTTTCCGGGTCAAAACGACATCGTTTCACGTCATTGATCCGCCTTTTTTTGACCGTGTTGCTGCATTTTTAAAAAAAAGGAAAAAGTTGATTTCTTGAATTAAGAGATAGCCGTTGAGGAAATAAATAGCTAGGCTAGGGGGGGGGGGTTTTATCTATGTTTGGCTATAAATAGCTACACCTTGTGTACATTTTAGCACACATAAATTTCAATTTTTCTCCAACCAAATTATGAGCAATTTGTTATACTATGACTTTGTGAGTAATTTCATCCGAAAAGTGAAGCAATTAAGTAAGTATTTTTGTTTATTTTTTTCTCAATTAAGTAATTAATTTTGTAATGTTAAATTTTGTAATTACATTTATAATATTTTGTTATTACTTTGTAAACAAGTTGAAGGTGCTCCCAATCAAGAAAGAAGTGAAGAAAATTGTGAGTTTGAAATTTATTTAAAATGTTGAGAAATTTTGTGTTTGTGGTAGTTTATATGTTAGTAATCAAAATATGTGAATAATTTATATGTTCATATAAATGTCATTAAATGAATATGAGTTGATTAGTTTATTAAGAACGTTAATATGACATGATTATATGGATACAATATGACATGGTTATTTGTTAATATGAAAGTCATAATTAAAATGAATCTGAGTTGATTCAAAAAATGGAAATACTAAATTTATTTAGGGAATTTCATATGTGGAGGTAAAGTTTTGGGTCATGTTACTAAAAATAATCTAGTTGTTGGAATTTTTGACATCTTAGTAACATTGAAGAAGTAAAATTGACATGCTTTATAAATTGAAAAAAAAAATGTATTTAGCATGTTAGTTAAAATTTATTATATTTTCATGTTAGATGTATAAAATAAGTTAATATATTATACGATCATATATCTCATAAAATGAATATGACTTGATTAGTTTATTAAGAATGTTAATATGACAAGCTAGGTTACATGTATAAAAATATAAGATGATTATACATAATATAGATGACATAAAGTAAAATGAATATGACTTCAATCATAAAATGCAAATGATAAAATTATTTACGTAATTTAATATGTGGAGGTATAGATTTAACTAATGTAACTGACAGTAATTTAGTTTTTTTTTAAGTTTTGACATGTTTGTAAAATTAAAGAAGTAAAATTAAATTGAATATGATATTAATTGAATCATGAAATAAGTGATCATGTCATGATATGTTTTTGTGTAATATTGCATTTAGTAATTTAGTAATTTAGTAATTTCAAATGCTTTGCAAATTGACATGTTAGCATGAATTCTTTGGAAATTATTGAAAAATTATATTATGCGATAATGTATATGTCCACAATTGTTAAGATAATTAAATTTAAATGTATTTGGCATAATAGTTAAAATTTATTATTTTTCCATGTTATATGTATAAAATACGTTAATATTTTATATGATCATATGAATCTCATAAAATGAACATGACTTCATTAGTTTATTACGAATGTTAACATGACAAGGTTACATGTATAAAAATATAAGATTGTTATATGTAATATTGATGACATAAGTAAAATAAATATGACTTCAATCATAAAATGCAAATGGTAAAATTATTTACACAATTATGTGAAGGTAGAGTTTAAGTAATGTAAGTAAAAAATAATTTAGTTTTTTGATAATTTGACATGTTTATAAAATTAAAGAAGTGAAATTAAATTGAATATGATATTAATTGAATCATGAAAATAAGTAATCATGTCAAATAAGTAATCATGTCATGATATGTTTTTGTATAACATTGCATTTAGTAATTTGAAATGCTTTGCAAATTGGACCAAAAAAAAAATGAAGGGAAATAATTGGATTGGAATGTTGACATGTTAGCATGAATTCTTTGGAAATTATAGGAAAATTATGTTGTGTAGTATATATGTTTTACCCCTATTACCCAACTAATCCCCACATGTTTTACCCCTCATATCCACTGTCTAACTACAACCAACAGATGCACCAACCATATTACCCACAACAACCCCCCTTGAGGAATCAAAGTGGTAGCTTAGGTCAAAACCCCTGTAACTATCCTCCACCTTATTAACCCCCCATCACATACTAAACGCCCACAACATCCTCCACCTTATTAACCCCCCACCACATACTAAACGCCCACAATGTGCATAACATTGAGTACCCATATTACCCTCCCTACTATCCTCCAACAAATACCACCCCAAATTACTTGTCTGCCGAGAGCAACTCTACACCTTCATCAACGCCAACTGGGTCAATGGTAGGGTTAGAAAACTCTGAGACCGATACTGACTCAAGCACTAAAGGGGATGTCGAGGAAGTATTGGGGGTACAAGTATTGGTGCAAAGAAGTGGACGGTTGAGGATGATCAACGGTTAATACGTGTTTGGATTAACGTAGGCGCGGACGCCATTGTCGGGAATGATTAAAAGAAGTCTAGCTTCTGGGCTAGGGTGGCCTCCAATTTCAATTACCACCGTCCACCAGGAGCCTTGATACATTCTTGGAAAACACTAAATGGCCGATAGGGTCGATGATCCCCGCTCGTTAGTAAATGGACAGGTATTATGTTAAAGGTAGAGCGTATTAGCCAAAGTGGCTAGAACGAGGCTATGAGTCTGGAGGCAACGCACCAGTTGTACAAAGAACGTACGGGGAAGAAGTTTGATCTTGAGCACTGGTACGAGATGCTCAAGGACCAAAGTTAGAGTCAGGATCATCCAAAAGGTCCAATCCCGACACCGAAGAGGCAGGAGAGGAAGGTGCCGGTGGGAGTGAAAGACCCAAGGGGAGGAAAGCAGCAAAGAGAAGGCTAAATGCAAAAGGCAAATAACACCATCGTTGATTTAGTTACAACTCAATTGCACGACTTGAGCAGTAACAGTAGTTTTCAAAGATTTCATCGCAGTAGCAAAAGAAGAAAAAACTCAGAAGATGATGAATTGATAATGAGAGAAGAAAAGTTGAGGACCCAAGAGGATGGACACCTCAATGATGACTCCTGAACAAGTGGCGTATTATGAGCAAAGAAGAGCAGATATCATGAAAAGGAGATCACGACAATCATCATCATCTCAATAATATGTCCCCCTCTCCCCGTTCATTACGTAGATTACAAGAACTATGTTGCTCATATGAAGTTGTAAGATTGTATACTACTATGTAACTTTATTTTATCATATGTTGTATTAGTTAGTATAATCGTGCTATGATATGAATTTGTGAAATTGTATGTCTATTGTTGTTTAATCAAGTTATTAGTCTTCTATACATTATTATATTGCACAGGTAGTTTAATCAATGTGTTGAAATTATCCATTAAAACTGCCTTTGTAATATAATAATGTACAAGTGTTAACGTATAGAAGAGTAATCATTTGATTAAACAACAATAGACATACAATTTTATAAATTTATATCATAACACGATTACACCAACTCATACCTAGTACAACATATGGTAAAATAAAGTTACATAGTACAATCTTACAACTTCATCTGAGCAGCATAGTTCTTGGAATCTACGTAATGAAGGGGGGGAGGAGACATATTACTGAGATGATGGTGATTGTCGTGATCTCCTTTTGATGATATCTACTCTTCTTTACTCATAATACGCCATCATGAGGTATCCATTATCATTAAGTCTATCCTCTTGGGCCCTTAACTTTTCTCCTCTCATCATCATCTTCTAAGTTTTTTTTTCTTTTACTATTGCAATGAAATCTTTGAACATTTAACTCATACCACTACTGTTACTGCTCAAGTTGTGCAACTGAGTTGTGACTAAATCAACAATGGTGTTATTTGCCTTTTGCTTTTGCTTTCTCTTTGCTGCTTTCCTCCCCTAGGGTCTTTCACTCCCACCAACACCTTCGTCTCTTGCCTCTTTGGTGTCGGGATGGACCTTTGGAAGAGCCTGACCTTGACTTTGGTAGGTCATACCACCCTCCACTTGGGTTAGTCCTTGAGCATCTCATACCAGTGCTCGAGATCAAACTTCTTCCCCGTATATTCTTTGTACAACTTGTGCGCTGCCTCCAAAATCATAGCCTCGTTCAAGTCACTTTGGTTAATACGCTCTACCTCTAACATAATACTCGTCCATTTACTGACGAGCGGGGAGCATCGACTCTATTGGCCATTCAGCGTCTTCCAAGAACGTCTCGAGGCTCCTCGTGGATGGTGGTCATTGAAATTGGAGGTCACACTAGCCCAAAAGTTGGACTTCTTCTAATCATTCCTGGCAACAACGTTCGTACCTACGTTAATCCAAACATGTACTAGTTGCTAATCCTCTTCAACCGTCCACTTCTTTGCACCGATACTTGCACCCCCCAGTACTTCCTCGACATCCCTTTCAATACTTGAGTCAATATCGGTCTCAGAGTTTCCTAACCCTACCATTGACCCAGTTAGCGTGGATGAAGGTATGGAGTTGCTCCTGGCAGAAAAGTAATTTAGGGTGGTATGTGGTGGAGGATAGTAGGGAGGGTAATATGGGCACTCAATGTTATGCACATTGTGGGCGTTATTATGTGGGGGGGGGTAATAAGGAGGGATAGTTGTAGTGGTTTTGACCTGAGCTACCACTTGGATTCCTCAAGTGGGTTTGTGGTGGGTAATATGGTTGGTATATCTGTTGGCTGTAGTTAGACCGTGGATATGAGGGGTAAGACATGTGGGGATTAGTCGGGGTAATAGGAGTGATACTATTAACCCCAATTTGGATGAATCGTCTCCCTCAAGTAAACTAGTAAATAATGGAGGGATGCTAGGATCCATAATCGAGATAAAATTACAACCTACAAGCATATTAATCGTATTATAATATATTGTTAATTAATAAAAATATTAATGTATTTTATACATCTAACATGAAAACATAATGGTCATGTTTGGCAAAGAGCTTTTTGAGATATTAGCTGTTTGACTCTAGTCAAAAAGTTCTTTGAAGTGTTTGGTTGATTAGCTTGTTATATTAGCTTTTTATACCAAAAAAACTCTTTTACAAAAAGCTCTTTGGGATAGCTTTTTCAAAGAGCTTTTTGATGTTTACTATACAATGACCATACTAACGTTATATAATTTGGATAAATTTACATTAAATGTCATTCACAAATGATATTTTCGAATGTTGGATGTTTATGCTTTAAATTTTTTATTTTTTTTTTCTTTTGAGACAAGAGTTGTGGGTGGTCATGATGTTGAAGATAATGCTTTTAACTTTAAAACTTTCTTAATTTAACAAATAATTTATATTAGTTATTCTTACATGATATATACATATTTTTTATGTCACATAATTTCAATTGCTATTAAAAAGAAAACAGTTAACATCAAAAAGATATTTTGATAATAAGTACCAAAATTAGGAAAAAGTTAACTGTAATTTTATATATCACATAAGTCTTAAATTCATAATTCATATCGAAAAGAAAAATAAATATCCAATGAAAAATTATTTTGTTAGAAAAATAATGAAATTGAATAATGGGCATAAGTGAAATTTTATCAAATAACTGTGTTAGAAATAACTAACTTCACCAAATACTTTTGCCACAAACAACTGACGCAATCAGTTAAGTCAAGTAACTAGTGCAATCAGCCAACAGCTAACAGCCGATTGCCAAACAGGGCCAATAAATTTTAACTAACATGCCAAATACATTTAAATTTAGGCCATATTCTATTTCGCGTTTTTGAGAATTTAGCTAATAGTTTACATCTGCTTATAGCTTTTTACATCTTCTTACAGTTCCTTACATTCTTAACACAATCATTACATCTTCTTACATCCCCTTACATCTTTTTACATCCCGTTACATATTCTTACATCTTCGTACATATTCTTACATCCTATATAGATTTTCTATAACATTCATTTATTTTAATTACAGAAATATGCATATTTTTTTAGTTATGCTACCAATATACAAAATTTGTAAATATCTTATGAACACAATATTTATATAAACATAAAAATATAATATAACAACGTAAATTATATTTGAGTTTTGATTTAATGCTAAGCATTAATAATACTTTAGGAAAAGTAGGATTTTTTTTTTTGGTTCAGCTGATACAACGATGTAAATTATATGACGACGTAAATAATATATTTGAGTCCAGCTGATATGAGGTGGGTGGGTTTCTTTGGGAAAAGTAGGAAATAGTTAGGCAAAAGTAATATTGGACATTAATACTTCTACGACCTCCTACATGCCCATTTAAGTTCTCATCTTTTGTTTTAATTATTTATTTTTTTTATTTGGAAGGTAATTTTCAGTTTTTGGTTGTTTAATAATATGACAATAAAATTTTCATATTTTAAGCATTGCTGAATAATGTTTTAAGGGTTTATTTATAAAATTTCTTCATGATAGTATTGACCATACATTTACATTTAAAATTGTTTTCTTAAAATAGGATTTTATTTTAAGAGTTGTATTCAATTTTATCAACAAATTATTTATTTTTTTGTTATCCACAAAATTTTATTGAAAAAATTTTCAATAAGTTTATTATTTTTAATATTATCGTTTCTCATCCAAAACGTTCATTGTAAACAAACATATTTCATTTCAATTACATTAAGAAATATTTGTTTATTGATGGTATCAAATATACTTGTAAATATGACTAATATATCATAATTGTCGCAAATTATACTATACAACTCTTCAATAATTTAACAACTCCTTAAATCTATCGTTATAGTTCTTTACATCTTCTTTACATCTCCTTACATCTCCTTACAGTTTCTTACATCTCTTTACAACTCCTTACAACTTTTTACAACTCCTTACATTTTCTTATGACTACAGTTATATCTTATCGCGAAATAGAACGACCCCTAATCATATTAATTAGTTTAGACACTAACATATACTATCGCATAACATAATTTTCCCATAATTTCCAAAAAATTCATGCTAACATGTCAACATTCCAATTCAATTACTTCCCTTCATTTTATTTATTTTTTGGTCCAATTTGCAAAGCATTTCAAATTACTAAATGCAATGTTATACAAAAACATATCATGACATGATCATTTATTTCATGATTCAATTTAATTTGACTTCTTTAATTTTACAAACACGTCAAACTATCAAAAAACTAAGTTATTTTTACTTACATAACTTAAAACTCTACCTCCAAATATTAAATTGCATAAATAATTTTACCATTTGCATTTTATGGTACAAGCCATATTCATTTTACTTATGTCATCCGTATTACATATAACCATCTTATATTTTTATACATGTAACCTTGTCATATTAACATTCGTAATAAACTAATGAAGTTATGTTCATTGTATGAGATTCATATGATCACATAAAATATTAACGTATTTTATACATACAGCAAGAAAACATAATAAATTTTAACTAACATGTCAAATACATTTAAATTTAATCATATTAACAATTGTAGACACTAACATATATACTATCGCATAACATAAATAATTTCCAAAGAATTCATGCTAATATGTCAACATTTCAATTCAATTATTTCCCTTCATTTTTTTTCCCACAATTTGCAAAGCATTTGAAATTACTAAATGCAATGTTACACAAAAACATCTCATCACATGATTACTTATTTTATGATTCAATTAATATCATATTCAATTTAATTTTACAAACATGTCAAAACTTCAAAAAAATAAATTATTTTTAGTTACATTACCTCCACGTGTTAAATTGTGTAAATAATTTTATCATTTGCATTTTATGATTGTAACGTCGTGAAATTTTTGTTACTTGTTTTGAATTATGTGCAATATATAAATTATGTGTATATTGTACGCATTTTATTTTAGGCACAATGTGTGTTTTACGTTATTATTATTATTACGTTTTTGGGAGTGATTAGAAAATATTACTCATTTAGTAATTGTGTAAAAAAAAAAAAAGAAATGGAAGGAAGAGTAAAAAAAGGGGGCTTGACCAAAAAAAAGGAAAAAGAAAAAGGGGATTTTTTTTCCAATTTCACGTGATATTCATCAAAGGGGATAGAGGCTTCTCTTGCTTTCGCAACCCCAAACACAACACATCCAGAGAGGGAAAGAGAGACAGAGGACAAGAAGAAGAAGAAGGAGGAGGAGGAGGGGGGAAAAAAGAGAAAAAATAATAGAGTTTTGATTTTGATTTCAAGTTAAGGTGAGTAATTCTTGTTTTCGCCAACCCAATAATTTACAAAAAATCAAACAGTGGCAAGCTGTGTGCAAAATTCAAAAATTCAACAACTATTTTTCTACTTTCTTGTTCATCCAATATAATTAATCAATCCAAAAAATTCTTAGTTTAGCATGTATTTGGATGAATTCATGACATAACCATCAATTCACAACATTCACATAACCCTAAAATCACAAATCACTATGAAAAGTTTGGTTGTGGGTTTCTAATAATTGAATTTAGGGTTTTAATCTACTAGAATTTAAAACATCAAATTCATAGTTTTAATTCTCAATTGATTTATCAATTTCAAAACTTGAAATAAGAAATACTAGAATTTAACCCTAAAATCAAATTCATCTTACTCTAATCAATTTTAGGTTGAGGAAAATAAGAATTATTCACCTTAACTTGAAATCAAAATCAAAACTCCATTCTTTTTCCTCTTTTGTTTTTCCCCCCTCCCCCCCCCCCATCCTCCTCTATTTCCCTCTCTCGTTGAGCTTGTGTTTGGGGTTGAGAAAGCAATAGAAGCCCCCCTTTGCACAATTACGTGAAATTGAAAAAAATCCCCCTTTTCTTTTTTCTTTTTTTTTGTCAAGCTCCCTTTTTTGACTTTTCCTTCCATTTTTATTTTTTTTTGCACAATTACTAAATGAGTAATATTTTCTAATCACTCCCAAAAATATAATAATAATAATAATAACGTAAAACACACACATGTGCTTAAAATAAAATGCGTACAATGTACACATAATTTACATATTGCACACAATTCAAAATAAGTAACTTGGCGATGATAAGTTTCGAGGACGAAACTTATTTTAAGGGGGGAATGATGTAACGCCCTGAAATTTTTGTTACTTATTTTGAATCATGCGCAATATGTAAATTATGTGTATGTTTTACGCATTTTATTTTATACACATGTGTGTGTTTTACGTTATTATTATTATTATATTTTTGGGAGTGATTAGAAAATATTACTCATTTAGCAATTGTGAAAAAAAAAATGGAAGGAAGAGTCAAAAAAGGGGGCTTGATAAAAAAACGGAAAAAGAAAAGGGAAATTTTTTTTCAATTTCACATGATATTCATCAAAAGGGAGGGGGGGCTTTTCTTGCTTTCTCAACTCCAAGCACACGCACGGCCAAAGAGGGAAAGAGAGGTAGAGGAGGAGGAGAAGAAGAAGAGGAGGAGGAGGAGGAGGAGAACAAGGAGGTGAAAAAAAAAAAAAGAAAAAGAATAGAGTTTTGATTTTGATTTCAAGTTAAGATAAGTAATTCTGGTTCTCAACCTAAAATTGATTAGGGTAAGATGAATTTGATTATTTATGCTTGAAATTGAGAAATCAATTGAAAATTGAAGCTATGAATTTGATATTTAAAGTTTATATTAGAAACTCACAACCAAAATTTTCATGGTGATTTGTGATTTTAGGGTTATGTGAATGTTGTGAATTGATGTATGTCATGAATTCATCCAAATACATGCTAAACTAAGGATTTTTTGGATTGATTACTTGTATATTGGATGAACAAGAAAGTAGAAAAATTGAGGTTGAATTTTCGGATTTTGCACACAACCTGCACTATTTGATTTTTTGTGAATTATTGGATTAACAAAAATTCTTGAAAATTTTAACGCAGGTGACCCATGATATTGGATAATTTTTCGTTAATTTTTGTGAATTTTGATATGTGATTTGGAAGTTATGAATTTTTGATTGAAGTTGTCCTATTATATGGCGTGAAAATTCAGATGATGTTTGAATTACTGTGAATCATTGGGTTGGAAATTGTGAAAATTTTTACGGTATATTTCTCATGATATTGGATGATTTCTTATAAATTTTCATGAATTGTAGTTGTGTATGCTATAAGTTGTGAATTTTTGATAATTTTGGTTTACTGTTTGAATTTTTGGGAGTTACTGACCTGGAGAAAAATCTTGAAGTTATGCTAGAATCCATATATTATTTGTCAACTTCTTGCAAAATTTTGTGAAGATTGGACATGTACTATTTGAGTTATGAATTTTTGAACTAAACTATCTTGTTTAGTATAATTATGGATTATTTGTATGTTTAATCTGTAAATTAGATATGGAAAGGCCATTGTTGAGCTTGCTAAATATTTCAATTGTGTGATGAAGTATAGGAAGTTTGTGAAAACTATTTTGAAGTTCGATTATGTCTTGGGTACATTTTGGTATATGATGTGAATAAAAGTTTCTTTGAAGATAACAAGTTATGTTTTTGGGAAAAAAGGTTCATGTCTTGATTGAGGCTATTACATAACGTTTTAGAGCTATGGCCATAGAAGTAGTTGTCTTTGTGTTTGGAGTTGTGTGAGTCGTTGCTTGGTACCTTGAGTGGTCACTGTCCGACCCGCCAATTGATTCTTTAGTTTGTGTTATTTGGGAGCTGTATGGGTCCCTGGTACTCCAGGATGTAAATGTGACTCATCAGTTTGTGATTTGAGGACCACTACGTATTTTAGAGCATTGGGTGTCTGGTTGGTACCATATGAATGAGTTGCGGCCGTTTCACCATTGGTTAGTACCATATGAATGAGTCATAGCTGGGACATTAGGGTGTATTTGTCACCCCTGTGTTGTGATGGTTCATTGTGTGAGTCATGAGTTGATTTCTCTTACACTAAAAAGGCTTGCATTCAGTCAAGAATATGTGATAAGATATGAAATTGGTTTTAGTTTGGATTTGGACTTGGTTTTGGATTTGAAGAATCATTCAAAATATTTATGAAATTGTGATCAATTTGAACCTATGTGTGATCGATAAATATGTTTAAAGAAATATATTATATGTTTAAAGCACGTATGTGGACTTTTGAATGGAATATATGCTTTATGTATGCGTTAAATATGGTTACGGGCTGGCCATTAGCATGATTTAGCAGGCTTTGGTTTCTTTTGGATTTCAATGAGGATTAGGAGCCCAAAGGACATGGTTGGTGTGGAACAACCATGGTTAGTTTAGTGAATGACTAACAACAGAGTTTGTTCAAGGACTTAAGTGAAAATGAGAGTCCTTGAAACGTACATGGTAAGGGACGTGTACGACTCAGTTAGTCTAAGCCTACCTCATAACAAATATGTGTGTGTTTGTGAAGTTTGGGAACATGTTGGATATGAAAGATATGAGTTTATTTCGATTTTTGGAGCATAAGCATGTTCTCTTATCACCTTCTATATGCTATATGATATATTTTGTCTATATGTCATATAAGATACGTGTACTATGTGATTATGTGTTAACCGGTTAATGTGTGAAATGTAACAATGGGAAAAGTAAGGGTTATTTACTGGACTCAATGAGCTAATGACCTCACCATTTTTCAGGTTTTGGAAGCAAAAAGGGAACACATGAGTATTAAGAGAGCTAGCTAGCTGTGAAATAATTTCGAAGAACTTAGTTGGGAACGTAGACCCCATTATTTGTTTATGTTATGAGTTATGTTCATTAAATGTAAGTATAGATGTATTTTGGGATTACATATGTGTAAGAACATTATAGATACGGTTTAAGTACGTATATAATGCATATTTTAGATTGACAATCCCGAACTTTAGCTAGATTTCTATAAAAGCTTCCGCTGCTATTATCTATGAACAGGTTAATTAAGGTTAAAAAGTGTAGAGAATCTTGTGGGTGTTCTTAGTGAAACAATTCACGGCAGTGGTGCATACCTGCCCCCTTCGGGCAAGACGTTACAATGATTGAAGTCATATTCATTTTACTTTATGTCATCCATATTTTATATATCCATCTTATATTTTTATCCACGTAACCTTGTCATATTAACATTATTAATAAACTAATCACGTCATATTCATTTTAAGAGATTCATATGATCGTATAATATATTAACTTATTTTATACATCTAACATGAAAATATAATAAATTTTGACTAACATGCCAAATACATTTAGTTTTAATCATATTAAGTATTTCCCTTCATTTTTTTTCCCAAATTTATAAAGCATTTCAAATTACTAAATGCAATGTCATACAAAATCATATTAACATTTTTCATGGTTAAATATTAAATTTATGTTAATTTTACTTCTTCAATTTTACTAAGATGTCAAAAATTCTAATAACTAGATTATTTTGAGTAATGTGACCTTAAACTTTACCTCCACATATAAAATTGCCTAAATAAATTAAATATTTCAATTTTTTGAATCAACTCATTTCATTTTAATTATGACTTTTATTTTAACATATAATCCTATCATATTTTATACATATAATCAAGTCATATTAGCATTCTTAATAAACTAATCAACTCATATTCATTTAATGATATTTATATTCACATATAAATTATTCACATATAAACTAACATATAAACTACCACAAAACAAAATTTCTCAACATTTTAAATAAATTTCAAACTCACAATTTTCTTCACTTCTTTCTTGATTGGGAGCACCTTCAACTTGTCTACAAAATAATAACAAAATATTATAAATGTAATTACAAAATTTAACATTACAAAAGTAATTACTTAATTGAGAAAAACATAAGCAAAAATACTTACTTAATTGCTTCACTTTTTGGATAAAATTACTCACAAAGTTACAAGTATAACAAATTGCTCATAATTTTGTTGGAGAAAAATTGAAATTTATGTACACAAGGTGCAGCTATTTATAGCCAAACATAGATCAAAAAAAAAGAAAATCACCTGGCTTGGCAAAAGAGCCGTTCCCAACGGTTATCTCTTTTTAATTCAAGAAATCAGCTTTTTCCTTTTTGTTTTTAGCGCACCAACTCGGTCAAGGGAAAAGGCCGGTCAAGACATGAAGCGACGTCGTTTTGATCCGCAAAACGCCAAAAAAATATAAAGGCGGGCCCCCCGCCTTTGCGAGCCCCTCGACGGGCCTTCTTCCTCGGGCCTGTTGCTGCAAGGCCACGAGCGGCCCGTGACCCCCCGGCCCGCGAGACACCCATTTGCGGGCCTGTTGCTCAGTGCCTAGTCTCTCTCAGACTGTAACTGACTGACGTCGGTGCAGATTGCAGAAGCATCGAAGCCCCATTTATCGAAGAGGAAGAGAAGGAGAGTTTTCCCCAATGGCGGACCCATCTGCAACATCAAATCGAGGAGATCATCATCCGGGTACTGCAAATTTCTTTTCATTTATGTTACCCACATTAATTTCATTCTGTGTTCTCCGTATTTCGCTCTGGTCTATGATTTTTTTTTAAAAAAAAAATTCACCATTGGTTTAGTATTTGAATTTGAATTTCTCTGTCTGGCTGGCCTGTTTAGCTGTTGAGATTTGACAATTGTATTCCAAGATCCAATTTTTGCTAAAGTTTGATGTTTTACGCTCCCTGAGTTGTGTTTGTTGCTGTTTATCATTTGGAAAACTTATCGCATTATCTATCAATTAGAGGTTATTTCTTTGCATATAGGATTATCTCAGCTTGTAGATGCTGGAATGAAATTTGTTGTTATGAGAATAGGGATCGCTAGGCTCATTTTTGAAGTCATGCATCGAAAATTTGAAACCCTAAAATGGTTTATTCTTTGAAACAAAATTGGATACAAAGGCTTCGTGAAGATTGATGTAGGCGGAATTCAAACTAGATGTGTGAACAAATACATTTACCAAACCTTAGATAAGAGAAACCAATACCCTGAAGTCAGATGTTTTTGTACGCTGGGCATAGATGTGCGCAACATTACTGGTAAGCTTGCCGAAAATGTTCCTAGACTCGAACCATGTACCGAATGATGTGGACTCATACCTGACTTGACGGTCAAAACGGGCTAATCCAATGTGGTCCTTAAAACAGAATTGACTTCACTTGAACTTTTGACTTGAACTTTTGTTTGGAAGACAGGCGCAATCGACCACACATCACCGACCCATTTTCCAAGTCTAAATATGCCTATAATACAAGTATACAACTCTACGGAGGTGGTTTTCAATGGACTCTATCAATGGACTCTAGATGTGAAAGGTGTTATGCACCTGCTCTTCACAATGAAGAAGCAAACGGTGATCTAATGTGAGTATGTGACATTTGAATGTGAATTGATATGTCTTCTGCCGGTCTAAATAGGGAATCGTATTTCGATGCTATGTTTAAAGGACTAGATTAAAAGCAAAAGTTGATTCTTTCCTCTTTGGATCGAAATGTTCTAGTTTGTATATTAAGTACTGTTCAAAATAGGCACATCAAGTGAAAAGAAGAGTCTTTCTAGCGACTAGCATAGCCTATGAGGTCAGTAGTAAATTGTATTATTGAATTGTCGGGTTCATTGTGGTTGATGTAGCTTAATGTTTCCCCGCATGACATGTTATGACATAATGAAAGGAAGGGGTGGTTGTGGTTTTGAATTGATATGATACTGCTACCACTTTAGGAACAGGCAGGTTATGGTGAAATTTGCTGGACTGCATAGGCCCAATGGATGGCTTGTGTGTCGATTTCATTCTGGTAGGGCTATTCCCGCACTTTTATTTGAGTTAGTAACTGCCTAGACCAAGTGCATTTCCTCAGGATCTCCTAAAAGGTTTGGTCGGGGATTATTGTGATATGGCTTCTTGGATTTAGCTCCCAATGAATTGTTTGAGTGTCATTACCAATGCTTAATTATTATTGACCCTTGGCGCATAGTTAGTAGGATTGCAGTACTGTGCTTAGCCTTTCAGCTAGTTTAGCTTGTTGGTTCACAGTAAGTTACTGGAACATATGAATTGGAGCTGATATGTAAGGGGATGACTGGATGAGGTGATCCTAGTAGCTATGCTTTGGCATGGAGATCATCCTAGCACGTGTGGGATTCAATGGAAATTTATTTTATTTGGTTATGCTCCTATATACAAGCAAAATGGAGTGTGCACCTAAAATTTCTATGATTTTTCTTCTATTGCAACCCCTTTCCATCAAAATCTCTCTAAGTCTATATACCTTGACAAAAGTTTTTGTCCTAGAATGAAAAGAGGCGATCCATGCTGTCATCCAGAATTGCATGATTCGCAATGCCCTTGTTGTAGAACTATCTTATATTGGATCTAAATGCAAGGATTTACCTAGCTGAAGAATTTTTTTGTAAGCATGTAACCTTGTCTTTTCACTGCATTCCTAAACCCATTGTATCTCGTGGAGCTTGTAAATGGCATTCGGACACTTGGAGTTGAATAATAACGGATTTTCTTTGGTGCAACAGAAGCTTCTTGGCTAGTTTCTAAATCAGCAGATGATTCGAGCTATACACTGAAATCTGACTTTGACTATCTTCTTTTTCCTTATTTTTAACATTTACAGAGAAAGAGGGAAAGTCGCTAAACCTGTTAGAAAGAGCCAAGGAAGAGATTGAGGCAGTCTTTCATCATAAGAGTTCACCACATCATGATAAGGAAACGCACGGGATGAGTGATGACATCAATGAGACTACTCCTATCCCTGAAGTTAAAGGTCCGAATGTGTTTGAACGGGTAAAGGAAGAATTTGAGGCTGTTATTGAAGCAATTCATCCTAAAAAGGATTCAGAAGATCACAAATAAGCGGTCACTTCAAGTTATGTTGGAGAGAGGTTTTGTTCTCTTCAATCATTGCCTTTAACCAGGATCAGATTTCTGAGACCTTGGTTCCATACTTCCATGAATGTATTGCTGGCCTTTTTTTTTTTTTTTTTAAATGTAGATACTGACCTGCTTTGGCTCAATCCATGGTTATTTGGACCTTGAAGTTTGCTTTTATTTTGGACCAGTCTTTTGCATTTATCTTATGATGAACACTGCTATGCTTCTTTGCAGTTGCCTAGGCAAAAATTTTCTGAGATTTGATCTTGGTTATAAATTAGAACCCTTTCCTACATATTGGTATGAGAACTCCAAGTGGCAGCTTTAAAAATGGGGGTTTTTAAAGTAGGATTATTTTTCAGCGAGCATGTGCATTTGTACCTGAATGTGAAATATCATGGGCTATTTTGCTTTGCCGGAGGAGTTGGGTGCAGTTGTCTTTAAAATTTATTCCAGCATTTTCTAACCTTTTTCTTGCTTCTATAAACTGCTTGAGATCTGGAAATGAGGGACGTGCTCCCTGGACTTGGTTCAGTTCATGACTCCAGGTTGAAAATCATGGCAGCTCAATTTGGCTTTGTTCCCACAGTTTAATGCTTGTATGTCATCTTGCTGCTCTTGGCTCAAGTTTTCGCTGTTCTGTGGCTGCCTGCCTGGTGACCCACCGTGACTGAGGGTCTGAATTTAAATAAGGAAACGGTTTTCGTGTGTTGGGGGGGGGGGTATGTCGGAAGCATTTTTAGTTTTACTATTTATTTCATGGTAAGGCTGCATACATTTGGCTTGTCTATAGGCTAGAGCCGCCTTGCTAGGGCATGCATTGAACTAGTTATCGATGCTATTGTTGTTCAAAAGTAGTAAATCTCGACATAGTATCATCACCCTTCTAGTTCAATCTGCAAACAGATTAGCATTCCCATCCCCCTTTAATCAGCGAGCTGATACATGAGGAGCCCAGTTTGTTCAAATGAGTTTTCGACACGCCTTCACACCACCCCCCCCCCCCCCCAAACAATAAAAAAAAAAAAAAGAGCCAAAGAATTAAAGAGGCCAGGCTCTGTTGTATGGACTAGTACCCAACATCTTGTAACTAACTCAATTAAATGGGGGGATTTGCAATTGCAGGGGGGCCCTGCAAACTGGATGACAGATTCATAACTTCTTCAATCTTCAAATTAAATGAGCAAGAGAGGGTCTCTGCCAAAGGAGATTCTCTCCTGTTGCCTTTAAAAGAATCAAAGCAATTCTATCACAGAGAAAGGTTATATTTAAACTTCCCTTGTTTCAAAAGCACCCCAGATTTTGCAGGCCACTATCTCCTTGTTCTGTTTTTTCTTCTCTTTTCTTTTCCACACCCTCAAATGGCAGCTGTCATCTTGGCCTGTACAGTGCACCACTTCACTTAGAAAAAGTGCAAAGAAACAAATAAAAAAATCTCTTGGGGATTTGACAGTGAATTGTCATAACTCGCAAAAGTTAAAAGGGCAATCAGTAGCAGCATCTCGTCTGTGAAGCAAACCCTTCTCTCTATTCAGGGCAATGCAAGACACTACTGTTAAGAGAAAAACTCCAGATACTTACGGAGGAGCTCTTAAGCTCCTTCTTTCTGTGGTAGCATTTTTACCTTGCTTGCTTGCTTGTTTCATAGCATCTACAAATTTGTAGCTGCAGTCGTTCAAATAGAATTTTATTGTTATCATATAATCATTGGATCTGTGAAGCAATGAGGAGGTTGCTGTATTGCTTGGCCTTGGTTCTGCAAATTCTGACCTGGGTTCCTGCAACAAGTAGGCTGTTTTCCCCAGATAATGATCTTTCTTCTCACCAATTGGGTAAGAAAAAAACCATACTACTGCAGATTTCTTATTTGTTGCTCAATTCTAGTTTGCTGATTGTCAGTTTGTCACTCCTGTTTGCTAAAAACTCTGCTTTACTCTCTGTTCAGGCACTGGCGGCTCTCCAAAGAGTTCCTATGGTCCCTACACTTCAGTACAAGCTCTCTCTCTCTCTCTCTCTCCCTCCCCCCCCCCTTCTCTCTCGCTCTGTGTGTGTGTGTGTGCACGCTCGTCTTCTGAGGAAGTCATAAAGGTGGATGGAAACAAGTTTAAAATCTAGGGGTTAGTAATACTATTGAAGACTGTCTGTTGAGGTAGTTAACATTCCGCCTAGCCCCAGTGGGAATGCCGTTGTGCCGAGGGGCGGGGAGTCAACAGTCCCTTCTCCAAATCCAATCCGATTTCCTTTGAGATCACCCGAAAACCCCTTCTACACAAGTATTTACTTCTCGTTCTCATCCCCGTCCACTTGAAAACACCTTGACAACCCTCCCTTGGCCCGTTGGCGGGCGATGGGATCCGAGGCGCGGGGGGCACCCAGGGGGCAGGCGAGCGAGCAGCATGTGGGATACTCGGATTTTCGCTACTTGGGAGCTCATCCCGTGTGTGCTGCCCATGCTTAAGCCCCTCCTACACGCACACACACACAAAACCGTCTTAGTGATGGATAGGGATATAGGTTTCAAACGCAAGTTTCTAGTGATAAAATGAAAGATTTTTATCAGTTGAGCTAGTTGCATCCCACCTTTATGAATTCGAAAAGGCCTCATCTCAAGACATTATGAATTGACAGGGGAAAAGAGAGGAAGCATCAAAAGAAGCAAGATATACAGGGGTAAAGAAGGTGGGGTCAAGGCCCCCAGATTGTGAACACAAGTGTGAAGGATGCATCCCCTGTGAAGCCATCCAAGTGCCCACCATCACAAGCCACTTTAGTCTTCAGTATGCAAACTACGAACCTGAGAGTTGGAAATGCAAATGTGGTCTTTCCTTCTATAGCCCTTAATTTTCTTTTTCAAATGTGGACTGTCCTATATATAGCCCTTAATTTTCTTAGCTTAATTGATTCTAGATTTATGCAGATATTTCTTTTCATTCTGTCAGAGCTTTGTTCTGTTTTCTGCCCTGACATATTAGGTATGTACAAATCAGAATTATGTGCAATTTGGAACTTGTATGGAATCAATGCAGAAGCATATATGATTTTCTGGGTTGAATTTAAATGAATTCTCAAGCTTTTCATGATCACCTAACCTCATCTGCCAGCCATCGAAGCCCGGGATGCCCACAGCTTCTGCCTTCTGAGCTTCATGATGGGAACAATTTGTTTTTTTCCCTCCCACAAATAGCATAATAGACGAATGCTTAACGAAGTCTTCTCTCAAGGGTTCGTCTTAGCATATTAGATTGCGATCGATTAATGTACTTGAAAGGAAACGTTGATCATCATGGTACGAGGTGTGAGGAATCCTTGCAACTATGAAATAAACATGTCCATTGGTTGAGCTGGGATTCTAAGCTCAAGTTTCTGACAAGGTCATCCCTACTCAAAGAGCAATAGTGGATTCAGAAAATTTGTCTAAAGGTGTTTACTTTTTAATTTTTATCAAATTTTATTAGTCTCAATCATGCTGTTGTAGTTGGTGTCTATTGTAGACAATTTTAAGGTGTTTTTTTTGAGGATTTTCGCACAAAATTTTGGATGAGCTTTTGAGTAATGATCCACTGTATCTCTCTACCCACTGTATCTCTACCATCGTCCAAAGTCTTGTTGAAATTTGGAACTGCATGTGATGGTTTTGGGGTTCGGAGGAGCCACAAATACACTACAAAGAGAGGCAAATCAAATGTCATGGTTAGATGTATTAGTCTTACTCTAAAATTATGGAAATATTAACCTTATTATATTATAGACTAAAAGCCTACTTCGATAAGAACGTATAACACAATTTAAAGAGACGTTTATTTTAGAGTATCATTACTTAATTTGAAACTTAAAAAACTGTCCAAATTGATTTTTTAGGTGTTTTTAAAATATACATGAAGTTATTGATACCAGTTTTAATACTTTTACTAACTAAACTGAATGTTGTAGAGATCTGTATTGATTAAATTGAATGAAATCCATGTAACTCTTCACTCTTATATTTTGCACCCGGGTTTAATAGGCCCCACACATTAACCATAGGAATAGGGGGATTTGGGGGGGGGGGGGGGCATGACCCATTGTTTTTTGTGAGAGTCAGTTATATTACACCCGGGCATATGAAATAATTTGGTACAACTTCTATGGGGAGAAGTGCTATGATAAGAATGGATTTTACCTTATTGAGGATACATGTCCTAGTAATGATGCAACTTAATCCAATTTAAGATCATAATAGTATTGTATCGCATTATGATTTAAACCAAGCATAAAATAATTGAGATAAACATACCCAACCCGATATAAATTCAAAATTCAGTTTTGACAGACAATTTTATGGGGGTTTTTTTTTTTCTACGAATAGACTAATAATAATAGATTCGCATACAATTTTGAAGGAACTTTTGGATTAGATTAATAAAAAAATTGTCACAAATGTAAAAGGTAAATTATTTCACTAACCCAACACCCCCCCAACCCCCCAATAAGCCCATTTTCTAGACAGTGAACCCCAATTAGCATAAGTTTCCTCTGTCGTTCTTCTTTTCTGGGCTGAGAAGAGAATTCAATCGTTAGTGTTGAGCTTCTGATCTCCAACAATGGCTTCCTTCTCTGCATATCGAGTGAGTTCTCTCTCTTTCTCTCTCTCTCTCAATCTTCTTGATTACTTGGATCTACTTATACACACCGCTGATCCGTTTTCATTTGCATCTCAATTTTCGGATACTACATTGCTAATATGCCTGATTCAACATAACTCGCATTATTCTTCGCTTTTTCTTCCCTGTCTATGAATTTGATCCCAACACTATGTGAATTTCCTCTGTAATCGCTGTTCATTTACATGCCAATTGTGCAACCAGTTCAAATTTGGAATTGGATTGAAGTAACATTGATTTGGACCAGTAAACCATTTATTTTCCCCATCATTTCGATTATTGATTTTCTTATTGTTCTCAAACCCTTGAATTTTGGCGGGGAGGAGGAGAAACCTGAAATAGTGATTATCCGATTTGTGTGTTGTTGATTTTAGCATATGGTGATTGTAGGATTCATGCCCAATAGTGAAGAACATACTGCTTCTCGATCCCGAAGGGAAACGGGTAGCTGTCAAGTATTACTCGGATGATTGGCCTACAAATTCGGCCAAATTGGCTTATGAGAAGTCTGTGTTTACAAAAACCCAGAAGACAAATGCCAGAACAGAAGGTATCTAACTCAGTTATTTGTTCACACATTATCATTTTTTTGTGGGTAATTGAATGATGTTGAAGAGCTCTTAATGTCTATGGGTGCGTTCTTGTTGCTCTCTTGCTTTTGATCTGAAGAGGATGAATGATCTGGCATTTTCGATTTTGGTATGTTGATGAATTCGTCGTTCTGCAGCTGAAATAACAATGTTTGACAACAACATTGTTATCTATAAATTTGTCCAAGACCTCCACTTCTTTGTTACTGGAGGTGATGATGAAAATGAACTCATTTTGGATGCGGTACTTCAGGGTTTTGTTGATGCAGTTACCCTTCTTCTGAGGTAATGTAGATGGAAGTAGATATGTGCTTCATTTCGTAGATTGTCATCGTATGCGTGTCTTATATATTCATCTGGTGTTACGTGTTTTTGTAGGAACAAGGTTGACAAAAGTGAGGCCCTTGAGAACTTGGATCTAATACTTCTATGCCTTGATGAGATAATTGACAGAGGGTGAGACAATATGTCACAAACCTGACACTGATAATAGATTTCTTATATTTTTTCTATGTACCTATTTGTTTGAGTCGATTATTATCCATGCAGCATGGTCAGTTAGGAAAAACCATAAACCATACGGCTTGTTTCCTCATAATGTCAAACACATTCCTGTATAGTGGATTGCATAAGATTTTGAAATGATCTAAAAATGGAACCACAAGCTATGTCAAATGAACTTGATGGCTTTCAATGGATTTTATTGAAACTGTCTGCTTCAGGATTTGTGCATTTTTATTATCATAATAAAGTGTGGAAGGGGAAACTTAAGATTGTGTTTGCATTTGCCTGTTTTATTTGTCTTGCTACATCATTCCTCTCTCTCTTTTCATCCTCCCTTTTTGAGAGCTTTTGAAAAATATACCTTTTCTTAACCAGTCTGAATTTGTGTGAACAAGTTCACCAACTATCTTCATTATTTTTTAATGGACATGATAAAAGTTAATCCATATTGCCATTCAAATATATTCCTTGTCCAAGACAGAAATTATACTCTAGCTCTGTCTCCACGACCCTCAAAATTGGGATGAACCTATGCATACTGTGTTCTTTTCAATTCTCAACTATGATAAGTTAGCTAGAATCTTTTTAGAAGGGCTGCCTAAGTTTTGTATTTTACCATGCCAAAAATAAAGAAAGAAATTATACTAGCTTGTTCATAATGGGTAAGAACCAGTATGAAACAGTTTGTCTTTTGATCTTCCTTTATCTTAGGAGATCAACCATTTCCTCTTACTCAAAACCTCTTTGATGTAGTTCTGCAAAATAAGCTACAGAGTTACAGTCATCTATTGTTTTAGAACACCCCTCCCCCCAAAAAAAATAAAAACTAACACCACCACCACCACCTTTTTTTAATTTAAAAAAGAACACACAGAAACATTGTTGTTTCCGGTAACATGACCTTGCATGTCCTGATCAAAAAACATGACCTTGCATGTACAAAACTGCGGCAAGATATCCCTATGAGCATGTGTTTATCCTTTTTCTGTTTAGGTGCCTGCATGCTTCACTTCTTTATGGCCCGGGGCAAGTTGCTACCGAGCATTAGGATTTAGGCATTTAAAATAGCCTTAGCAAATACAAAGATAACTAATGCAAATAAGAGCATATTGCAGGGAATGAATATAAGGAATATGTGCTTGCAGAAGACAGATTAGGGAGGGATTGTCAAGGTTAAAGTGATCCGCTAGTTTGTTGGTAATGTAGAGGCCTTTTTCCTGACAATTGGGAACTTGTCGCATGGGTCAGAATGTATTCCCTGACATATCAGCTGGAAAAGGCTGCTTGAAGGTCACTTATTCTAAAATTTAATTTTTAGCTTCTAACATGAGTCTGAGTGTGCGAGTAGTTGTATTTCCTTGTAAATCAAATTCTGTCATGGATCGACTTCTGTCAGAGTCCATGAATCAGCTGACCAGCACGAAGATTGCTTCTATTGTTCTTCATGTCAAGGTAAAGATTCATGTCTCTCTTCCCTTTTGCAGGATGATTCTTGAGACAGATGGTAATGCCATTGCTGGGAAAGTTGCAACCAGTAGTGTTGATCCTGCCGCCCCCTTGTCTGAACAGGTGATGTAACTGACATTTGTGTCAATCTTCTTTTTAACCCTCAGGCACTGGCTACATGTACACACGCTAATTTGGCAAAATATGAATGCGCTAAATTCTTCCTTTAACATGCCAAAAACACATACCATTGTAGAGTTGTTCGGGTCAGTACTCAGAATTAATGTTTTGTGTTCATGGCCGTGGGACTGAGACTTTCCTGACAAATTCTTTGGTTAATTTACAGACCATATCGCAGGCACTGGCTCTAGCTCGCGAACACTTGACGAGATCCCTTCTAAGCTGATGCATTGGTGCACTATTGACAAATTGTTGCTGTTCTTTCTTCTTCCCAGTTCCTCACCTTCCTCCTGCAGTAATCAATTTCCCTGCTGTTTTTGTGGTTGATTTTGTGGGCAATCTGATTATTTAGGCGTCAAACATCTTTTTTTTTTTTTCGGAATACCAAGTTGTTCAATTTCTAGAATGCTCCTTATACACCCCCCCCCCCCAAAAGTTCAGACACTTTGCAACCCTGAAGCTGTGCAAAATAGCAAATTCGTGAATATCCCTCCATTGGTTATAGTTTTTGTGGATTGGTCCTATTCAGTGGGTTCAGTTAGGTAAGATTTGTGGGTTGATTTGGATCGATTTATAACTTTATAGTCAACTTGGCTTACTTAATAAATTGGGAAAGCCAAATCAAATTTCTTCCATGGGCAAGTTGGCTCTCATTTAACCAAATAATATTGAATATGTCTTGAATTATTTACCGTAATGATGTTTAAATATGGGGTGTTGGCGTGGGCATATGGTGGACAAACATTGACTCTTTCCACTGTAATAGAAAAGGAGTGTCACTTCTACTTTAGTTATATTATTAAACTAAACTTTGTAATTTCCCTCCGACATAATATATACTAAATTATTCAATAACTTATTGCATGATGTGATTGCAAACACGTTTTTAATGCTTTTAAATAGGGTGGATAACGATACAAATATCCATGAAGTAAAGTGGATTGGTTTGTTTAAACTACGATAAATATAGGATTGGATCAATAATTGATCGGGTTAGTAGTTTGCTAGCATGTTAAAGAATATTGACGGGTCGATTGCGTCGGCCCATTACCTGCTCATTCGATGACTCAATATCTTTTTTAACTTGCTATCTACGCTAATTTACATGCTATAAATCTATAATTAGTAAAGTTTACAACTAATATTTTATATATAACAATAATTATTATATAGAGTATTTTTTGTATAAGTTTATTTCATTTCAAACTATCCAAAAGCGGATTATTCATGGACCGGTCCGGCTCAGCTCATTTATCTTCATGAATACCTAGCCCACTTCACTTTGTTAACAAACTGACCATGACCTAATTCAACCCATTTCATAAACAGGCTGATTCTAACTCAACCTGACTCAATCCACTGCCACTGCTATTTTTAAATGAGAGTTCTACTCCAGTATAGGTCATTACCAGTTCAATTCTAATAAACAGATGTCAATGATGTAAAACAAATGTCCAAAACTAAGAATTTGGGGGGGGGGGGGGGGTAGCTTCATTTTCATTAGTTTAGCCGTCAGACCTACCCCCTTGTCCCCTTTAATTATTTCTATCAATTTGGTGTGATCCTGTGAGGCTGTGAATGTGTTTTGTGTCAACTATCAGTCATAAATCATAATTTGCATGACCTACCTTTCTTTCACCTGCCAAGAAAATTCCATGTGGATTAAGGGGGCAAAAATAATGCTTAATTTTTAGGTTAGCTTCCACATTTAATTTTCATAAATATCTTATCTATAAAACTCCAAAAGTTATTGACATTTCAAAATTTATTAAACATAGTAATAATATATACATATATGGTTGAGACTTTGGATTGGATTAGTTATTGATATGGTCATTGTTCTTATGAGAATTTCATGGATGCATGTAGCTTAACTTGGCAAGTTCAACACTTGATGGTTCTTTCTTATAGCTTTGGCTCGCTCAAAAGCATCAAAAAGAAGTTAATAAATTGATCAATTGGATATGCTTATGATTCGTGGGGTTTAATTTATTTTATTATTGTTTAATTCACTTTGTTAAAGGTTCGTTCGAAACATTGATTGTAAAAGAAACGAATTTTGTTTCAATAATATTAAGAAATTATTTGTTTACTGATGATATCAAATTTATTTTGTTAATATGACTAATATATTACACGTTATTTTACAAATCATACATTAAACACCAATAGTATGCATACATGTTTACAAATTACACTATACAATTTTTCAACAATTCAACAACTCCTTACATTTATCCTTATAGCTTCTTGTAACTCCTTACATATGCTTACAACTTCTTACATCTTTTACACTTACAGTTTCTTACATTTTCTTACAACTTATAGCTATATCTTATCACGAAAAAGAACAGGCTTTAAGAATACAACAAATCTAATAGATAATAAGTAACATATATATATATTTTTAGGGGCTAATTTAATACTTTAGGACGTGGTGTTTGGACACATGTAAGCCAATTTTTTTTAAAAAAAAAAATTGTCTAAACAATCTTAAAATGATTTTTAAAATGGATATAAAAGTTTAATCGATATCCTCAAAACTTCATAACACGTCAAAGATAAACACTCATAAATAATATGTCTAGAACCATCATTGAACTTTACAAGCAATTGATACTAAAGTTATCACATTTTGAAGAAAAACATATTTGAAACAAACCATGTTCGATGTGTTACGTGTTTTGAATAATTTTTTGTATTTTTATCACAATTCAAAACCTAATAAAGCAGTACAGACACATGAAGAAACCTAGATTTTTCCGAAACCGCCCTATAAATGCAGTATCAATTTTATTTGAAATTTTTTTAAAGGCTATATATAAATTACAATAATTGGGCAAGAGAAGGTACATAAATTTCTTCTTGTACAATCGTACTGGTTGTCCCACCACATGGGTTGGGGCTTTTGTAGCAAGCGACTTATGTGGGACCTCTTTGAATAAATCAACTGGACCCACTCATATGCATGACTGTAGTATTGTTGATTTTTCTCCCCTTTGATTCGATAATCATGTAGTTGTGGTACTATTAGCTTATCTTGATTGAATTGTCTCATATTCATTAGATGGTGATACGGAATAGTCATTCTGGATTAACTTCATATCATGATCATTATTAGGGGTGTATGTTGTCCAAAATCGGACTGAACTGAAAACTGGTTAGATCGAATTGGATTGGACTGGATTGAAAGAATTCGGTCTAGTCTTCTGTTTAAGTCACTGACCTTATTTGACCTTCGATCTGGTTTGGTCCAGACCGACGGTCCGAAGAATCGGACTGTGGATTGAAAAAAACAGTATGTACTTAGACCTCTTTAAGATTTTTAGCTTTTATTGTTTGAGTTTTTAGTGCTCCCCTGCCTCTCATTTGTTATTTGTGGATGTTGGTGGATGTCTTTCTTAATTTCTTTATCAATTTAATGGGTTTGTTACTATCAAAAAAAAAAAAGGTTAATAGGCTTATTGATTCCTCACAACTATTTTTCTAATTTGTTCTCAACAAATTTTGTTTTTGAGCTAAATTACAAAGTGTTCCGTCCAAGTCGGTCCTGTCCCGATCTGGTCCGGGTTTTTTGGGTTCGGTCATAGTTCGGTCCAACTCATACTCAATCCAGTCTTTGGTCGGTCCTTTAACCCTTGTTCGGTCTCTGGTTCAACTCAGTTCAGTTTGGGTTTGAACCATTGAACACCCCTCCTGATTATGCTATTGGATTTTCTTTTTATGGAAAATCTGAGCATTCTTTTAATTAAAATGTTGAACCATGGTTATAATAGTATTTACTTTTGATTATATACAGATTTAAGATTTTTAAGTGAAATTCACCTTTTAAATATAGCTAAAATCTTTATCTTACAAATACTAGAATGGGTGAATGCCTAAAAATGCTTCATTCCCTCAATCCAAGCTTCTCATTAATCCAATTTTTACAACCGTTGATCAAAATCTTAGGCAATCTTAGCCACTGGATTTATCTTGATAACCGCAAATATCTCTCTTTTTACTGGGTACATTAGGTTTCAGGTTCGATTCTCCCCTCCCTCATTGTATTGTACTCTTTATTGGATATATTAGATCTCAAGTTCTATTCGCCCCTCCCTCATTATATTGTATTGCCCTTTGTGACTCCTACGGACCAAAACGTTTTTGATTTCCATCATTATTATTAATATTTTGTATTTTTCAATACAAATATAAATTTGAGCATGTATTATTAGAGATAATAGAATTATAAATACAATTTTCATGATTATTTTCATTATTACTATGTTTGTTGTTGTCGTCATTGTCGATATCGGCAATGTTATCTTCCTCTTTGAATTTGATAACATAGTCGATATTAATTATGATCATCTAATTATCAAATAGAGATTAGGAGATTATAATGAATATAAATTTTTTTATTATTTCATTATTATAGAATAAGTTCATATATATTTTAAAAGTTTTAACTTAAGGAAACTGAATTATAATTACTGAACAAGTCGTAAAACCTTATGTGATACCTTATTATTAACACATAATATAATATACACATTTATATAGAAATAATAAACATTTTTGATTTCCATGATTATTATTATTATTATTTTGTCTTTTTTTGATACAAATATACATAGAGCATGCATTACTAGAGATAATAGAAATATAAATATGATTTTCATAATTATTTCCATTATCACTATTGTTGTTGTTGTCGTCACTGTCATTATCGTCGTTGTTATCTTTCTCTTTGAATTTGATAACATAGTCAATATTAATTATGATCATATATATGTAAGCATTGTGCTAAAAAATTACATATTGTAAGTATAATATAGCATACTACAAGGGTTGAACGTAAAATATAAAAAAAATTAAAAATAAAACACGATTATCATATTAGGCCCGTGAAACTGAATTTCTTTCACATTTAATATAATCTATTTAACTGTAGAAAATAAACGAAATATTTTTCTTTTTCTTTCAAAGCATACATATCTTATAATTATATTTAATTCATATAAATCTTAAAAGTATAATTAATTTTTTAACGTTTCAAACAAATTGACCGAAATCTAATCTATTTAAAGCTTAAGAAAAAATGAAATAATTTTTGTTTTCTTTTAAACCATACAAATCCAATAATCAAGTTCTCTTCATAAAACACCTAAAATTATAATTAATCTTTTACCGTTTAAAATAAAATGCCACAAATCGTTATAATACTTCAAACTAATTAAGAAATATCTCAATTCAAAAATCCGAACTCAACCCATATCTTACAAGACAATATAAGGGCATTGGAGGTTTATATCAAAACCCATGAAACTATTACGTTGGCCTAAAAACCAAATGTACAAACTATGAATACATAATTATATTAGCACTCACTCATGAACCACTTTAAATAGCCAAAAAAGTTATATAATAACATAAGTATAATGTTCAAATCATTTTCGTTGAAGGACAAATTTTATTTGTGTTACATGCGAAACTAAAACTAAACCGACTTTAAAATAGTTTCTACCTAACTTCACTAAAGAATTAACGACTTCATCAATTTTTACTCACCAACAAGAAAAGGATGTGGACTTTTTGTCATTGATGTCATAAATTGACTTATCATCATCCTATTTAGCATGCTTTGTAACAAATTCACTATCTATTGTCTCCATCATACTTATATAGATTTTTTTCACAATTATATAGTTTTCAAATATTAATCTCATTAATTATGCATGAAGTGTTTGTATACTTAACTTTTTCATTGAGTTTTTCCATTATCTTCTCTAAATTATAATATTAATCATGTCTACCATAACTATTCGTTTATTATTTCGATAATATATTTACAAAATGTTTATTTGAACATACTCCGTGCAAAGCACGGATCCAGATTAGTTAACACAAATTTTATTGACACTTTGTTCTAAAATCATAATTTAGCATGATCATGATTTATTTTTGATATGTGTATTACTGTCCGCAATTCATACTACAATAACTTCAAAGTAGATCTCAAGTATATTTGACCTTATTGTTGTTGATAAAACTCTCACATAATTCATGATAAACAAAATGTTCCCATTGAATACATTGTGTTTGATCTTGATAACTTTTGGCACAAAAATCGTGGTTTATTTGTGTGATATTAACCATTTTGGACTGTTAGGCCATCTCATTTCTTTATTTAGTTGAGAGACAAAAACGTGTGACCACATTGCCTTGTAAAATTGCGATCATCATGTTATTGGCTACAATAACTGTTAGATTAATTATTTATTGAGCATGCATAAATCTTGATATCAAATTGTAAGCATGATATCATAGATTGACTTATCTTAATTGAGACTATTTCATTTTTTGGGGCTTTCTGAGAAGTGCTGAATTCTCTACGAAATTTGTCACTTGGAAGATCCATGACAACCTCCCTAAGGACCAACCGGTGTGGCAATATGGTTGGATCTAGAAATTGAATGTGATGCCCAAAATCAAAGTATTTTTGTGACAGTTATGCCATAATGCGCTGCTACTGTGTGGCACACATTGCTTCGACGGGGAATCCAATTAGATTCTGTTTGCCCGGCTTGTCTTAACGACCTTGAAGATTCAGACCATATCCTTCTTCACTATCCTATAACCCTTAATGTTTGGGCACACCAGTGAATTCCATTACGTCCATTCTCTCAGTATCCAACCTCACTTGGGGAATAATTGCATTCATTAGTCTGCAACCATTTCCCCCATATCTCTCGGGTTGCATTACTCCAATGGAGTATCTAGAAATCTTCAGATGCTGTAATTTTTAACAATGAATTACCATCACCGATGGGGACTTTGATATGTGCGAAACGCAATTGGGCAAAATGAAAATTATGCATGTCATCCCTTTCCTCTTGATCATCCTCTCCACCATCTACTCCCCACCAAACACTTCATCAACCGACGACCACCGAGCTCATCAAGTGGAGTTTACCATGAAAGGGTCCATCAAAATCAACTTTGAAGGATCCAAATCTCCAACGAGTGTAGCAACAGGCTTTGTTATTCGTAGCTGACAAGGAGATTTTCTCATGGCTGGTTCCTGTTTTATGGAACAAGCCTCGATTTTAGTCGCTGAAGCCACGACAACGCGCGATGGGATTAAGACTGCGTTACATGCCAATTTTCGCAGGATTGAGGTCGAAAGTGATGCTCAAATTGTTATCAAAGCAATGAAAATTCATTAGCTTTCAAATAGATATAAGATTTAGTTACAACGGTACACAATAAACAACTCATGTAAGAATTGACATTAGTTGTATTTGTTTTGGCTACCAAAACTTTGACTTTATAATTGTTACTAATAGGACATGTTTGTTTGGCGGTTATAAATAACGATTAGTTTTGAGAGTGGTTCAAAATGTTTATGTTTAGGAGTTAGTACGCAATTTGGGGTGTTTAGAAGCATCTAGGAGTTAATTTCTTAAAAATCGTTAGCAGTACGTGTTTGAAAATAATAATTAACATTTTAAAGTGGTTAAGAACTTTTCCATTTGGTCCAAACGATAAATCGAAGAAACCCTAAATGAATAATATTTTACAACTTTAAGCTGATTCAAACATGCATGGAGGACCAGTAAACAACATGAATCAAGGCGTAGACGTGCCTGTTCTGTGTTGACGAATGACAATGATGGCTGAGATGAGCGTGAGGGTGACCCGCCCATACATATCATATTCATGCGACTTTGAGTTTCTTTTTTTTTCTTTTTCTTTTTCTTTTTTTTGGGATCTTAGAATAATACGTATGAAAGCGAGAAATTTAAAATTTAATGTAAACACTAGAAAATAATATATAAATGAAATATGAAAGGAAGGAGAATAATTTCCATGTAGAATAACACGGTATTTGGAAAAATCAAATTCTTAAGAACAAAGAAATGTTCAGGGAATGCCACGTGTCGTGTGGGACCCACATCTGGCCCCTCTATTCCGCACTCTCATGCCCCTCTCCCTTTGCCAGGTAATTTCCAAAATTATAGACAAAGAAATAGTATTTGTTTGAAAGCTTCAAATCAAATCAAAAATCAGAATTTTTAAAAACAAAAAATCAAAACCAAGATATGCACAAGTGGAAATTAAAAAGAATTGTTTTTTACAGATTAAAATTTATGAAAATAAATTTTATCACTATAATACTTACATCTCAATACACCAACGTTTTATATTTCTTTACTTGAGCATAAACAATTAATTACTTAAATAGAGATCTGTGCCATGAATATTAAATAGTTAATTTAAAACAAACCCAAAAAAAAAAGAGAATGACGTGCAATAATTAAGAGAAAACCAAAGGTCTTGATTGATTTCTCCTTATGACCAAAATTTTGAATAAGTTATTTTTCAAGATAAGAGTATAATTAATTTAGACGTACTTTTTATATGTAAAACAAATACAAAAATTAACACAAATAATATGGAATGACATACCAACATAGTTTGATTCAAATGGTTTGATATTTGTTCTCTTTAAGTAAGGTCTCGGGTTCGAGTATTGTGAATGGAGAAAATCCGTGATGGAGAGCTCTACTCGTTATTAGGCTAACAGTAGCTTGACTCTAGTAAAATGGAAGATCCACGAACAAAAAATATAGTACAGAATGATGTCTCTTACATCGATTAAAATTATTTTAGAAGCACATTGAATCACTATACAGTTTGTATTAGTTCAATTAATTCTTAATTAGATTAAAAAAATTGAGATAAATATTAAAATGGGTAAGACTTAAATCAGTAGAGCTGAACTAGCTGTAATCAGTGGTTAATTGAACTAAAGTGCGCTGTAAAAAGAAAATGTTTGAGTGGAATTTCGAAACCAAATCAGAGAAAGAAAGATATTAAAAGGGGGACCCGGAAAATCCTTCTAATTGGTTTGGGTTCGAAATTTTTTTACAGAGAAAGACGGCAAGAAGAGAATTAGCCCCAAAACCCCCCCTCTTTCTCTCTCTTCTCTTCTCTTCTCCTTCACTTCGTGTCTGCGCTCTCTTTCCCTCTCCTGTTCAAGTTATCTCTCTCTCTCTCTCTCTCTGGAATGTTGTCTCTGTTGTCTGTTCTTCCGAACGCACACTGAGATCTCTTTCTGTCACACACGCACACAAGGAGCTGATTTTCTGCTGAGATCTCTTGATTCCAGATTCGGGTCTCTGTTGAATCTTGCTCATATACTAATTAAACACAGAGGGTTAGCCATTATACTCTTTAAGGTAATCCTCATTGCCCCTTTTCACTTTCGATCATTTTATTCAAAGGGTAGTCGTTGGTTTGCTGATCTTCGCTGTTTTTCTTCTGTCATGATTTGATTTTTTCCTTAATATTAACTGTTTGAGTCGTGCTTTGAGCTGGGCATTGTGTAATTTGGGGGTTTTTTTTTTCCTGTTATTTGTTTGGTGTAGTTTTGACGGTGGAATTGATTATCTATTGTTATGGATTTTAAAAATTTTTCTGTAATGGATAATCAAAAAGGGATGTTCTGATCTTGGTCTGAGGTAGGTCAATCATTGTTGGGAATTGCGATGATTGATTATATATGGGTTCGATTTGGATTCTGATTAATCATTTCTATAATTCATGATTGAAATGGCAATGTTTCTGGGTCTTAGAAGGATTTTTCTACTCTGTTGACCTTCTGAATTGAGAAAATTTTCAGCTTTATTTGCAATTAGAAGATGTGATGTGGATGTTTGGATTTCTACCCTTATTATCATTGTAGGTACTGCTTTGGAGCCATAATTATCTATCCAGGTTGTTGAGTTTTTGGTGAAATTTCGGCTTGGAAACATAAGGGGAAGCTTGACAAAGGTTCTCCTTAATTTTCTGCTCAGGGGTTTAGCATTGTCTTTTTTCAACATGTTGCGAATAAAACTTGATTGAGCTGCAAGCCCTAGGATATGGCGGGGGGTAGGATAAGGGAGAAGATTCGCCGGAGCAATCTGTACACATTTGCATGTGTTCGGCCTCATGCTGATATAATTGAGGAGCTAGGCTCCTTGCCTGATGGTCCTGGCTTTTCCCGAATTGTATTTTGCAACCAATCTGATCTTCATCGTAGGAAACCGCTCAGGTATAGGCTGAATAATATATCGACTACAAAGTACAATGTCATTACCTTTCTTCCCAAAGGGCTTTTCGAGCAATTCCGACGTGCTGCTAACATATACTTCCTCTTGGCTTCAATTTTGTCGCTTACTTCTGTTTCCCCGTTTGGGGCTGTTAGTATGATTGCTCCTTTGACCATTGTGGTTGGGCTTACTATGGCTAAGGAAGCTATCGAAGATTGGCGTAGGTTTATTCAAGATATGAAGGTTAATAACCGAAAAGTTAGTGTTCACAGAGGCGGTGGTGTGTTTGTAGATCGGACATGGCAAAAGGTTCGTGTTGGTGATATAGTAAAAGTTAAGAAGGATCAGTTCTTCCCTGCAGATTTGCTGCTGCTTTCATCAAGCTATGATGATGGTATTTGTTATGTGGAGACTATGAACTTGGATGGTGAGACAAACTTGAAAGTAAAGAGGGCTCTAGAAGTAACCTTGTCTTTGGATGATGATGCCGCATTCAAGGATTTCAGGGCAAGAATCAGATGTGAGGATCCAAACCCCAATCTTTATACATTTGTTGGTAATTTGGATTATGGCCGTCAGATTTATCCGATTGACCCAAGTCAGATTCTTCTAAGGGACTCAAAGCTCAGGAACACACCTCATGTGTATGGAGTGGTTATTTTTACCGGTCATGACAGCAAAGTGATGCAAAATGCAACAGAGTCTCCTTCGAAAAGAAGTAAGATAGAAAAGAAAATGGATTATATCATTTATATCCTTTTCTCTGTGCTGGTATTTATCTCATTAGTCAGCTCTGTTGGCTTTTCTGCAAGGACCAAGTATGAAATGCCTAACTGGTGGTACCTGAGACCTCCAGACTCTAAGGGCTTGTATGATCCCAGTAGGCCAGCCCTGTCCGGCCTTTTTCATCTTGTCACTGCTCTCATATTATATGGGTACTTAATCCCAATTTCCCTGTACGTTTCAATTGAGTTTGTGAAGTTTCTACAAGCCATATTTATTGACCAAGACATACAAATGTATGATGAAGAGTCGGGAACACCAGCACAAGCAAGGACATCAAATTTGAATGAAGAGTTGGGCCAAGTTGATACAATCCTTTCTGATAAAACTGGTACTTTGACCTGCAATCAAATGGATTTTCTCAAGTGTTCTATTGCTGGTGCTGCGTATGGCAAACGCTCTAGTGAAGTTGAACTGGCCGCTGCTAAACAGATGGCCAGGGACCTTGAGGAGCAGGACTCAGGAATGACTAGCTCTAATGGTGCCTTCCGTAGATCGGAAATAGAATTGGAAACTATTAGTACTCCCAAATGCGGAAATGATCATAAACCCGCAATTAAAGGCTTCAGCTTTGAGGACGACCGCCTTATGGGTGGTAATTGGTTAAATGAGCCTAACGTAGATATTATGCTGCTGTACTTCCGAATTCTTGCAGTCTGTCACACTGCCATTCCAGAGCAGAATGAACAGAGTGGTGGTTTTACTTATGAAGCAGAGTCCCCAGATGAAGCGGCTTTTCTTGTTGCAGCCCGAGAGTTTGGTTTTGAGTTTTGCAAAAGAACTCAATCAACTGTAGTCGTTCGGGAAAGATACCCAAACTTTGGCCAGCCTGTTGAAAGGTCCAGATATGTGAAAATTTTGTCTTACCGAAAACCGTACCATAACATTTCTTTTCATATCTTTGATCCTTAAAAAGTATTGATTTCTTTTTCCTTTTCTTCTCTTTTCTGGGCTCTGGGGAACTTATCAGGGAGTACAAAATTCTTAATCTGTTGGATTTCACCAGCAAGAGAAAGCGAATGTCTGTGATTGTAAGAGATGAGGATGGCCAGATTCTTCTCTTCTGTAAAGGGGCAGACAGGTTTGTGCATCTGAATTTTTTATTTATTTATAGATTTGTTGCTGGGCATCAAGGAAAATTGCTATGTTACTATGCAATTAAAGGTTCAGTTGGGAAAGCCTAACCCGACACGATAACATGACTTCAACCCGATCTAAAGGTACTGAGAGAAACACGAATCCAACATGAACCGAATCGATTTTGACTCAAAGTCGACACGATTCGACCGTTTGGCTTGAAATTTTTTTTTTTTCAATTTTGAGTAAATCTAAACTATTTTCAAGATTGGCACGAAATTGGCCCGTTTATTAAGTGGGTCAACCCGAACTGATCCATTACCCTGCTCTAATCAAAAGCATATATAGATATACGTAAATTTTCTGAAAATTTTGACATACTTATTGATCACATCATTTTCACAACCCAGCTATTCCTTTGAGAGCTGCATATATATTTTTCGCCCTACTCTTCTGTGGTTTTGTGGCGGGGGCCAGGACATTGTTAAGATAACCAGTCCTTTCTTAAAGCTCTGTTTTACCATGATTATGCAGCATCATCTTTGATAGACTCTCCAAGAATGGAAGAATGTATCTGGATGCCACTACTAGACATCTGAACGAATACGGAGATAATGGGTTACGTACATTGGCCCTTGCTTATAAAAAGCTTGAAGAGTCTGAATATGCTGTTTGGAACAATGAGTTTCAGAAAGCAAAAAGCTCTATTGGGGGCGATAGAGAGACAACTCTTGAACGGGTATCAGACATGATGGAGAAAGATTTGATTCTTGTTGGTGCAACTGCTGTGGAGGACAAACTACAGAAGGGGGTATGAGAGTTAATTGCTTTGAAGTGGCAATCAATATATTGCTGTCTCCATCTGCTTACATTTTCCCTTCTATTGCAGGTGCCTGAATGCATTGATAAACTTGCCCAAGCAGGTCTAAAGCTCTGGGTTCTTACTGGTGATAAAATGGAAACAGCAATTAACATTGGGTCTGTGTTTACTATCTGTTCTTCTATTAAAAAGAGCAGGACAAAGATCCTATTATCTGCAAATATAGCTTGTGCGATATGTACCAGATATTGTGAAATATATGTGATGTTTTATAGCTCTGTTCTGACTTCCATCGTTGAATCTTTGTGTGAGCAATCGTGGAATTTCTCTTGATGAAACTCTTTTCTTTATTATGCAGCTTTTCATGTAGTCTTCTCCGTCAGGGTATGAAGCAGATATGTATATCAACCACACATATTGATGGAACTGCCAATGACTCCAAGGAAGTATGTCTTGAGTTTGGGGTTCAGTGAAATTCAAAGAATTTCATTTCTGCAATTAGTGACATGCTATAAAGTGGTCCTGTTTGTTTCTTAGCAGGCTATCAAAGAAATTAGTGACATTCTGTTTGTTTCTTATCAGGCTATCAAAGAAAGCATTTCATTGCAAATCACCAATGCCTCTCAAATGATCAAGCTTGAAAAGGATCCTCATGCTGCTTTTGCGTTGATAATTGATGGAAAAAGTTTGACTTATGCTCTGGAAGATGATATGAAGCACCAGTTCTTGAGCCTGGCTGTTGATTGTGCATCTGTTATTTGTTGTCGTGTTTCTCCAAAGCAGAAAGCACTTGTATGTCTGACCAATTTAGTGGTCTTCTCTTTGTAGTTCTATGTTCAAATATAGTTTTGGATGGTTTTGTTGGTCGTATTTTGCTGCGTTTAACACATACTAGTTCATTTTCACCAGGTGACAAGGTTGGTCAAAGAAGGAACCGGAAAAACTACTTTGGCCATTGGTGATGGTGCAAATGATGTTGGAATGATTCAAGAAGCTGATATTGGAGTTGGCATCAGTGGGGCCGAAGGTATGCAGGTAATAATCGTCTATCTCAACTTGTTTCATATTCTGTCAATCCATGTGTTTGAGCATATGGTTTAAAGTTGTGTTGTGTGCCCTCCATTTTGTCCATTTTCAGTGAAATTTATTGGTGGAACAGTTGTCTCATGGCTGAAGCAACTTTCCAATTTCACTTATCAAATAGCATTTAGCAACTTTCCTTGCCTTTGAAGAAATGTAGGACCCAAAGAATGAATATCTTTTCTCTATTTTGGGTCCATTCGGGCAAATTTGTTGCTTTGGTGCCAGGCCCTAAATTAATTCTGTGCCCTAATATATGAATTTACTTTCATTAGACAGTTTTCACATGCTGATGACCTGCAACTGAAAAGTGAAGAGTTCAATCCTGTGTGCTCCTCTGCTTTCACCTACAGGAACTCTTCCTTGACACAGAATGATTTCTGCAGACTATATTACCTGAATCATCCTTGATTAGTAGTATTGGTGGTTGAAGTTTTCCAGTTTGCAGCTTTAAAGACTCTATGATTCATATCCACTGTAATCTCTTATGAATTCAAGCTTCATCTAAACTTTCAACTCTATGCAGGCTGTGATGGCTAGTGATTTTGCAATTGCACAGTTTCGTTTTCTGGAGAAACTCTTGCTTGTCCATGGGCATTGGTGTTATAAGAGAATCGCTCTGATGGTAAATAACATCAAACTCTGCCACGTTTATACTTATACACTTATGCTCAATCGTCCATATTGTCCAATAGTTATCGAGAGCTTTTCCCTTCTGATCTTGGCAGTCCTTACAGCACCTTATATGTTTTGTCACCTTTGGTGCAGATATGCTACTTCTTCTACAAGAACATAGTTTTTGGTCTTACACTTTTCTACTTTGAGATCTTTGCTGGCTTTTCTGGGCAAACTATATATGATGATTGGTATTCACTCTCCTTCAATGTGATCCTCACCTCATTGCCTGTCATCTCACTTGGAGTTTTCGAGCAGGATGTTTCTTCTGACGTCTGCTTGGAGGCAAGTTCCAAATCTGAAACTAACTTCATAAAATACTTCATTGTTAAAAGTTGCCTTTCATAGTGCATATGACATATTGGGTCGTTTTGTTATTGTTGTTTACATAAGAATTAATATCTTAGCAAAACACTAATATAAATCCAAATGCTTGGTTCAATTCCAGTTTCCAGCCCTTTACCAGCAAGGACCGAAAAACCTGTTCTTCGATTGGTACAGGATCTTCGGGTGGATGGGGAACGGCCTCTACACCTCCCTCATTGTGTTCTTCCTCAACATCACCATCTTCTACAACCAGGCCTTCCGAGCAGGAGGGCAGATGGCCGACATGTCAGTAGTGGGGACCATCATGTTCACATGCATCATCTGGGCAGTCAATGCCCAGATTGCCCTCATCATGAGCCACTTCACTTGGATCCAACACCTCCTTGTGTGGGGTAGCATTGGAATGTGGTACATTTTCCTTTTGATCTACGGTGCATTGCCCTCAACCATTTCCGGGAACGCCCATGGCATCCTTCTGGAAGCCCTAGCCCCGGCCCCCATCTACTGGGCAACAACCTTCCTAGTGACATTCGCTTGTGTTCTGCCCTACTTTGCCCACATAGCTTTCCAACGAGCCTTCAACCCCATGGACCATCATGTAATCCAGGAAATCAAGTACTATAAGAAGGACATCGAGGATCAACGTATGTGGTCTAGGGAACGTTCGAAAGCCAGAGAAAAAACTAAGATCGGTTTCACTGCGAGGGTTGAAGCCAAAATCATGCAGCTCAGAACAAAACTGCAGAAGAAGCAGTCTGGAGCTGGATCAAACTTCCAATCCCCCAGGTCTCCCATGTCCTAACAAATGTTCATGATGCTTTTTTTTTTTTTTTTGGTTTTTTAGAATTTTGTTTTTGTCATTTCCTTTTTGTTAGCTTGATAGGGTTTCTTTTTTATTGATTCAATAGTAATTTTTTCATGAGTTGATGTTGCGTATTCATTGAACAAGAGCTCTTGGGGGCTGTTGTATTGTACCATATTTATACGACTAGTAAATCAAACGTACAGCTTGTGAATTAGTAGAATCTACAAGTTTATGTACCTCCAATATGCATGTCTCACTTTCGTTCCAACATTTTTAATGACTTTCTCAAGTTGGCTAACAGAGACCTCAAACGTGCCTACATACACAAAACAAACACAACATAAAGATTGCTTTATTCCCTCTACCCCCCCCCCCCACCAAAAGATTGCTTTATCCCTCACCTAAAGAGAAGTTACAATTTCCTTTTTTTTTATTGGGTGAAATTATTTATTAGTTGAATAAGACAATCTCCTCTTTACGAGCAATCATGTAAGTAGAAATAAGGCTGCATACATCTAGATCTCTTCAGACTTGGCGAGAGTAAGATCTACACTGAGAGGTGGTAGTAGTGTTGTTTGAATTAGATAATCTATCTTAACGTCCAAATCGCATCATTTATGTCCCAAAATTGAAGTAGCAAATGGTGAAATTTCACCCAAAGCTTTCTAGTAGCATTGAGAATTAACTTTTTTTGGTTAACATAAGGCACAAAAAATAGAAAGTAATACAATATTATCTTAATCTTACTCGTTATGGTGAGACTTTTCATTAGAAATGTCCATTTCTTTTCTACTATTTTTCTTCTCTCTGTTTTTTGGGGGCAAAGTCACATGTGATTTAACAATTTTATTTTTATTAATCAAAGTGATTTAACAATTTTTACCAAAAGAAAATGATTCATTGTTGAATTGCCAAAAGTATATATAATCATAATAATTTATCATTAAGAAAAAAGGTGAAGGGGGGGGGGGGGGTTAGAGAGAGAGAGGGAGCAAAAGAGGTTGGCACTGGAGGCTGCTTCGTTGGATTGAATCGAAGCGCTCGCGGGCCGCCATAGATATCATCACCCGCGTCTCTCTCCTCTCTCTCTGTCTCTCTCTCTCTCTCTCCCCCCTTTCCTTTCTCTCTCTTCTCCCCCTTCCCTTCCCTCTGTTCTCCAGATTCTGCAGCTTCATCTCCATTTCTTCAATCAACATGAACATTCAATAATTTAATTTTAATTATGAGGAGCGAATTCACAAAGAAACTACGAAACTCGAAACCCGCATCACCATTACCATCCTAATCAGGTTTCCTGCCCTCAATTTATCCCCTTCAATCCTTGTCTATGGAGGTTTCCTTCCAGTCTTCCTCCCATTGCTGTTTTCCCCTTCTCCTTTGACGAAACTCCCCCCAAGTAAGGAGGGTTAGGGTTAGGGTTTCTTTCTGGGCTCGTTACGTCTGAGTTGATTGATGGAGCCCCGAGTTGGGAACAAGTTTCGGCTTGGACGCAAGATCGGCAGTGGCTCTTTTGGCGAGATCTACCTTGGTTAGCTCCTTTTTTTTTCCTTTTTTTCTCCCCCCAGTTTTGTTGGTTCTTATATTTTGATTAATCTGATTGGATATCATTTTCGTATTTTTGGGTAGGTACGAATGTGCAGACCAATGAGGAGGTGGCAATCAAGCTTGTGAGTGTTGCTTATCAAGATTTTCTAAGCATTTTTTTAAAAAATTTATTAGTCGTGGATTTTCTGTATCGGTATTGATAAGCTTTGTTCTTAAGATGATAATTTATGGGGGCAAGTTCTAATTGTAGTCAATTTTGCATAATTGGAAGCAAATTTAATTATCTTTCTTTTCATTTATTCAAGAGCTCATGGACTTGGTGGAGTTAGCAAAAGTAGTGGCTTTATAATGGTCTTCAAATGGTATAGGGAACTTCAAGGTTCCTGTTACTGGGTAGTGCTGTGATGTATAGAAGAATTCAAAGGATGTTGTAACCTTTTATTCTAATACGCATAAGACTAGATGTGTGTAAGATGGAGAATTTTGGTTCATAAATTTCACAATTTTGCCTCTTGATGGGCTTTGTGCTTATGCATTGGTGATGGAACTTGACGTGTACCCTGCAGGTGTCATAGAAGGTGCCCGTCTGGTCACTTACTGTATCTTTTCAAGTCTCTTTTGTTACCTGAATATAACTTGTTCTTTTCAGGAAAATGTGAAGACAAAGCATCCACAATTGCTGTATGAGTCCAAGTTGTATAAAATTCTGCAAGGAGGAAGTAATGAACTTATTTTTTTATGTTCGGATCAATATTGTTTCTGTATTGGTTCTACTGAATGAGCATTATGCCTGTGACAATTGAACGTTATTCTTATCCTTTGTCCGATGGTGGCAGCTGGAATCCCAAATGTAAGGTGGTTTGGGGTGGAAGGAGACTATAATGTTCTTGTCATAGATCTGCTTGGGCCTAGCCTGGAAGATTTGTTCAACTTCTGCAATAGAAAGTTTTCTCTGAAGACTGTCCTTATGCTTGCTGATCAGATGGTAGTGTTTCTACTTTTTCTATGTTTTATCATCTTATTATGTTCTGCTTGCTTTCGCCTTCTTTTTTTTTTTTCTGTATTAACTATTCTTGCTTTTATTAGATCAATCGAGTCGAATTTGTTCATTCAAAATCCTTTTTGCATCGGGATATCAAGCCAGACAACTTCCTTATGGGGTTAGGTCGACGTGCAAATATGGTTTGATTCGTTTCCTTGGATGCATTTTTGCATTGGATAATGTTTTCCTATAGTTTCTGTTTTTGCTTTCAGCATATGATCCAACTCATTTTTCCCCCTTTGCTGACATATAGGTTTACATGATCGATTTTGGTCTCGCCAAGAAGTATAGAGATAGTACAACACATCAACATATTCCTTACAGGTGAGCCACTTTGCAGGGATACTTAGATAAGTTCTTTTCTTCCGTAAGCTGGGGCATTTTTAAATGTACTTTTCGTAAAGCGCTCAGTATTGAAACTAATTTGGCTTTGTTTTGCTGTAGAGAGAACAAGAATTTGACCGGTACTGCTAGATATGCAAGCATGAACACTCACCTTGGCATTGGTATGCTCCCCTACTGCCTCCTTCGCACGTGAAAAAGAAAGAAAAAAGGAATGTCTATTAACTATAGCTCGTTAGTATGTTGATCGGTTACCTTCCAAAGCTAGATTCTAATTCTAATCTTGTCATTATGCTTATTTGATGAGCTGACATCGGTAGATTTTGACTACTAGCCTTTACTTTGGTGCACAGAGCAAAGTCGGAGGGATGACTTAGAATCACTTGGCTATGTTCTTATGTATTTTTTAAGAGGGAGGTGAGCAACTGTTTCCAGAGTATAGCCTTTTTGTCTTCAGTCTTATTGTTTCTGTGTATTAAGTCTCTGCTTCTTTTAGTCTTCCCTGGCAAGGGCTGAAAGCGGGCACCAAGAAACAAAAATATGAGAAGATAAGCGAGAAAAAAGTTTCAACGTCTATTGAGGTAATTTTACACTCTGTGTTTCTTTGCTGTTAAATGTGGCTTGCAGTTATGTGAAATTGGCCTGTTAAAACATTTCTTCAGGCTTTATGTCGAGGTTATCCCACAGAATTTGCATCTTATTTCCATTATTGCCGTTCACTGCGGTTTGATGATAAGCCAGATTATGCTTATTTGAAAAGGATCTTTCGTGACCTCTTTATTCGTGAAGGTAATAGAAATCTTATATATGTTGGAGAATTGGTTCTGTTGGAGTTGCATTTCATCATAGTTCACATCCTTTTCCCCGTCCTTTCCAGGATTTCAGTTTGATTATGTCTTTGACTGGACCATTTTGAAATATCAGCAATCCCAGATTGTTACCCCTCCTCCGCGTGCTCTTGTAAGTAACTTATTCTGGACCTTGTTTGACCATTGATATATCTAGAAGTCAATTACTTATTTGTTTATTAAACTATTTAGGGTGCTGGGACAAGCTCTGGACTGCCTCATGCTTCCAATGACCGACAACATGGTACTTTTTGTAATACTATTCCTTGATTGTGTAATCTGGCTGTATTACGTTCTTACTTTGTAATCTTTTACTTCATTTTCTTTGCTACGTCCTGATCATGAGCTTCTAGAGCAAACCAAAACAAGTCAACCCCATCGTCGTACCTGGGTTATTGTTCTTTTGTTTGTTTGTCATTGAGCACCACATTATAACACATATAGCGACTGTGACGCTGTGTCCCTGTCGTCTGATGAGCACGGAACTCCTCGTAAGTTTCAGAGTAGCCCTCGATTTTTTAGTAAAGTTTTGTTCTCTATGAGGGCTTCGAAACTCCTAGGAGGAGCTTGAAAGTTGTAGGAGGCATGAAATTTGAAGAGGAGTGTTCAACTGTTTCTGTGAAAATCTGATAGTGGTAGTAAGTCTTCGAAATTTAGATGGGAATCTGAGATTATACCTGAGAATGCCTTAGAATATACAAAAAATTCACAGATGATGATATGGAAATACTTGTTGAACAAAGCTGATGCATGTATTCCACCGTAGGTGGTGATGACATCAGACGTTCTGGTTTGCTCTCAGGAGATTCAGCTCGCCGGAGAACAGGGGGTTTGCCTATGCAGAAAAATGATCCCACTGCATCTAAAGAAGTCATGGTAGGATTTCATACGGTTCTGACGCTTCCGTTGAAAGTATCATTGTGGTTATATATTGTCATGCTTTTTTATCTCTCGGTTCTTATATATTGTCATGCTTTGTTATCTCTCGGTTCCTTGACTGTCTCCGTTTTAACCATACCTGAATGTGATTCTGTTGCAGCCAGCTAACATATATAGAACTTGTCAAAGATTTTGTCTATGAGGACCTTGATAATTCAGTTTACTGCATTTAGGGGGGTTGGTCGCATTATATGTTGGCTAGCTAGTTGCAGGCCTCTCTACATTTTAGGGGTAAGCCTTTTGTATATCCAACCCTCCCTCACGCCACATACACACCTTGGTAGGACTGACAGATATTGGATTGGCCAGCCACTTACCTTTTCCTTCTAAAGTTGATGGATTCTACTGATGGATCATCCTGTAAGTTGGACATTCAAGTAGCTATAAGATCCTGTCTCTGCTGACCTGAAAATCCTATGGGATTAGTGCCGAGAGAGTTGCCGTATTCTTAGTAACACTACCAGAAGTGTGATCCTCTCTTATTTGTATCCCGTTATGACCATTATAGAAAGCAAGCCCGTCTAAAATTGAGAGTACAAATGTAGACCCTATTGTTTCTGCGACTGAGAGGATTTAGCTTACTCCTTACTGTTCCTTACAACTTCTTACAGTTTCTTACATTTTTATCTAAATTCTTACAACTACTTACGTTTCCTTACATTTCTTTGCATCTTGTTGCATCTTCTTGCTTCTTGAATCTCCTAACATATTTTTTATAACATTTAATCATATATTTTTTTCCTCATATTTATAGAAATATGTATATATTTTTTTATATACTACCAATATGAAAAACCTTACAGCTTTTTTTATGAATATAATATTTGTATAAATATAAAAACAGAATTTAACAATGTGGATCAATATTTGAGCTTCAACATGAAGTATATATGCCATTATATAAAAAATAAGTCTACATGTTTTAAAATTATAATACAAAGATCACATTTATGTTTGAGTTTCGACGTAAATCATATATGAAAATAATTTTTTCATAATTCATACATTAAAGACTAACAATTATGCATGCATTTCTAAAAGTTATACCATACAACTTTTTAATAATTCGACAATTCCTTACGTCTTTCATTGTAGCTTTTTACAGTTCCTTACATCTTATATCTTCTTACAGTTTCTTACATCTTCTTTACAGTTTTTATAACTTCTTACAGCTATAAGCTTGCAGTTGCATCTTATTGCGAAAAAGAACATGCTTGTAAAATTCGATTCAAGCCCTCTAAACTATGGGATTGCTTTTATTATAGGGTACGTCAAAATGACATGTACTCAACCCCTTGCTCCTAGCTTTGGTGAATATACGATGAAATAAGATGCAAGGGTTCAGTACTTTGAGAGCTCTGAGCCCGTAATTAGTTCTGCAATATGAGTGGATTTTATTTGGCTTGAGCTTGTTACGTTTGCAACTGATAGAGCATAGCAAACGTGGTTGTGAAAAAGATGCTGCCAATTTCAGTCTCATGCGTAATTGGGCCACTCATTTACATTGCTTTCTTGATTACTTTTCTTCCAGGTGTCTAGCTCCAGTATTGTCAGACCAAGTACACGTGCTCCCGGCATGAGCAGTCGGGAGGCGGTGTTTGATGCGAATGAAGGAGATGCTGCTCGCCCTGATCCCTCCATTCAGAAAGGTGGAAGTGGGCGTCGGGCTTCACCAGTAGTGTCATCTGATCACCATAATATCGAATCTACCATCAAGAAGATTGAGGGCCTTAATGTCAGCAATGAAGAGAGGCTGCACTGAAAGTACAGATGACTGCACAACTCACAGAACCCCCCCCCCCCCCAACACATACTTTTCATGTAAATCTTTCGAGAGCCAGTTTGTTTAGTATGGATCATAGGTGTTCTTCAAAGAAGCGTGAAACTGGGGAGAGGCAACTCCGAAGGAAAATCCCTGTAAAGAACCTCTGACGGAGCCCCCCCTTTTAACTGAGGCTGATGGAAAATGTTTTCATATAAGGTGGAAACAAATGGTATATTCTTTACATCTTTCAATCTTGAATTCGAGTTATTTTATGAGCAGTGGAAGGATGATAGTGTTTTTTTCTGGCTATGTTATCTTCTTCCCAGGCCCTGAAGTCTTTGATCCTCCTTGATAAATGAAATATAGCAAGAGGGTCGGGTAACCGGAATTTGTATATTCTATGTGGACCTTTCTCAATGTCAGTATCTTGGCATGTTCACATTTTTTACAGACTGCTTCCCACTCTTTGTTTCTGTCTTGTATTTTGCCAGAGCTAGTTATGTTGGGATATTAATGCCGAAAATTCCAGGGCAAATTTTGTAAAATCGTTAGTCTTTTATTTTCTGGATTATCGTATCTGATACTTCTCAATTTTAATGTGTTTTCGATGATTGGAGCAGAATGTCTTATATAGTTCTCCTGTTCATGTTAGAAAAGTTATCTGCTTCAATCGGAGACAATTTGCATTACCTTAGACACACACACACATACGTAATTCCAGAAAATGAAATATTTCATGCCAGATTGAACTTTCTAATATAAATAAAACGTTCAACAATATTGCACATAATTTTTGGGCAAAATCCCAATAAATTTCCCCTTGCACCAAAATTATGCCTCACGGGTAACTGCTGGTACTTAGAAGGCCAATCTACCCCTTAGTACATCCCAGCCCATTGGTAATTAAGGAACAACAACACTGCAGCTTTGATTCCTCTTGACTTACCAACGATCAAGGAACGAACTTCAACATTTATACACAGCTTTAATCCTTTTTGATTCATCAGCAATCAAGGAAATTTGCATCCTCTTATCTTCTCCTGTGTATATATTCCACAAATCGTGTGCATGTATCGACTGCAACTAGCTCTGATACAACTTGTTGGGAATGAAAACCGTGTATAAAGTCTGCTAACCCACACATATAAAGCCTAGTATAGAACTTATTGGATGATACATAAAGAAACATACTCGACAACCGAAAAAAACCAAAGGATCTCGTGTATTTAACATCATTACCAAGTCTTCACCAACATCCAAGAGACTTCTAAGTTTATTTCTTAGGATTTCAATTTTCTTATTTGGAAAATTCACCAGCATCCATAAACAACTTGAGAGCAAGCATGCTTAATCCACCTAAAGCTCTTCCTAAGGGAGCCTTTCATCTTTGCTTCAACACCATAAGTTTTATACGTCGAAATACTCGTCTTCCTCAGCAGCTCTGCATCTCTGAGACTCCACTCTGTTGAAGAGAAAAAAGATGAGGTGAATCCTCTGTTTTTCTTGTACTTTCCATTCCCATGACACTCATCTTTTTGGGGATCATAAATCTGAGTCTCCTGCGTACACTGAGAAGCATAAGAGGTGGTGTAGCATCTAAGATCTTGCATGCTTCTTGGTTCGTTATTGATGTTGACGATACCCTTTGATCTCGTTCTTCCCTCTTTGCATGAAATCGATCTCAGCTTCTCCATTTTCGTTTTTTTTTGGTTTGGGGGGGGGGGGGGGGCGGTAAGCCGAATTGAAGGTTTCTCCGAGGGAATTAATGAAAGTCGAGGGGAGAGCGAGGAAGAGGAGGGAGGGTTGCAAATGGTAGTAAAGAAGGGACATGGTAATGGATTTGTTGGTTGGCTTTGTGGTTTAGTTTGATGATGGGTTTACGTACAGGTGAAGGCTCACCATAGACTGGGAGCAGTTGCTTAAGAATGCACTAATTGTATATTTGTTCACTGGGGAATTGGGAGCAGTTATATAATTGCAGTGGGGTAGCTAGCGGCTTAGTGCTCTCTACTAATTGATAACAAAAGCAATTTCACCTTTTTTTTGGGTTAGAGTACGACGGATCTAGACGTATAAAATAGGAGTGTCCATCTATTAAACTAGATATTTCAGGCGTGTTTGTATATATCAATCTAACCCCCCTTCAAAATATAGCTAATTGAAATTTTTTTTTAGTTAGAGGTGTTCATGGACAGCCTAATGTTCAATATAGATCCATCCCTGGGTTAGACGAGGTCCAGCGCCTACAATGCTTTGGGGTCAGTAAGGGGTCATGCCCAGGGCAAAGGGCAAGTAGGGACTAGGGTCCCAGACTCCCAGGGGAAGCCCGTTGGAATCTCTCCTTAACAAGTGAAATTGCCCTCACCAAGGTTCGAACTGCAGCAAGGCTCCTGGCGGACAATCTAGGTAATCGCTCCATTGAATAGATGGCCACCACGCCAAAGCCCGTTGCAAATATGGCAATATCACCCTTAACCGTGAAATTGTCCACACCAAAGTTCGAACCGGGGACCAAGGTGAGGAGCCTGACGAACACGTTGGATACCATTTCTTTACAGCATTTTTAGTCGGAACTCAAACATGCCACATCAATAACAGTTTCGACTTTTTGAAATTTTGCATTTTATCAGTTCTCCAACTCATGAAACTCCAATTTTGATAATCAAATAAAAATATTTATTATATATCCACTATATAACACACAACTCTTTTTTTAATTACCTAAAAACTATATATTATCAAAAAAACAGAAAAAGAAACAAAGCAAAGATAAAAAACAAACAAGTAGACCGCGTGGTTGAACTCAACAGAGTTACTACCCGCGTGGCATGCCACCTAACACCAAATAGCAAATGGACAAGTGGCAGCCGAGACCTGCATGTTGGAAGTTGGAACGCGACCTTCGTACTGTGAATGGTCTTATTCAGCACTTGGCACCCCTACCCCAATGGCCCAATCCTTGTTACATTACAAGGGTCACCATCTGTGGCAACAGAACTAGACTTGTCTCTATACTTGAGAGGCTTCAGAAAGGCCTCAGGAGTCAGGGCACGTTACCGCATGCAAGAATTAATAAGAGCACTGGTAGCCGCTGATACACGAGATAAGTGGTGGGATCTACGTGTCTGTTGCGTGCCAAAGTTGCTTTCCAGCGGCGTGATGCATGACACGCAGGACAACACGTCTGTGTGTGTCTCTCCGCGTGTCACTGTTAATATTTTTTAAATATTTTTTTTTGTTTTTTTTGAGGTAAGTATATAATTTTTAAATGATTTAAAAAAAAGGTTGTGTATTATAAGATGGGTCTATGACAAATATTTTTATTGAATAATTAAAATTAAGTTCCATAGGTTGGAGAAGTGATGGAATACAAGTTCCCAAATTATTAAACTTTTACTGATGTGATAGACTAGAGTTTCAAAATCTGGATCTCTCATTGGGAATGCTCTAAGAGAAGGGAAGAACTTTTGTGACTAGCAGCAAGGTTAGCAGTTTATGAAACATGCCTGGCTTCTGAAAACAGTAAACTTATATCTTTCTGGGGCTTCTAAAATATTAGTTTTCCATACATCAGACAAACATACAATCAAATGAACGATGCAAAACCCAGAAAATCCATTCACAGAAAAACCGCCACAAAGATTATGGCTTCGGACCTTTCAGTTCATTCCTCCACCAGGAATCCCAACTCAAACTAAAGCAAGACATTCTGAAACAAAAAGGGTAGATGCTAAGTTGCTAACATATGAAAACTAGAATTCTCCTAGATATCAAACAAAAAGAAGAGCATTTGACTCCTGCCCAGCAGTATCTAGACATCCAGAAATGGAGATTGGGCAGAGCCACATTCGGGATCAAATTTCTTTTGATGTCTAAACATTGCAATGAACAGCTAATAAGATTAGAAAGTGTGGACAACCGTCGATTTAGCACCTTTTCGGAACCGAAACAAGAGAAAAGAGAAGATGGATGGGGGGCAGGGGGCTTATCAAATAAGATCAGCAACATTAGCAGGCAGCTCCTCAATGACTACATTGTAGAACTTTTGAATGTCATAGAGCATCCTCTCATCATCGTTGGTCACAAAGTTAATGGCCACACCCTTTCTTCCAAACCTTCCACTTCTTCCAATACGGTGGAGGTAGTTTTCCGGCTGGGTGGGGAGATCAAAGTTTATGACAAGGGAAACCTGCTGGACATCGATTCCACGGGCCAAGAGATCAGTCGTGATGAGAACACGTGAAGACCCAGATCGGAATTCACGCATGATGATGTCTCGGGTGTTCTGGTCCATGTCCCCATGGGTTGCTGAGACTGTGTGGTCACGGCTCCGCATCTTGTCAGTGAGCCAGTCAACCTTGCGGCGGGTGTTGACAAAGATGACACTCTGGGTGATGGCTAAGGTCTCGTAAAGATCACACAGAGTTTCAAGCTTCCATTCTTCCTTGTCCACATTCACGTAGAATTGCTTGATACCCTCCAAAGTTAGCTCATCACGCTTCACCAAGATTCGTACAGGCTTGTTCATGAACTTTCTTGTAATTTCCAAAGCCTCTGGGGGCATAGTTGCAGAGAACACACCAATTTGAATCTTTGGCGGTAGCAGCTGGAATATATCGTAGATCTGTAATGAAGTGCAAGCGTAAGCACATAGGAAGAAAAGAACTTATCATAGGCACTGATCCAACTCTGCTAAGACAATATCAGAAACCAACACATTCAAGCAAATCTAACAAGCCCCAGTATCTGACACGACATATTAGTGTAACTGCAGTTCCAAAGTCGTGAAGTATACAAATCTTCAAATACCGTTTCATGTGATCTAAATTTTATGCGGACAGTGGTGAGAACCGAAAGCATGCTCTAGTGTGAAGAAAAAGACCAAAAAGAAAGCTGCACTCAAGGATTTCTTTCGGGGTATCTTAGACGTCTTCAGAAAGTCGGTGGCAATATAAGCAAGTTACCTGGTCTTTGAAACCTCGTGAAAGCATCTCATCGGCTTCATCCAGAACAAACATCTTAATGTTGTCTGCACGAAGTGACTGCCTCCGCAACATGTCAAAAACACGACCAGGGGTACCAACAACAACATGAACACCACTTTGAAGTATGCGTTGATCCTCACGAACACTGGTTCCACCTACACAAGCATGAACCTTTACTCCAAGATAGTCACCAAGAGCACGCATAACCTTCTCAATCTGTTGAGCAAGTTCCCTAGTTGGTGCCAGCACCAAGGCTTGGCATTGGACAAGGCTGTAGTCAAGTTGCTGCAAAACCCCTGAGCAAAATGTTGCAGTTTTTCCAGTTCCAGATTGAGCCTGCTGGATAACATCAAGACCCTTGCAAAAAGGAACTATACCCCGTTGCTGAATAGCAGAAGGTTTCTCAAAACCTGCAGAAGTGTAAAGGTTAATCAACATCAGTAAGATACTGTTTACATTGAGAATAAGTCTTGTAAAGATATAGAACAAAAGCTTGATACTACTGGGGTGATAATATTCAGCAACCCACCCCTAAGGGGGCCAGGCAGGCCATTGTGAAACACCCACCCGAAGATCATGCCACTTGATGAAATGAACTGAATGTCTCTATAATAGCAAAAAATAAATATCATAGGAAAATTTGAACTTGGATCAACTAATATTACCATATGCATAAATTCCTCTCAAAAGATTCTCTTGTAAACCCATGGCATCAAAACTATCATAAACCTCATCATACGAGGTGAAGAAGTCATCCCCATCAGCTGCAAGTCTACCAAATCAAACAATCAAGGATAAGACTTATGCAACAAGAAGGATCCAAAAATGACATCTAAGTCACAAAACAGTTTAATTATGGCAGAAGAATTAGAAAGCCAGAGCTCTTACAATTCATTCATTTTAGCATCAAACTGACGGGTATCATACTGTGATCCTTCAGGTGCAGCAGCCATGACTGTGAGGAAGCAATGAGCAACAGATGGGGCAAAACAACAAATAAACTTAGATCCACCACAAATGATTTCTGAAACACAAAACATGTAAGCACTGGATAGCTAATATCAAACTTAAATTTCCACTATACCGAGGATAAACAGGACGATGAGGGAAGCTGCAGGATGCTAATTAGAATTTTCAAATGGAACCAAACATAACTCAGAACTGTTCATAAGCATTTTTTAAAAAACTAAAATAAAAATAATGATTGCACACGGCGGCATACAGTTTGCTACTTAATATGGTCCATCTATAACCAGGCTAACAGAGACAATAGGCAAAAGGGAATTAGAAAAGAAAAGAAAAAAATATATTAAACTTAAAAACATTGAATTTTCTGGATGTAGCACTTTCCTGTCAGTTTACACATAGAGATCCTTTGCCCTTAACCCAAGAATCGACTAGAGCTATCAAGCTCACACCCTCAAAGAAAAGTGCAGAACAACTGGAGAGCAGGCTGAAAAAATGTTACAGAATAGCCAAACTTGCTAACCACAATGAAAGCAGCACAAGCATTATCTTCTGTATTGATTTTTGGAGAAGAACATGAAAAAGGGTGGATATGTCTGATATTTTACACAGGCACAGACATCACATATCCCTCTCCTCCAGAGTCGATAATTAAAGTCAATCAAGCCCAACAAAACTATGTGAAATCAATCACTTAACTCCGCATCGAAATTTACAACATGTCTCCGGTGAACAGATGCAGATTTATTGCATCAAAACCAATTCCAAAACAACCCCCCCCCCTCCCCTCTCACCACCAAAAAGTATTTATATATGTAAGCAAACCAAAGCTCTAGCAAAGGCCATGTCACAGAATAGCCAAACTTGCTGAACCACAATACAGGGAGCACAAGCATTAAATTCTGCATTGATCATCGGCGAAGAATATGAAACAGCACGAAGATGTCTGACATTCTACACAAGCATCAGACACCACTTAGACCTCTCCTCCAAAGTCAAACTTGGAGAGAAACAAGTGCACCCATAAATACTAAACTCAGCAAGTGAAACTCTACTTTACAGTAAAACCAACATCTAAGTCTACCTTTCTTATGTTGAAGGGTGACAAGTCACAACACCTGTATCCAAATCCAAAATCAATTTCTAGTTAAAGAAGATATCCACCAATTATCAAAACTCATTTATTATGCTTAATCTCAACATTACATGCACCACTTCTCTCCAAGTAATTCATTCTCGACTTATAACCCAACAAAACAACAGTCCAGTTGCAAAAGTGAGGAAGAATGTTGTAGCATAAACAGCAAAACACCTTAATGGCCAAACTGCTATTCTTAAACACAGAACGCATTGTTAAAGGGTCTTCGTGTTAACGACCTCAACTTCAGTCTTAATTTTTGCTAATTCCCAGATCATATGACCAACAAGATCAATGAAGAAAATCCATTTATACATAATAGCATCCGACAGATGAACACAAGTCAAGTCAAGCTTCATTCACGGGAAAACAACATCCAATATTATTACCAAATGACACGGAAATGCATCAAAAGCAGTGACAACAGGAAACAAAAGCTCAAGAAAATTCAATGCCAACCTTGATATGCAAATCATCCCCATCTCAATCAATGCAAGCAATGCAAACGGGTTCGTACAAACAAGCATGGTTCACTCTTACACACAATAACAAGAACACGAGTTTTTTTGGGGGGGGGGGGGTCTATACATGAACTCATAGTTCTGCGTAAGACGCATCCAAAAACATCTTTTTTTCTTTTCTGAGTAAACATTACGAAAAAAAATGTTCTTTTTTAAGAAATTTGCTTTTTGATCAGGCGTTGGGAAGAATCTAAGCATAGAAACGATATCCCACTTTGTTTAACTCAGCGTACTTAACAAGCAAACACAAGCAGAACCCTGCAACATCAAAAATTCGTCCAACCCCAAAGTGCATATTTCACATCAAACAGAGACAAAACTTCAGACCCAGAACCCCAATGGCAGCGCGCAATACCCAGAAAACTAATGCCAACAAAATCAGTCACCCAAATCAAAAAAAACAGGAAAGCGGAAAAAATCAAAAACTACAGACTGTCGGGGAGAGAAAGAGGGCAGAACCTGAGAAGCGTAAGCAGACCAATATGAAGCGAAGGCAGATCGAAGAAAGAGAGAAAAGCGTAAAGCTGTATGTTTTGGGGGAGAAATTAGGGTTTCCCAAGTCCTCGGATCTGAGAGTGAGGACGGCAAAAGCAGAGGAGACCTATTTGTGTATGTAAGAGAGAGAGAGAGAGAGAGAGAGAGAGAATGAGAGAGACGAAGAGAAGGAGAGAGGGCGACCAGAGGAACAAAAGGGTTCTAGGATGTGCCCTACCCTTTTTTTGTTGGACAAATAATTTTCCCTCTTTTGATTTATATATATATATATATATATATATATATATATATATATAGTCTACTATTTGTGTTTGATTTGAAGTACTATTGTATTACGGGCCGACCTTTAACCTTTGATGATCTTTTATTAGGAAGGGAGGGAAAAAATCAGTGGACAACTGGGTACAGCCCAACCGCCCTACATCTGGGATTTTTTGGAGGACGTTTTATTACAAGAGTCTACCGTGTTTTATTAGAAGCATAGAACCTGACATATAAGATCTGTTTTTTTTTTTTTCATTGCAAAATAAGAGAAGTTAGTTGAGATCAGTTGAAGTTGATAATTTTTTATTGAAGTGGGTTGAAGTAGATTAAAGTGAGTTGAAGTTTGTATATATTTTTATTAAAGTTGGTTATAGTTGGTTGAAGTAGGTTGAAATTGATTTTTTTTTTTAATTGAAGTTGATTGAAATTGGTTGAAGTTGGTAAATTAAAATTTATCAACGAAAGAACAGACCCTTATTTTACACAATTTGGATTAATTTTAGAATATAGTATACTTGGCTCAATTACATTGTGTTGGCTTCAAGTTGAGTTTGATATTAAGGTGGTTGGAAGTTCGGTCCAATAAATTAGGAAAATTTTCGGTAATTTTAGGCTTTAGTATCAATTTGGGCCACTTGTTTTGTGTCTTGGATGGGATATAGATTCTTACTTTGAGTTTAAGGTTTTGAGTCTACGGTCAATTTTATCAGGCCTACTTGCAAGTTACAACCTTTTCATGCTCTATATAAGGATCGAGGATTTTTCGAGTAAATTTCTTTGCAGCCGTTGATGTTAAAACTATTGCATAATTGATGTAAATCATTACTACGAAGAAAGTTCGCGAAATCACAAAGTAATTGTTTTTCAAAGTTTAAAAAATAACTAAACTTTAAAAAATTGTTCCATCACTAAACCTAATTGAGTGTAAGCTTAGGGGTAGGGTTTGTTTGTTTTTTTTTTTCAATCATTGTTTGGACAAGGTTGAAATACAAAAGTTGAAGTAAATAAAACAGGCTACGTTGTTAACTGCCAGCTTCTGAACAACATAATTCAATAAACATCAAAACCAACAAATGTTACATCTTTAAGCAAGCAAAGATTAACAAATGCTTCAAGCTTGAGTAACATAGAAAGGCATACAATACAAAGCCCTACACGCAACCATGACTGGGATATGACATCAAAAGATTTCTCCCATAGAAGATTAAGTGACTAAAGCCAAGTTAAGTATAATTAACAAAGAAAGTAACCCCAGAGATTAAAATCAGTGCTTAACTGCTGAAGAACAATAATATAACCAAAGTGAACCACTAGGAAAAAGGTAAGGTAGATTATGAAATTGTTTTTCTGCTTTTATCCCCTATTTATGGGCAATAAGAGGAGAGGAATCAGGTCCTGTTCTTTTTAGCAATAAGCATCCATAAATTTATCCTTTACAGCTTACAATTCTTTATTATTCCTTACAACTCCTTACAATCTTAACAAACTTTTATAGTTTCTTGCATCTACTTATAGCTCCTTATAGCCCTTTGCAGCTCCTTACAACTATGACCCTATGATGGGGACCATCTTCATCACCCATCTAATTCACTCCCATCCCTTCCCCAAGGGTCCAGCAACACCAAAGAAGCCAAAGAAGTGCAAGCCATGGTCAGAAACTTCATAAGCAATGATCTTCACCAACTGTCCAGTTCGAACAGTTTCTGGCCCGGTTTTGTTTCCCTGACAGAATGCAAGTCTGAAGGCCAAATTTCCTGCACGCATGATCAAATTAAAGCTTAGGATCTAAGCTTTCCAACAAGTACTTACGCAGGAAATTTGGAGCTCATTTGGTCAGTCAACCGAGCCAAAAACCG
>JACYFF010031952.1:95233747-95266437 GCA_017589665.1 Selenicereus undatus | reverse complement strand
ACCTTCTCTCTAAAAATCCCTAGTGTTGCATCTTAAGTTGTGGCTAATTTAAGTGGGTCTCTAGGTTCTTCTTTCATCAACTAGGAAGGTTGTTCAATTCCATGCTTAGTTGAACCAAGAAGAATTTGCCCCAAGTGAGTAAACCAAGGTTGGCTAATCACCCCCTTGCTAACACACTTGTGTTCTATCTTGTTCTTGAGTTCTTCCATCCTTGCTTGCTATCCCCTACCCCGTATGCATTCTTGCTTCCCTTTGGCTAATCTTTGCTTTAGGTAAGTTAGAATACATCACCCTATTGTTTTGTACAAGAGGGAGTAATAAGTTTACAAACAGCTCTTTACGGTTTCTTACAACGCCTTTTGTCTCTAGCAAATTCTTTCAGCTTCTTGTATCTTTTTACATTTTCGTGCATTTTTTTACATCTACTTTACAACAATTATTGCTCAATATATATTTTTTGTATATTGCTTTATGACATTTTTAATTTATAAAATTTTATAACATTATTGTTGTCATTTCTTTCCTCATATCTGTCCAATATATATAATATGGGTGTGAACCTAGTTTTTTTTTATATACTATCGATATGACAAATATGTATACATTTTTAGGAATATAATATTTATATAAACATATTGGTTCAAAATTTTTATGATAAACATAATATTTGTTCAATAAATATAGCATGATAGACCTATTATAGTGAATCAAATTATGTTCAATAAATATAGCATAATAAACCTCTCTATGTTTTATTAATTCTAGCTTAATATTTTGATGGTTTTATTTTTATCTTTTTTTTGGTAATGGTATCGCAAAAATATTAATTTTAATTTGTTAAATGTAACTAGTTTTTAGTTTGAAGGGTTTTATTCAATTTTATTGAGAAAACTTGTTATCTTATCTTCAATGAATTATTTTAACTAAAGGGTTTTTAAAATTTGCTTATAGAGAGGTGAAACTAATTTTTAAAAGAATAAATTCAAGTTTAGAACATATTTGGTTATATACATTTGTGGTCAATATTTATTTTATTGTTATTTAATTGGTTGTTAAAGGTTTGTTCTCATTAATTATTTTATTTTACTATAACTTTTGTTCACTAGAATGAGTTCTCATATATAATCAACATTTCTTTATGTCAATTGTTAGAAAATATTTTTTTCAGTGAAGGTATAAAATTAATTTCATAAGCATTACCAACACATTAGACATAATTTATTTTCATAAAATAATTTATTTCACAAATCATACATTTTTAAATACTGATAATTAAGCATACAGATCTAAAATTACGTATACAACTTTTTAATCATTTCTACAACTACTTACGTGTTAACTTCTTATAGTTTCTTGCAACTTTTTATAGTTTCTGACATCTTTCTATAGTTTCTTACATGTCCTTATAACTTTTTATTACTTCTTACAGCTCTTTACAGATATATTAATATTATTATTTCTAAAATTTAAATTAAAAAATTAATTATAATATTTCTAAAAATATTTTAACTAAAATTTTAAAACAAACCGTTCATGCCACAAATTTAAAGATTAGTATATACTAAAATACACTAGACAGTAACACCAACTACCCCTCTTCTCCATGACATGCACCCAAATCTCAAACTCACAAAAATTAATCAAATTTACTCGTAGATCAATATCGATGGCTCAATTGATCAAAATCAACTGGTCAATCTTGAATCACATCTTCCTTATCAATACCTTAATTTCCTTATCAATAGTGCTAATATTTGTAGGGTTGCACTTACACGTCGAACTAACTTTTGGCTTTTATCTTTAAATGCATTTACACTTTTCTATACGATTGAAAACAACAAAACTCAATTTTCTCCATTTTTCTTTTCATGAGAAATATAACGATTTCATAAAGTATTAAACAACACTTAAAGTAAAAATTGTACATAAATAATTGTAGAATTAGGGGTCGGAGTTTCGATTCATATCTATGTAAGGGGGATTCTTGTAGTTTAATTTATTACACTTTAAGCTGGTCATTTAGTACAGAATGGGCTATGAGCCTATGATGGTTTGTCATTAGGGATGGGAGTATTATTCAAATTTGAAAAATCCAAACCAAACCCACCCCATTTTGCACCAAAATGAGTAATGAAAATGAGTTTCAAGTAGGTATCGATATGGGTATGCATGGGTATGGACTACGGATTCTGAAAACCTGTACTCAATTGTGTACTTGATTTGTTAGTAAAAAGGCGAACAAAATTCGGTAAAACCCAAAAATAAATGTTAGGTATGAAACTCTAGGTGTATAGTGTTTATTTATGTAGAAATGAAGATTTTTTTTTTTGAAATTTTAACTTCTGTGAGTTTATCTGAATATGAATTTTAGTATTGTCATTTAACATTACTAATCAAATATAGTGTATGCAAATATGTGTTGAATATAGGTGGCACTTTGCGTACTCTGTATATACTCAAATAAAACTCATAAATCCGAAAACCCAATGGGAATGGGAATGGATATAACCATCCAAAATCCAATGGATATGGGCATGGATATGGGTATGATCTTTGAAAGTAGGTATAGGTGTGGATATGACTCAACCTGCCCCACGCTCATCTCTAATTATCATAATCAATCGAGCGATAGTTTTTCCTTTATAGTCCATAAGAGTAGGGGTGTTCAAAACAATCTAAAAATAATAATCCAAACCAAAAAATCCACGATCCGACCCAAGATTTCAGGTACCCAATCCAAAATTTTAAAACATTTGGTATGGGTCCCCGAATCGAATTTTTTTCGAGTGTTTAGTTTGGATACAATTCGAAGATTTTGCTAATTCGGGTACCCGAAAGCTTTTTTGTTTAAAAAAAAAATTCTTTTGTTGCATGGATGAGGTGTAGGGGAGAGAAATAAGAAAGGTTGGATGGAAGCCATGTGATCTTATGTTTATCGTATTCGTCTACCCAAGTGCCAGAATTTTTTTTGTATAAGTTAGATATGCTCCATTATATTGCAAGATGCCAAGAGGCTACTAAGTTTGTGAAGTTGGTTGCTCACTTCCACTAACTAGGAAAATTACAATTGTTGTAATTAGGTAACTAACTGTTGGGCCTAATGACACACTTGGCAAAGCGGCGAAAAAAAAGTGAAAACAAAAAAGGGGAAAACATAATTCGGGTTATTGGGTAACCGGAAACCCAAACTGGAACTTTCGGGTACCCGAAAATTTTGGTCCGGTTTTGGTGCAAGGGATGGCGGACCCAAATTTTTGGTCACCTGAACTGAAAATCGTTTATTCGAGTACCCGATCCGCGAACGCCCCTACAGAAGAGGTGGCTTGTTCACACTAGTTAGACTGATTATTTTATTATTTTTCTACTTTTTTGAAACTTATTTTTAATTGTAAATATTTGGTTTTTGATTAGCAAGAAGCAAATATAAACATATGGTGCAATATGATATTTGGGGAACCATTATTTTTATTGAGTTTTATAAGGAAGTAGTATGCTTTTTTTCCGTGCAATGCATAGGATAGTTTTTAGTTTTTTTTTTTGTAATAATTATATACACAAAATAATAAATATTTAATATTTGGTGTAATGGATGAATTTTTTTTGAGTTTTTTAAAATTATCAGTTTTGCGAAATGTGAGTGACATGTGTAAAAAAAAAATTAGAAGGTCTTATATGGCTTCCTATAGCCATTCAATGCAAAAAATTTTGAGTTTCTATTGTAATAACTAGATGTAAAAAAGTATAAAATTATATTCGTAATTCATGCAATTTGGGAAAAATTACTTGAGCCTCCTGCAAAAAAAAAACCATATAATTATTTTCTTTAAAGTTAAGCGGTAAACTCTCTCAAAAAATTTTGTGAATGAAAAAAAAACTTAATTTATAATATCTTAAACTAATTGTGAATGTTCTAGTACTTTTGTATATGTTAATTGGATACAATAATTTTACGTGATTCATGAATATTTATTATTCATATAATAAATTATTTGTGGTAAGATCGCATAAGTGTAATAATAATAGTAGTAGTAAAAATAAGAAATCTTTTATTATTTCTTAATAATTGTGTATTCATAGTAAATAAAATCTACAACTTTTATCATAATTTATCTGATATCTCTAATATTTCATATTTATAATAGTGATGATATTTTATTATGTATTATTTAACTAAAACTAATAATTTATGTAACTTGGAATTAGGTTTGGGATTAGGTTACAAACTGTCTCCCCCCCCCCCTTCCCGTGGTCCTCTTAAGTCTTGTCTTAGTTGTCTACGTACCTCTCCATTGCTATTTAACTTATTTAATGACTCAATCTAATGTAATGTAACCGTGAAATCTTATAATTTTTTATTTGCCCATAGCATTTGATCCATGTTTTTCTGTGTGATTGTATCGATTGGTTAAGCTTCAACGGTCATCAAATAAATGAAACCTTAATAGGGCAATCCTTTGGTAAGTGAATGATTACATGTATATATAACAACAACAACGACAATACCTGGCAATGTAGTTCCTGTGAAAGATCCAAATATAGATGAACCTACCTTTGTAAGCACCCGTAAAAAAATTTCAAAAACCATTTTGTTGAGGTTACATAGTTTTGGAACACATTTTAAAAGTATATTTACATATAACTATAGTCATAGAAAATTGTTGACGACAAGGTTGCTCACCAACTGTTAGCAATTATATATGAAAATATCATGGAAATATGGAATTACAAGCTTGTCTATTTTTGCAAATTTTGGTTATTGAAATGGGAGAAGAAGATAATTCAACCAATAATGAATCCTTGGCATTAAGAGATACCAACTCCAATGGGCATCCCACAACTAAAGCTAGTAGAAGCAGCATCATGAGGGCTAACCCTGATGGTTCAATAATCCTTTGCTATTGAGAAGAGATACAAGTTTTGGGAAAAACCCATCCTGTTGGGCGTCCCAACGACATTGGAGATGCTACTTTGCCTGAGGATTAGCCTGATCAAGCAGCCTACACCATTGTTAGAAGTCCAGCAGGGGCCTAATAACCTGGCTGATTGATGCTCATGAGTGGATCACTTGTGACATGGACTCTGAGGAAGTGTGCACTTAGGTATACAACCTCCTTACGAAAAACTATGTTGAGGATGATGAAAACATGTTTTGGTTAAGCTACTCGAAAGAGTTCCACAAGTGGGTGCTTTGTCCCTATGGGTACTACTAGAGCTGGCATGTCGGGGTTTAGATAAAGGGCTCAAGGAATCTGGCTACTTTTATCATTGATGTCCCAGCTAGGATCAAGGTTCGAGGCGATGTTATTGCCATGGCTGAGTTTAACTTCTTATATGTGCATAAGAAGCTTAGCCCCAAAAGACTTGTTCCTATTCTGATCAAGAAGGTAACTAGGAGGGTTCGTTTGGAGAATGTATAGCAAGCTGTTTATACTGCTGAGGCAGTTCTTCCAACACCCATAACAAGATTGAGTTCTTGAGGATTGGTCCTAGAATGACTATGAGCCGGATTATAAAATTCTATAAGTTGCCGAATTCTATCAGATCCCCGGGTTTTAGAAAGATGGAGCTCCGTGATGGTCATGTAGTTACACAACTACTAAGAGGTTACTTGACCCGGTTTGTCTTTGCATTTGAGTTTGCTGAAGATGAGATGGAGTATTGGTTGCTTACTAAGGAGAATGTCACTGATGCTTATGTTGTCAAAGATCTTGATATCCATGAAATTACCGATTTTTACAGCTTTTACACAATTCTTTCTGCCATTATTGGCAATCCAAACCACCAAACTTTGAAGGCTACCTATGATTACTACAATGTGGCTACTAAGACCTTGTTGATTCCATTGATGAACGATGCTCTTATCATGACAAAGAAGGAATGTGATGTCTTCAATGCTTTGGACATTACGAAGAATGTGTCATTCTTCAAGGAACTGAAATTCAAAGCTGGTAGTTATTAAGGAAGGAAATGTTTTGTGAATATTTTTGATAATGTTTGTGATAATATTTTTGATATTGTGGATATATTTTGTATCATATCATATCTTTTAGCCAACAGTCTTGCTGCCTAAGTTACATCTAGCGTTAGGAATCTTGGTTGATTGTGTGTGTAGTTAGGAATTTGTATAGGGTTAGAGTCGCGATAATGGACAGAGTAGAAATGAGCAAAACTCTTGTCCTTATTCTGTTATTCCTTTTTTGTTAATTTTGACATGGTATCAGAGCCAGTTAATCTAAGACAATAACACCCATAAATCTTGAAGGCGGAAAGCCATGGAAAAGATAATGAGCCCAAAGACAACGAACCAACGCCAAAACCTTTTATCATTGATAGTCAGTCCCCATACCTCCTTCATCCTTCTGGTTTGCTTGGAGTGATAATCACCACAGTCAGATTTAATGGGAAAAATTATGACTTGTGGGAGCAAGCAATACAAACTACACTTAAAGCTAAAAATAAATTAGCATTCATTGATGGCAAACTACCAAGACCCGAGAACAAGGATGGAGAACAAACAATGGAAGTCAATGCGTGGGACATGGTAAATTCAATGATCAGGTCGTGGATCATGAATATGATTGACCCAGAGGTACAAGCCAGTGTGGCGTACGTAAACTCAACATACAAAATGTGGGAGAACATTCGGAAGAGATACTATGTTCTAAAAGTCCATAGAATTCACAAATTAAAAGCGGAAATTGTTTCGTGCAAGCAAGATGGACAAAGGACAATCGATTTTTTTAATTGACTTATGAGTCTCTGAAACGAATTGGATTACTATACTAAGTTACCAATGTGTTCTTGTGGAGCCGCCGACAAAATTGGTAAGATGTTGGAAGAGGACAAGGTACACAAGTTCCTAATGGGGCTTGACAAGGACTCTTTCTCTACGGTCCGAAGTCAAATCTTGGCTTTTGATCCATTGGCCTTACTAGACAAGATCTTTAATATGGTTCAACAAGAAGAGAACCATAAGAGGGTAATGGTTGCTTGAGACTCTAGGCACAAAACAGCTGCAACTTTTGCCACGACTCAGCCCAACAAAAACACGCCTTAAGTGAAAGGATGTAGGCCAGTGTGTACGCATTGTGGGAAGACTGGGCACACCGAGGCAGCATGCTACGAGCTGATCAGGCATCCACCCGGTTGGAACGTAAGTGGAGGAATGAGTGGTCGTGGCCGAGGAAGGGCTGGTCGTGGGAGTGGAAGCGTGAACCCAGCACGAGGCAGAGGAGGTGTTGCATAGTCCAGCCAAAAGGTTTCTTATGCGGCTCAACTTCAAGGGGAGATTTTGTTCCGGCAAGCACAACTGAGAGCAGCGAATCAACTCCCTACATGCATGGATTCACCCAGGATCAAGTACAACGACTTTTGAGTCTTATATAGACTCCAAAGTCGAGCCTTAAAAAATTATCAGGTAAGAAACCATGGTTATTTGACAATGGCGCATCATACCACATGGCGGGAGAAATTCAATTGCTAAATAATATTGTTGATATTGATGCAATTCCCGTTAGTTTGGCTAATGGGTCTATAACTTATGCCGTTAAAAAAGGTTTTGTTGAGTTGAATCCCAAGTTGATATTTAATGAGGTTCTATATGTTCCAACCTTCGATTGTAATTTAATCTCCGTGGCTCAGTTATTAGATGAAATATGTTGTATGGAAACCTTTACTAAAAAGCTTTGTCTGGTACAAGACCTTACTACGAAAAACCTCATTAGAGTGGGTCAGCCCAGAAGAGGGGTGTTTGTCTACAAGGTTAGCTCGAAAGCAAGTGCCTAAGTCAACATAGTTACCTCACAAGAAGTGTGGCATCGCAGGTTGGGGCATCCTTCAAGAGAGGCCCTCTCCAATGCATCTAGTGATATTCAGTTAGATTCAATTTAGTAAGCATAAAGATGATTTTTGTGATGTGAGCCTAAGGGCTAAACAATCTCGTATCCCTTTTCACATTAGTAAATAAAGCCTCTAAGTGCTTTGATCTCAGACGTTGTGATATTTGGGGTGGTTATCGTGTTAAGTTCTTTTGTAGAGTTAGTTATCTTCTTACCATACTTGATAATGCAAGTAAAGGTGTGTGGATTTATCTAATGCATGACAAAGGTGAGGCTTCACCATTAGTTAAAAATTTTTATGTGATGATTACTACTCTGTTTGGAGCTAAGGTAAAATTTATTCGAAGTGATAATGGACATGAGTTTACTTTAGGACCTATGAAGAGATTCTATGGGGCACATGGGATCATACATCAGATGAGTTGTACAGACACACCTCAGCAAAATGGAAGGGTTGAACGGAAACACCGCCTTGCATTGGAAGTCGTTAGGGCTCTTAGATTTCAAGGTCATTTACCTCTTCAGTTTTGGGGGGAATGTGTTCTAACGGCCGCATACTTGATCACTAGAACACCTTCCCCTGTGTTGGATGGAAAATCTCCATATGAAGTATTATTTAATGCTAAACCTTCATATGAACACATTACGGTGTTTGGGTGCCTTTGTTATGTGCATAATAATCAACGCCTTAAGGACAAGTTTGGGGAACGTAATAGGAAATGTGTTTTCACTAGGTATCCTCATGGTAAAAAAAGGATGGTGAGTTTATGTTTTAGAAAACAGAAATATTTTTGTGAGTCGAGATGTGTTTTTATTGTGAAAATAGTTTTCCATTCTCGAAATAAGTGTGGATGCTCAAACTCAAGATTCGCCTCATGATCTATCACATAATATGTGCCTTGATGATGTTCCTGGATAACCCAATACAATGCCTCACCAAGAACTTCCCAGTTCATCGCCACCAACCCAAGACAAGTTAGTCGAACCCCCAGCAGAATTGGATCACTTAGGAGGCCTGTCTGGGTCAGCAATGGGTGGCCCGTCTTCTCCTGGGATACGCACTGAGCCTGCTGGCGCTAAACTAGGCTTCCCTAGTGCTGGCAACGCCCCCATCCCTATTAATACTGGGCCTGGGGAGGTTCAAGATCCTACTCAAGCCCTCGGTCCAGCTGCAGCAGAGAGCCAACATGATAATGGACCTATTCAATATGCAGAGCCCACACAACCCACAAAACTGGAAAGCAGCAAACGCACTCGACGTGCTCCGAGCCATTTATAGGACTATATTTACTACCATGCATCAACCAAAGACCCCTTGACTCATACTCCCACAGTTCAAAAGGTATCTTTAGATAAGCCTAACCCCATTGCTAATTATATTACCTGCAACAATTTTTCTAATGTAGAACCGAAATTCTATCATGAAGCAATTAGGGAAGCACACTGGCGAGAAGCGCTAGCCAAAGAAATTGAAGCCTTGGAATTAAATCACACATGGACCATCGTGGATTTGCCTCCAGGATGTAAGCCCATTAACTCCAAATGTGTTTACAAGGTGAAGTACAATTCTGATGGTAGCATTGAGCAATACAAAACCCGATTGGTTATTCGGGGTGATAAGCAGATGGAAGGATTCAACTACATAGAAACCTTTGCCCCCGTCGCAAAGATGATAAGTGTTCGATGTTTCCTAGCAGTTGCTGCTGCTAGCGTGGGACCTCCATCAAATTGACGTCAACAATGCGTTCCTACATGACAATTTGAAATAGGAAGTATACACGATCTTACCTCCTAGTTTTAAAACCCAACAACCTCACAAGGTATGCAAACGCTAGAAATCCTCATACGGATTGAAGTAGGCTCCCCGATAATGTTTTTCCAAGCTGTTCTCTAAACTACTTGAGTGTGGTTTCATTCGATCATATGCAGACTACTCTTTATTCACCTGTCAATAGAATGGGGTATTTATACCTTTACTAGTTTATGTTGATGATTTAGTCCTAACAAGGAACAATAGTGATGCATGTTCAACCTTCAAGGCAAATTTACATAACTGCTTTCAGATAAAAGACTTAGAGCCCCTTAAGTACTTTCTGGGTACTGAGGTGGCCCATGGTCCACAAGGACTATTTCTCTCACAGCGAAAATAGGTTTTGGAGATTGTTGACGAATGTGCCTTATTGGGTGCTAAGCCTACAGATCTTCCTACGGAGACTAACCACAGGTTAGCCTTGGCTACATGCAAGGATCTAGAGGATCCTACTCAATACTGGACACTAGTAGGACGCCTTATATATCTTACTATCACATGTCCTGAATTAAGTTGTTCTGTGTATATTTTGTCCCAATTTATACAGAATCCAGATGAGGAACATATGGATGCTGTGAGACAGGTACTGTGTTATCTAAAAGGTAACTCGGGCAAGGGCTACTTATCAGAAATGATGGTGATTTGCAGGTTGTTGCATATTGTGATTCTGACTGAGGAGCATGTCCTCTCATCCAGTGTTCCTTAACAGGATATTTCGTTACTCTTGGAGGATCTCCTATCTTCTGGAAGACTAAGAAGCAACTTACAGGTTGTAGATCTTCATTAGAAGCTGAATACAGTGCCACGACAGTGGCAACTAGTGAACTTATCTGGATTCGGTCAGTCCTTGCCTCCCTACGAGTGTTTGTTAACCTTGCCATGACACTCTTTTGTGACAATCAAGTAGCACTACATATTGTTGAGAATCCGTTATTCAATGAGAGAACGAAACACATCGAAATTGACTGTCATTTTATTTGAGAATGCATCTTATCGAGAGAATTGGAAATATGCTATTTAGCGCCAAAAACTTGATGTGGATTTATGTTTAGTTCTAAAACCCTTTTTACTTACAAGTGCACAAAGTTAATTATAGACTAGCGAGTATAAGGTGTCGATCCCACGAGGAACAATGGTGATTTTGAATTTAGGCTTTCCGATTATAAAGAATGGTTCAATTGAGGAGTTCGATTATCAATACAAATTAAAGGAATTAAAGAATATTATATACATCAAGAAAGTAAAGAGAAATCAAATAGCGGAAAGATCTAGGAATTTGGATTTCATCATTGATGTAAATATTGAATTACTAATTCAAATGGAGATTCAATTTGTCTCTTGTTCAACCTACGCTACAAGTATTAGGTCATAAATTAAAAAAATAACTGTAATTATCAAATGATATTATTTATCTAGTGGTTTAGCATGAATCATTCTTTTTAGACATAACTCATCTAATTTCTGGTATAAATTATTCAATTTTAACAATTATAATTTTAAGCCCAATTGAATAATATCATATTAGCCTACAAGGTCTAATATTCGTTTGAGATAGCAAATTAAACTATTGTAATCAACATGATTAAACAATAGTATCAAGATGCATAAATAAGTTAAGATCAAGTATAAACTCCAAGTTATGCAATTAAAGAGATAAAATAACCCCAAAAGAAATTAGCAAAGCAATATTATTATCAACGATCTATCCTAATACTAGAAGAATATTTTAGCCGACCTTAGTAAAAATACTATTGAAGTTGGTATATTTGACTTCCTATATCTAAACTTGGATACTCAATTACACAAAATTATAAAAATTAAGTATAAACTGTCAAATTTGACTCACAAATGAGATGAGATGAGATGAGATGAGAAAAATAGCTAACAAATCTTATTTTCTTCTAAACCCTTCAACCCCAATGTTCTTGTCTTACAAAAGATTCTCTACTCTCTAAAAAAATAGAAGATGGAAGAATGCTTGGATGCTTGAATGGACGAATGGATGAATGAATTGATGAATTGCTCCAACCAATTACCCCTTTTTATAGTGAAAATTCAACCCCTTTTGATGTCCAACAATTAATGAAAAATTAATTTTAATTAATTAATTGGCTGTTATATTGCATGAGAAGAGGCTAGTCTTTAGCTAAAATTAATTTTAATTAATTAGCCTTGACTAGGTTAGCAATTGGCTCATATGGGAATTTGAACACTTAAAAAAAAAAAAAAACAAATGGAGCTGTTGGGAGAGTCTAATTGAGCCGCGTGACGAGCCCAAACGGAAGGAGAGAGGGATGAGAGGGGGGGAGCTGGGAAAGCTTGGCTTATGGGTGTACGCGATTGGGTCGCGGGTCAGCAAGAAACATACCAACACAGAACTGGAGAGGAGACTGAACTGATCTAGCTAGAAGTTGATGGGTCATGCATGAGAGACAAGCCTAGACAGAAAGGGAAGGATAGAAGTTAGGACGCTGGATTGAAAGCAGACCGCTCGGCGGTGGAGCAGCAAGGAAACCAAACAAATGTGAGAAGAATGGAGGAAGAATGAGAGAACCAATTGGGGGCACCGTTGGGCCTCGCCAACTGGTAATGAGGACTGGGCCAGTCTAGTTCTTGTCCTGAATCAGGCCCATTTTTTGTTGTACTGCTGAGGCTTTTTGACCAAGCCCACATGGAGAGAACACGAGCTGCTACACTCAACCCAATCCATGCCCATTTTGTAAAGTTCACATCCTTTTCCATGTTATCACTGTCACCTATAAAAATCTAAAAAATGTGCATTATTATTTATATAAAAAATACTACAAAGGCTAAAAAATAGGTAAAATGGAGGGCAAAATTATATATAAATATGAATTATCAGCATCTCAACGTCATATCGTGGACATCTTCACCAAAGCACCGGGCAAGCAGCAATTCCAATATTTTCAGTCCAAGTTGGGTATAGTCAACCTCCACACTCCAACCTGAGGGGGAGCAATGAGGAGGGGAATATTTTGGAAATATTTTTGATAATGTTTGTGATAATATTTTTGATACTGTGGATATATTTTGTATCATATCATATCATTTAGCTAGCTATCTTGCCGCCTAAGTTATTTATAGGGTCAGGAATCATGGTTGATTGTGCCGTGTAGTTGGGTATTTTACTCAGTTAGAGCCGCAACAATGAACAGATATAGGTGAGCCGTTCCGCATATCCGCCCAAAAAATTGGGAACTGAAACCAGAACTAGTCAATCAGGTTCCTAACTTTTAGGAATTGGAAACCCCAGATTCCAATTCCGATTCCAAGGTACCCGCCATGCCTAATGTTCAAATTTTAGGGGCTAATAAATTAAATTTTCTTATTTATTAGGAGTGGAGAGGGGATGTTTGATTTTTTTTCTACTTCCATCTTTTATCTTTACACAAAAAAAGAAAGTTAATTTATTAAGTTTGTATTTTTTTAATCTTAGTTACTTGAAAAATATGATGATTCATCTTTCAATTAGTAGTAGAAAATTAATTGATATTGAGTTAAATTCGCTATTTCAAAAGTCAATTGTTGTAAGCAAAACGAATCAAATAAAAATAGAATAAAGAAACGAAAAAAGGTAGTAAATAATCAAAAAAGTATTCATTTTCCTCTCTTTAAGCAGGTTCCAGGTTCCGATTCTGGATATTTTTTGAGAACCGAAACCAGAACCGATTAGATTGGTTCCTTTTTTTAGATAGTGAAACTAGAACCATTTGTCGGTTCCAAACAGGTTCGAGGGTACCGAGAACCGTGCTCACCCCTATGGATAGAGTAGAGATCAGCAAAACTCTTCTCTTTATTCTTTTCTTCCTTGTTTGTTAATTTTGACAATACTATCTCTATAATTATCGCTTAAGGCATCCTGTATTGCCCTCGCAGCTTGGACTTGTCCTTTTTTAGTTTGACCTTAAGACAGAAATTTTAGTTCACTCTTATGTTAGGATCAGTTAGGAATTGGATGGAAATAACAAATAATCACAAAATACGATAATAAAGAACAACCATAAATCAACACCAAGATTTACGTGGAAAACCTAATGTAGGAAAAATCACAGACGACGATGACCAAAATCCACTATAGATATGGAAGAATATAGAATTGATCTAAGAGCAATAGTGATTACAATTCACTCTAGAACACTTTCTCACGAGGCTAGAATAGCAGAAAAAGAAAGCTCAAAAATTGTGTTTGTATATTGCAGTGTGTTGATGATGATTATGGAGGCTCGAGGTGAGCCCCTAATAAAGGGATCAAGCAGACAAGTACAAGGAAACCCTAGCCATCATGGTATTTGGGCCACAAACCCAACAAACAAGGAAACCCTAACCGTCATGATGTTTAGGTCATAAACCCGACAAATGAGGAAACCCTAGCCGTCACGATATTTAATCCATAAACCCAACAATATCCACCTTGGACCAAATTCATCAATTCTAGAACAAACACATCGCCAAAGGACCCCGAAGGAAAGTCCTTCATAGGGCGGAACCCCGAAGGGTAGCACTTCGCAAGGAGGACCCCGAAGGGTAGTCAGCAACACTGAACACTAACTAAGTCTAGACAGTGCTGGAACTTAGTAATAGGGGGAAACTTGGTGACCATATCTGCAGGGCCACCTGCTATATGTAATTTCTTTATAACAATATCTCCTGCAACAATAGTATCTCTGATACAATGGTACTTGGTGTTGATGTGCGTGGTCTTGGAGTGATAGGCATCATTCTTGCTAAGATAGAAAACACTTTGACTATTTGAAAACACTGAAGTGACACGTGAAACACCATGCTTTACAATAAGGCCTTTCAATCATGTAGCTTCCTTCAATCCTCAGTTGCAGCAATGTATTCTTCTTCAGTAGTGGATAAAGCTACAATAAGCTATAGGGATGCTTTCCAAGATATAGCACCTGCACAGAGAGTGAAGATGTAGCCAGAAGGAGAACGCCTATGATCAAGATCTCCACCATAATCAGAGTCGACGAATCCTGCAATATCATAGGTTGTAGTCTTGGACTTGTCAAACAATAGACACTTGTCGAGAGAACCCTTCACATAGCAAAGGATCCATTTCATAGCTTCCTAATGATTCTTACCAGCGGGATTATGCATATAACGGCTCACCACGCCGACTACATAGGCTAAATCTAGTCTAGTGCAGACCATAACATACATGAGGCTCCCAATTGCACTATAATAATGAACATGAGACATCCTTTCTATTTCCTCTTCAGATGCAGGACAGGACTTAGCTGATAGTTTGAGGTGAGCAGCTAGAGGAGTAGTCATTGGTTTGCAGTTACTCATATTGAACCTATCAAGAGCTTTTTCAAGGTACTTCCTTTGAGATAGGTAGAGCTTACCAACCTTTTGATCTCTGTAAATCTCCATACTAAGTATCTTCTTAGCTGCCCTAAGATCCTTCATCTTAAACTCATTGCTAAGTTGAGATTTCAACTTGCTAATCAAGGACTTGTCATTGGAGGCAATGAGCATGTCATCCACATATAGTAATAGATAAATGAAGGAATCTCTAAATTCTTGAAAATATACACAATTGTCATAGTGACAACGTGTATAGCCTAGTCCTATCATGAGTGCATCAAACCTTTTGTACCACTGCCACGATGCTTGTGTTAAGCCATATAAAGACTTCTTCAAGCAGCAGATATAATTTTCTTTTCCAGGAACTGTAAAGTCCTCAGGTTGTTTCATGTACATATCTTCCTCCAACTCTCCATGAAGGAATACAGTTTTCACATCAAGTTACTCCAATGCTAGATCAAATAGAGCAGCAAATGCAAGCAACACTCTAATGGCGGTATGACGTACTATAGGAGAGAAAACTTCATTGAAGTCAATACCTTTCTTCTAGTTGCGGCCTCGAACAACCAGCCATGCCTTCCATCTTGCTGCTTCAACCCTATGAATACCCTCTTTTCTCTTGTAGACCCATTTGCCCATCAAGGCACGACAACCCTTGGTTAAGTCACGCAACTCCCAAGTCTTGTTCTTGTACAAACTCTCCATCTCTTCTTGCATTGCCATAAGCCAGATTGATGAATTGGGATAGGAGATTGCTTCAAAGTTGTTAGAAGGTTCAATACCTTCAACTATCTCCTGTGCAACAGCTAAGGTATATGCTATTAGTCCGTGTTCATTATCAGCGGAATAGTGTACAAAATTTTTGATGGTTCTTCGCGGCCTATCACGAGCAATGGAGTAATTATCTGAAGTCTGCTGCTCTTCAGAATTTGGGATGTCATGGCAGTCAGAGTTGGTTACTTCAGTATGGTTCTTACTACTAGAATGAGGTACTGTATCTCCACTTTGAAGAGCATTTGAAGGAACCTCTAGTTCCACCTTCGCGCTATCATCATGTTGATCACATGTAGGGATAGTAGACTCTTTTCCAAGGAAGAACATAATAGTTTCATTGAAGGTAATATCTCGACTTTGAATGACCTTTTTGACATCAGGAGACCAAAGTTGATATTCCTTAGATTAAGATGCATAGCCTAGAAACATGCATTTAGTAGGAAGCTAGTTTCCCATTGTTGACATGTGCAAAAATAGAACATCTAAAAAACTCTCAAAATAGAGTAGTCAACTGGATTACCTGACTAGACTTCTTCTGGAATTTTGAATTCAATAGAGAAATGTGGAGATTGCTTCACCAGATAGCATACAGTAGAAACAGCCTCTGCCTAAAAATCTCTACGATGCCACATATTAGCATTGGAGAGCATACAACATGCTCTCTCAAGTAGAGTTCTATTGATGCGGTTTGAAACCCCATTCTGCTAAGGTTTCCCAACCAAGGTCTTATGTCTAGCGATACCTTGAGTAGCGTAGAACTTATTAAACTCTGACTCACAGAACTTAAGACCATTCTCAGTCATGAGCTTCTTTATCTTCCTCCCAGTCTAGTTTTCAACGAGCGCTTTGAATTTTTTAGACATAGGGAAAGCCTTGCTCTTCTTCCTTAAGAAATAACCTAGACCTTTCTAGAGAAGTCATCTACAAAGGTCAGCATATAACATTTTTCTCCTAAGGAAGAAACTCTAGAATGACCCCACAAACTAGAATGAATATAATCAATGGTACCTTTGGTACAGTGTGTGGCTGTAGAAAAACCAACCTTCTTTTGTTTTCCAAACACACAATGATCACAGAAGTCAAGCTTGCCCATACCTGCGCTGCCGAATAAACCTCGCTTGCTTAGAATTGTCATTCCTTTCTCGCTCATGTAGTCCACGCGAGCATGCTACAATTGAGTATGGTCTTCGACAGATAAGATGATAGTGATTGCAGCAGAACCTGTCACTGTAGACCCTTCGAGAATGTAAAGACTTCCCGTCTTTCTCCTTTCATGAGAACCAGGGCACTCTTTGAGATCTTCAAAACTCCATATTCAGCGGAATACTTGCACCCATTGGATTAAAGGGTGCCAAGTGAGATGAGATTACGCTTCAGGTTAGGAATGTGATGAACTTTAGAAAGAGTAATCACTATGCCATCATGAGTCTTGATTTGAACAGTACCAATGCCAACAACATTGCATTAGGCATCATTGCCCATGAGTACAACACCAGCATCCATTGCCTCATATGTAGAAAACCAGTCTCTTTGGGAACACATATGGTAGGTAAAGCTTGAATCAAGAACCCACTTAGCAACACCTCGATTATCCATGGTAGTGACAAGTAGAACATCACCATTTGACCCTGAGTCTACAACTGAAGCTTCTGTAGGCTGATTATTCTTCTCTTCTTTTGCCTTCTTGTTCTTCAGTTTGTAGCATTCAACTACTAAATGTCTTGGCTTTTTGCAGTATTTGCAGAGTTTGTTGGATTTACGTCCCCTGGACTTTGATATGGTATTTCTCTTATTTGTGCCCTCCTTTTCAAAGGTTCTCCCTCTCACTGACAAGCCTCCAGCTTTGTCATCAGAACTCACTTCAAGATCAAATTTTTCTTTTGACAATAGATTAGCCTTAACGTCATCAAAAGACAAAGTTTCGTTGTTGTTGTTGTATAGCATAATTTCCTTGAAGTTCTTATAGGAAGAAGGCAATGAGACAACCAACAGTATTGCTTTATCCTTATCCTCAAGTTTCACATCTAGACTTTCAAGATCAAGAATAATAGAATTGAATTCGTCAAGATGATTATGAGTAGAAGTACCTTCAGCCATAGAGAATGTGTACAGACGTTCATTTAGACGAATCTTGTTTGCTAGACCTTTGGTCATGTATACTTGTATAGGGACTCCAATTTGAGCCAGAGAGCTCTAATGGTAGTTGCATCCAGGACTTCACGGAGAACATGAGCTGCCTAGCAAAGTTGAATCGTCGTAAGGGCCTTTTCATCGAGCTCCTCCCATTTTTCGTTTGTCATGGTTGAAGGTTTCTTTGTTTTCCTGGCGATAACCTTCTTTAATCCATTTTGGGCGAGAATTGTCATCATTTGGATCTTCCAAATGCTGAAACTCATCTTTCCAATGAATTTGCGTATATTGAATTTTGTGACTGATGCCATCCTATAACTAACGTTGTGTTACCACTTGTTAGGATCGGTTAGGAATTGGATGAAATAACAAAGAATCACAAAATATGATAATAAAGAACAACCATAAATCAATATTAAGATTTACGTGGAAAACCCAATATGTGAAAAACTGTAGACGATGATGAGCAAAATCCACTATAGAGATGGGAGAGTACAGAATTGATCTCAGAGCGATGTGATATAAGGAGAGATCAATTGGTGATTACAATTCACTCTAGAACACTCTCTCACAAGGCTAAAATAGTAGAACAAGAAAGCTCAACAATTGTGTTTGTGTATTGTTGTGTGTTGATGATGATTATAGAGGCTCAAGGTGTGCCCCTAATAAAGGGATCAAGCATATAGGCACGAGTAAACCCTATACGTCATGATATTTGGGCCATAAACCCAACATATTATCATCGGTAAGACCTCTTTTTTCTCTTTTTTATTTTTATTTTTTATGGAGTTGTTGAGACTTGTTCTATTGTGGTCAGTCACATTGACTGTTTGTGGAGATGTTTGAAACAGTGTTGACCATTGAAGTGAATGTTAGACAGTTCATGTTTACTTAACACAAAATCATGGGCGTACATGTCGAAGATTGCAGTACTACTCAAATGCCAGAATTGTTTTTCTTAGTCATATCTTGCATAAAATGTTCATTTTTCGATATTTTGAATTTAGTATGTACAAGATTGGTCTTCTGATCAGATGTTTTGATGGGAAAGATGGAATTTTAATGAGAAGTTACTAGTTCATAAGCATGCCTAAGGAAATTTATTTTGTATCAATGTAGAACAAACCCACTTAAGTATTCCACTATGCGCCTTATGTTTGAGCTAATTACAAGGTACAACATGTGGCACAATACACCATACACGGGACAACTCTTTATTTTTTTGATTTTTTTGGGTATGAATGCAAGGGATTCCTCTAACCAAAGAGCAAACTTGGTTTGCACTCTGTCAAAAGATATCACTAATGACAGCTTAGTCCTTGCTACAATTTGGTTAGAACATCAGAAATGAGTTAAAACAAAAGCTAAATTGCTCCACTGTATGTTTATATTTTTCAATTTTCTTTTCTCTTACATATGCTCCCCCTTTTGTTTGGCTTAATGAACTACGGATTCGTGGCAAAATCTGTCAATCGGTTTAATTCTGGCAACAGAACAGAGGCCAAGTCCGGCCTATCTTTCTTCCGAAGCTCACAACACTTGAGAGCCAGTTGGGCCAATGCCAATGCCTGTTCAACTGGCCAATCGTGGATCATGGGATCAAGTACCTTTGCGAAGTTATCTGTTTCGATGGCTTCTTCAACTCTGTAGGCCAATGCCATTGGAGGCCTAGCTGTTATCAATTGAAGCAACAGGACTCCCAGTGAATACACATCTGATTTTGTACCAAGCAGACCTGATTGCTGGTATTCTGGGTCTATGTAACAAAAGGTCCCGGCAGCAGCAGTCATATGGTATTGTGTCATCTCATTTGGAGCTGATGCAGGGACTAATCGAGCAAGACCCACGTCACTGATTTTGCTGGAGTAGTTTCCATCTAGGAGTATATTAGCTGGCTTAAGGTCCCGATGGACCATGGGCTCAGGCTTGGCTTGGTGGAGGAAGAGGAGCGCCGTGGCTATCTCAGAGGCAATCCTGAACCTTGCTTTCCATGGGATGGGGGGAGTGTTGTGCTTGCAGAAAAGCCGGTCTTCTAAGCTCCCATTCTCCATGTACTCATATACAAGGCACCCATGATCGGGGCATGCCCCAAGCAAGAGTACCATGTGGGGATGTCTAATGCGCCCGAGCACCTCAATCTATGACGATAAACACATGTAATTAATGGTTGAAGAAAATTCCAGCTAAACATAGACAAATAAATATGAATGTCATAGATGCTGTTTTTGAGTCTGGATAAAATGGGTTCCTGCTTTGGGTTGATTCAGTTGCTCGAGTTGAGGGGAGTCATTATGTGTTTTGAGTCATATATTTGTCTAATAAGCCTGTTAAAATATGCTATCACAAAATTTCGGGTCTGATCAACTTGGGTCTGGTAAATTCAAGTCGCCTGTTTTCAAGGTTAACTCGAACCTGATTGGGGATCACTCAGGGACTGTAAATCTGTAATTTAGTACGCTCACTTTTGTTGGTATGGAGAAATATAGAGAGCATTACCTCCTTTTGGAATTGCTTTAGCCCTTGGGATACATCATGCCTCAAAATCTTGATTGCCACAGCAGTGTTCTGAAGTACGGTTTTGTAGACAGGTCCATACCCTCCCTCACCAATCTTCAGTGACTTGGAGAAATTATTTGTTGCAGCTTTAAGTTCTTCGAAGGCATATATCCTATAGTGAACACTATTAGTCGTATTGGCTTCCATTACCCTCTGCTTTTCCGCCTGTTCTCGTTTGGCTGTCTCCTCTGCAAGTTTTCTTTTCTTGGTCTCCATTTCCACTAACTTCTCTGACAACTGTGCAGCATCCATGGCAGCCTTGCATTTCAGTCTCTCTAAATCCGCCACAATCAGTGCAGCATCTCTAGCTCGCCTTAAGTCATCTAAGTTGTCTTCATCTGGCCTTTGTACTCGAAGAGCTTCCGACTAGGAAAAACAATAATCAAAGTTCAGATAAAGATATCTCCACAGTGTGCATAATGCCTGTCAAAATCCCAAGCAAAGTGGATGCATACCTTTTTCTTGGCTGCAGCGGCTTGTTCGCTAATTGATTGATAAATCCCCATTACATTCTTCATCTCAATCCTCAGTTTACTTATTTCAACTTCTAGCTCATCCTGCAATGAAAGAAAAGCAATGAGTTAGGTAAAGGTAGATCTCGTTCTGAAGCACAAAATGCTTCTTTTCCAAAAATCACACTTTAACACCGTATGGATACTTTCGAGAAAAACAGTTGCAACTCAAAAGCGAATCCAAATGCAGCCGTGACCCAGACTGAGTCAGCAGGAACAATCAGTTTTATGCATCCTAGCTATCCATGAAACAAGAACTTACCGTTACACTTCTCGCAACAAAGTTGTCAGAGTTTGTTGATCCAACAGAATTATGAACATTATTTTCACTGGACATCCCGTCATTGGACTGGCAGCTATAATTGCTGTATGATGAGTAACTTGGGCCATCTGGCAATAAGGGCCTTTCATGATATAAGTTTTGTCCCCACCCTAGTTGGACATCTGGACTTCTCATGATTCTAGGGTGTTCACCAAGGCCTTCATTGCTTCCGGGGTGAGATGTTCTGTCGGAGTCTTCACTCATCCAGCTCTCTCGGTTGCTGTTTCTGCAGAGCATAACAAAATCTTGTAGTAATATCAAAGCGAAAGAAGCCAGCCAGGGATAGCCTCGCAAACTGAAAAGCATTTGGAATTTACCTTGAGCAATCATAGGGGCCACTGCTGCCAATACTGTACTGTGGAGGCAATGAGCTTTGTGAGGTATCAGTGCCAAAGCTTGGTCTACCTATGCTGTTCAAGTGTGTATAAAAACAACAAACTCAGCAATGCATACAAAAATCATGCATGTTAATTATCTCTATGATAAGATATATAGTTACTGGAAAGAACATACCCCGTAGCATCATCCCAGTCTACTGTAGATTTTGGTGTACCAGTGTCTGGGGTGCCAAACCTTGAAGTAATCCTGCTTGATGAAGTACTATTGCTCCCATTGCTACGCAAGCTCGACCTCATGTTGGTTGTCCAACACGAGCTTGTGGTGGAGGTGCTAGCACTCGACTTGGGAGTCGCTGCTGCAGAACTAGAAGGTGAAGCCGCTGTAGGCCTATTAGCAGGCCGCGATGACTGCACCTTCCCTTTCGAAATCACATACACTGCACAGAAGTCTGGTGCAGATTTTATTAAGCTTGTTGGAACATCTGGTTGTTTGAATCTTCTGTATATATCAGAGGAAAACTAAAGATGTGTAACGTTGTTTTGACAAGGGAAGAAAAGAGAAAACCATTGCCAAGAAAAAGAAGAATTAATGTACTTCATCAAAGCATTGCGAGTAGAAGCCCCAACAATAATTGTGCCAATGGAATAGTTGGTGATGTAGCTAATTAGTGCACTTGGGACATCAACACCATGGAGTACCACCTCCTTTGCATCTAACTGCTGAAATTAGGAAATTCAGTAATTAAGGTCGTGTTCGGCAATAGCATTTTAATTTGAGTAGCGTTAAGTGTTTTGATCAAGTCAATACACTAATCGGTCAAATTGTAATGTTCGGTGACCTAGTGTTTTGACTAACATTTCAAACAGCGTTTAACGTTTTGACCAACGTTTCTGAAAAGCTAGCTGTATTAACTTTTTAAATTTAGAATTAGCGTTTCATATTTTTTGGCAAAAAAATATCCTTTAGAGATTTTATATTTGGGTATTATCTATATCCTTTTACGTCAATTTACATTAATCAACTAACCCAACAGCTAAATTTACCGAACACATTTATTTCAACCGCTCATTTAAACAGCTATCCATTAACAGGTAAATTAGAAACGTTATCAACTACCTAAATAACTATCCATTGCCTAAACAACAAAGTTTGCCGAACACGGCCTGAAACTAAAACTTGGAAGGTGCCCTTATGAGAAATTAAACAAGATGGCAAAAGGTCAGTGCAATGTTTTTTAGGGGCAAAATTTACTACTTATCCCCAAAAAGTATCAGCAAATTTTGAAATGTAAATAAATGTACTGTCTAGCAATAGGTGTTAGCATGTTAAAGAAAAAGTAGGTGTGTAGGGAAGAAATGCAACAAATAAATACCCCTTTTCGAGCAAAAAATCCACGGTAAGAAAGAAACAACTGATGCAATTCTGATTCAGATGGGGCTCGACCGCTTACAGCGACAGGCTCATCTCCTACAAGGTGATTTTCAAAGTACGTATTATATGTAAGGCTCTTCATAAAATTCACTAAAGAGAAAACATAATAACAACATTAACCAAATTAAATACATACGGGATTGAGAAAGCTGAACTTTAACATGAATAAGGTATACTTGTACAATCTTCCCCTTCAAAAAGTGATCAATAGTCCATTTGACGGCCTGCTGGCTATTCTTATCCTTATCGACACCAACAGCGACGGTTTTATAATTTAACTCTTCGCAATCCGACGCGGTGACCATTCTTGCACCTTCTCTCTATTTCTGTCTCTAACCTGTATGTTTAGGTTCCTTTGTCTACCTTTGTGAAGTCATCGGATTGTCACGATCTCTAGTTCAGCATTGCCGAGAGAAGAATGGAACCCGTAGGCAACATGAGTTCTTAAAGTGAAACAGTTCAAAATTGTCAACAACTTGATATATTGTAACTAATCACATTGTTTTTTTGGGCTGGATTAATTAAAGCTTGTGTCATTCACCCTAGCTGTAACTAAGGTGTTTGTTTTATCCATTTTACAACACCCTTCCAGCTTTTAATTGTCAATTATCCAGACAACTTTGGCTGTATGTAGCTAGATTTTGATTGTCGTGATTATCTTTTATTGCATGCATCACTTGGTCAATCTTCATCTCATTTTTATCCTAATCACTTAGTTTGACACACAAATCGACTATGTTTTTTTCGTTGGTAAATCCCAACTTACTAATTTCAACCAGCTGCAACCTACCTCAACAACTTCAATAAAAAAAAATATCTACTTCAACTCACTTCAATCCAATTTAACCAATCTCAATCAACTTCCCCATTTCCCAACCCATATTTTCCAACAAAAAGAGTAGAAAGATTTTGAATTCAAAAGTTTAAAACAAAATAATCCAACCTTTATTTGACACAAGTTAAATTATTTAAGGTTAGGAGTTCTAAAAACAAACCTAATTCCAAGTCTTATACGACCAACTATCATAATATTACTTGTTTTAATGGAAAACTAGTGTGCTTTCCTCGTGAGATTTTTGAGTTTTTGACATCAATAAATATCTTTATTATGTATTATTCATTTTAGACGATTGATTTACTTGAACAATATAATGCTATAATCTTTCTAACATAATGCATGATTTTTTTCTTTTGGTTAAAAGTTATAATGCATGATTTTTGATATAATGCATTATTAATATATAATGAACTATCTTCTATTAATATGGATGAATTTTTTTAACAAGAAAAAAATTATGCAAGAGTGACATGTGTCAAAAGAGTAGGAGGTTTTGTTTTGTTTTTCGATACTCATGCGATGATGGAAAAATTTTTAGTTTTTCTAATTTTAATAACTATTTGAAAAAATTATAGTAAATTATATTTTTAATTCATGTAATTTGTGAAAAAAAAAATTGAGCCTCTATAAAAAAAAGTACAATATTTTTTTAAGTTAAGTGGAAAACCCGACCAGAATTGTTTATACTTTAATACAAATAAAAATCAATTTATAATATCTCAAACTAATTATGGATTTTCAAAGCTTTTTTTTAAATTTTTTTATTGGTACAATAGTTTTACATAATTCATGAATTTTTGTTATTCATGTAATAAATAATTTGCATTAAGGTTTAATGGGTGTGATAACAATACCAATGATAATGATGACGACGACAACAACAACGACAATAATAATAATAATAATAATAATAATAATAATAATAACAATAATAATAATAATAATAATAATAATAATAATAATAATAAATAGAAATCAAATCTTTTTTATAACTTTTTAATAGTTTTGTATTTGTAGTAAACACTATCTGTAACTATCGTCATGATATGTTTAATATCTCTAGTATTCCATATTTATAATAGTTAAATACTCCTTTTATGATGTCTCGCTTTATACTAGCGCATGTTCAAAAGTTTCCTCTATTATCTTATATATTGTGTTGTCTTGGTAGTGTTTGATTGTATCTAGGGTTTCCTATTATTTATATATTGTTTCTAGTAATTAAACTTTCCTCTATTATCTATCTATGTATCAAAGTCAGGTTTTTCAACTCTAAAATGTTTTTCTCAAATCTTTTCGTGGGTCTATTAAAATCGGTCTCTTTGTGGATAGTAATACATGCAAAGATAAGACCGTTTAAATTTGAATCTCCCAAAACCCGATGTAAGGGGGACCCACACTGGATGGGGGTAGTGTTTTGTTGTATGCTCAAAGGTTATTACAAGACATATATGTATAGGGAGGGCTACTTACCTTGTATGTCTTACACTTCTTTTAGAATATACTTCTTTTAGACTTTAAAAAAAAAGGGAAAACTAGAAAGAAATGAAAACCCCATACATGGTAGAGTCCTGAAAACTTGTTCTGTATGATTTCCTTACATGGCTACCTTATGTCGGTTAGATTAATATTAGACTTCAATAATCTAAAAATGGCTGACAATGGAGTCGATATAGATTTCCCCTCATTTATGCGTCTTCCAAAAATTGATACCCATACTCACAAGTCACACCTACCAAGTGTTGTAAAACAATATCAATATTCATATCAACTGAGTATTAATTAATCACCGGAAAGGGATTTATTCGGATATATACACACGACTAACATTAAACCTATTTTGTATCCATATTCAACAAATATGCAAGATTAAGTGCAGTCTTATTGGGCTTGTTCTTTTCTACTTATCATAAGCACTTATTATCAATATTCATTAACTTTCAGCGCAATTCAGCAACTTTTAGCACAATTAAGCACTATTAAGTGCTTATTAAAATACTTAGTTATATATTCTTCAACCATTCAACATGCTCCAGCATGTTTAAGCATGTTTTAGTTTGTTTAAGTATGTTTCAGCGCGTTTCAACATGTTTCAACAACTTTTAATATGTTTCAACTATAAACACCAATATATACTTTTTGTCAGTCAAAAAGAACATTCCCATTGTCTTCGTCAGAAGTTGTACCCATATTCAACAAGTATGTTGGATTATGTTAAACAAGACAAATTAAACCCTAATATGAAGGAGCTAGCACGACTGTGCAAGAGGAGTAAGAGGAAATGATAAGAAAGACTGTCTCTCAAACTGCTCCAGATGATTGGCAACTAGAGTGGCGAGTTGCGACCATGCGATGGTAATGAGGAGAGGAATTGATTGTTAGGTATTGAGATTTAAGAATTGAGAAGCAAAGGGGCGCACTCAGTTCACTAGTTAGGGTTTTGTAGCTTTAGTTGGTACCAGGGTAGTAGGGTTATCTTTTGGGCTTGAGCCAATAAATACTTGGAAGATGGATTTGTATGTGGTGGGTTTTTTTTAATGCAAAAACAGGTATGGGCTTAATAGCGGGTAGGATGGGTAGGTAGAAAGTGGGTATTGATAAAATGAGTACGCTGGCGGGTGAGATCTATATCTGTACCCATGCTGATACCGATTTTATCAATATCCGTCCTGCATCCATTTTTTCCGTACTGTCAATGCTAGTATGGGTTTTAAGCATTTCAAATTTTGCAAATTTTAAATAACTACAGATTTTTGGTCAACCCTAAATCCAAATTACTTGAAAAAGGTTTGAACAACTACTAAATGCGGGGAAAAAAACATTTGGAGCCAAAAAAATACACATCCAACTATTTTATTTTTTAAAAAAAAAAAAAAACACATTTCTAGTTGTAAAAAAATCCACTAATAATTCTTAAGCAAACTATTAGTTGAAACACGTCTAATGTGGTATGTAGTTAGTCAGATACGAGTTTTTACCTTGTGATTTCATGTTCTTTTAAAGGATGATTTGAGATGTGGCTTAACATCAAAAGCAACGAAATTTTTCTGAAAGAGTAGATCCCTATTTTCTTTGTGGTGATTTGATCTTCTGGAAAGTAAGAAATAATCTTACTTTTCGTAATCAACCCCTCAATTTGTGGAGCGTGTGGCTGCAGGGGTCAAAGTAGTCCATGCTTTCATTTTAATCAAACACAGGCTACGCATTCTATCTTGGCTTGAAGAGTTGGTTCTGGGATGAAGTTTCACAATTGCCAATTCAAAGTCAGTCCCAATAATCTTCACAACATTCCAGAGTCTGTTTCAAAGAGCCTGCCAAAGCCATTTTAAAGACTTTGGAATGTGATCCTCCTCTCACTACCCAAGTCAACTTATTGGAGCAGGAGCTCTTCGTCACCTATTCAAACCCAATCCAAAAACTTTGGCTATGTACCAAAGAGCTTGCCAAAGTCAGTGCTAGACCAAAATTAGCAGCGTACCAAAAACTTTGATGGTGACTTTGAAACCGCTTTTGAGAGCAGTCCAAGAGGAACAAAACAACTATTGATTTCCTCCATTGATTCATCCACTCTTGAGCTTCAATCCAAGGCATCCATGTCTTTTCAAGTCCTATTCGCTTGGGAAGCCCAAGCATGAGCATACATTTAATGATGGAAGAAGAGCATCAAAGGGGTGAACTAGCACTAAATAAAGCCTAGTCTTTTTACATTTCTGCTTTAATTTTTGCTTTGCTAATTTTAATGCTTTGTAGTTAAATATGATAGTTTAATATTTGTCTTTTCATTTGACTAGGACTTAGACCTCTTTTCTTTATAAATTGCAAGCCTTATAATGTATTGAGTGTAGAATTGAAAGTTGAATGAATGCATGAAAAACAACTTGCTCGACTACAAAATTTCTATCTCTTTATCCAAGTTTCCTTGGTGGTGAGTTGAGCGGATCTTTTAGATAGACTGAGGGTGGCTAGACCTTTAATCAACTTATTTGTGGGTCTTTAAGCTTGGTGGTGGCTTTGCCTTTACCCAAGTCATATCCTTGTTACTTTAATATTTAATTTTCGTACTAAAGTTAGCTCAAACTACTGTCAAAGTTTGCACTGTTCCAAAGTCCAGTTTAGTGACTTTGAAATTTTGTCCGAATGAATCAACTTTGAAACAACCTAGGCTTTGACATGGTATCAAAGTAAATTCAGGTTGTTCCTTGAAACCTCAAACATATAGCTACAATATATCACTGTCCTAAACACATGGTTTCCTACATAAGAACCCTTAGCTACATAAAAAACCTTCAATCAAATTCAATTTGCTTACCCAAACTTGAACCCAAAATAATGTCACTTATTAGGGATGTGCCTTATTTCAATGGAGATTGGATTCAAATTCTTTACTTGGGGTGGGATGGGTTTACACACTTGAAAAGTGTATAGACAAAAATGGGTTTTCCGATGAAGAGAGCTCTAAGGTAGCCCTCTTTAAGATCAAAATATATGCCTACTCTTGGTATGTATGTGTTGAATGTGAAAATTTGATATATTTAAGTTTGTCAAAGTTAGTACATATCAATTTAATACGAGTTTATCACCAAAAAAAAAAACAAAAAAAGGGCCAATGCCTTGAAAATAAAAAAAAATGTAAAGAAAATCTTGTAATACATTTTCTTAAAAAAAATACTAAAATTATCAACAACAAAAAAAAAAAGATAGGCAAGTGCCATGTTGCAGGTGTCTTTTTATCAGCCCCACGGATTGTTGGCCTGATCAACATCTTATGTAGCACAAAGTTTTTTTTTAAGAAAAATATATAATTTAAAAAAAAGTTCATTTAATCAATTGGGCCATGAGTATTTGATGCAATACAGCCCATGATTTCAAAATTAGCATACCTATTACTACCAACTAATTGAGTGGGTTTCATCATTGACTTCCTTGGCAAGTTCATCAATAAGTTATACGATAACCTCCCACTAACATCACATACCCCATGTTTTGGCTTTGACATGGGTGAATGGTTGCAACTGCTTGATTAGCAGTATAAAATAGAGGGTGGGGGACCGTGTGCAACAAAAAAAAAAAAAAAAGGGGGCTACGCACAAACCAAAAAAAAAAAGAAAAGAAAGAAGAGCTTGAGCACTGTAAAACAGGGGAAAAAAAGGAATCAGAGAAAAGGCATAGGAAGGCACGATGAAATCAAAAGGCAAAAAGGACTGGGAAAATACATAAGGAAAGACAAGGCAAAATAGAGCAAGAGCTCTGGGAAGGAGTAAAATAGGAAGCTACAAGATCCTATCATCGTGCCCTGCAAATTGAAGTTTAAAGGTAAGAAAACAACGTGGTGAAGCTAATCTTCATCTTCTCAATCTCAACCACTTTCAAGTGTTCATGTCAATCACAGCCAAAGATGAGAAAGAAGAAGTGTCAAAGACGAAAACGGGTCGCAACAGCCATAATTCGAATTCTGCCCAACAAACCGGCGTCTCATGAACCCACAAGCCAAATTCGGATCCTGTTGGATCCTTGGTACTATCAGGCCACAAAACTAATGGATCCTGCCATATCCCGATTCCCGTCGGAATCACAAAACTCACGGATCCTGTCAGATCCTAGGTCTTGCCGGACTAGGGATGGCAAAAAGTTGGGGAATATCCGTCCCCGCTGGGGCCCCGCCCCGAAGTGGGGGAAAATCCCCGTTCCCGACGGGGACGGGGACGGGGATGGGGAGGAAAATTAATCCCCGCTTGGGGATGGGGACGGGGATGAGGACATAGTTCAACTCGTCCCCGTCCCCATTTCCCCGCCGGAGATTTTGCCCCGTTCCCATCCCCGTCCGCAATTCCCCGATTGGGGAAAAATCCCCGTCTCCGCCCCCAATTTTAATTAAAATTACAAAAATAACTTTATTTTCAAAAATTTTAAATGAAACAACTAAGGTTATATATGCAATTTCTTTATAAAAATCCTAGGTATATACTGAATTTTGTACTCATGGTCGTAAAGAGTTTAGAAGGTAGGGAAAAATCAGTGGATAAAAATCCCCGTTGGAGCCCCGACGGGGATTAAATCCCCGCTGGGGATGGGGACGGGGGGGGAATTTTTTCCCCGCAGCGGGAAACGGGGCGGGGACGGGGGGCGGGGATTCCAACGGGGACGGGGACGGAGAATATACTCCCCGTCCCCAACCCGCCCCATTGCCATCCCTATGCCGGACCCATAAACGAACGCATCCTAACGGGCTCTGGATCTTGTCAAACTCCTAGGAAACAGAGGAAATAGAAGATGCGGATGACAATTTCCCATAAACATTTGTTCTTAAAACGCAGATGGGGAGCAGTAATAAAGCCTGAAGGAGCAAGATGATACAACAAAGTTAAAATTAGTGTCTTATCTACAAGCTAACCTTCTGGTTCAATTCTCCATTTTTGAAGCAAAGAAAAAAAAAAAAAAAGAGGAATGACTTCGTGTTGATTAAATGAGAGCCCTTTTTTGTAAGTTCAATGCATGGAGCCAGGAACAGAGATGTTGAAATTTGGTTGTAGTGTCATGAATTATCAATTAAAGTTGATTTAGAGGTTTACACGTGGGAGAGGAAGGAAATGCATGGAAATTTAAATATCCAGTTTTGATTTAAATGAAACAGAGGCCTTTTTTTTTTTATAAATTGGACTTTAATTGAACTTAAATGGGAATCAGTTGCTTAAATATTGTTTAAAAGGAGGAGAAGATGAAGGGGTTTGGTGGGCAGTATAAGGAACACCAATTCTGAGCTATATTTTGATACAAAGAACCTTTGGTTTTGATAAGTAACGGCGAGGCTTAAGTGCATGATAATGTTGAATGTGAGATGTATGTAGCTTGGCTAAGTTAAATCCAAGTATTGTCTGTTCACTGACTAAAGTGTCAAGAGCTATCCAAGTGAACTAGAAGTTTAATTTCAGGCAAGAGTGAAATTAACATTATATGGGAGTTTTCTATTCGTCAAGTTCATAGCTTGATCTCAATCGGCTAAGTCAAGTCCTTTGTGAAACTCTGAATTATTGTCATCTCATTACCTACAGAATACTTGTCCAAGTAAAAAAGACCAAATTCTACAGGATATGAGCATATCCTCTCAAAAAAATTTTAAGTTCATTGCACCCTATCTGCTCAAACAACAGAAAGTCAAGCCTCATATATATAGCAACCGACCCCCTCAAATTTCCAAGTCCACGAAATGGACCACCTTTTTTACCCCCTCTTCCTAAAAATTTAATTTGGTTCAAGTCGATTGCACCTTCACCACTCAAAAGCCAAACCTTTCATTACAGAAACTGACCTCCTCAAATTTTCAACTCTATGAAAAGGACCAAAAAGTCTCATTTATTTTCCCCCCTTTTTCATGAAAGATCAAAATTGCAATTCTACAACCCTTGGTTACATGCTACGTAACCAAAACAAATAACCAAAAAAAACGAGCTTCTAAAAATTTTTGAAGCCCTTTTTTTTTTAAAAGTCATAAGTATGGCAAAATGGACCAAACCCGAGCCAAATAAATTTCCGCCGTTCTAAGCCATAAGCCTAAACTAAAAATTGGACAAGAACTACGTCGATTTGGTCCCACCAAGGGTACTTAGGGAACCCATAAATAAATATCGGGTGCAATTGTAAGTTGAACAAAATTAATGGACCGACCCTAATGAAGGATTAAGTCAGTAAAATGGCCAAAATTACAACTTAGTCAAGGGCCGTCAAAATTTTATTTTTGACATGGTCATTAAAGTAAAAATCAAATGATAAAATTAAATCAAAACTATGGATAATAAATTAGTCCACATATAATAAAGTCCAAAATCAAAACTCAAAATTAAATTATGGTTATAACATAACCGAAATAAAATTCAAATAAAATTAAAGAACTGCGACTGGTTTGATCCTCTATAAAAGAGGTACATAGGCAGCTCACGATAAAAAAATGAGTGCAACCTAAATTCCAAATTAGATAAAATTACCCGATCCCTAACCTGCACATGAAGAATGTGTATGTATAGTACCCTTCCTAAAGGTGCCTATACAGCCACTATCTAATGCAACTAAGTTTTGGACACGGGAAATTCGACATTAAAAATACGATAATTGTCGATTCAAATTACATAAAGTCTTATTAAAGCAAAACAAAACAAAGAAAGAAAAGGTAAAACATAACGAGTCAGAATCAAAAGGTGGTCTCCCGAGAGGGGGACGTAATTAAGGAGGTTTATCCTCTTGAATAGGGTCGTACTCAAAATAAACCGATGTACATTTTTGTACGTCGGAAAATTGTGTTGTGCATATTATTTATTTTTATTAAATTTTTGCTCAACAGTATGCCTCGTGGAAGTAAGAGCCAGAGAAGGTAGATTAAAAATTAAAACTTGGAGCAAATTGAAGAGGTAGATGGATAAAAAGTACCTTAAGGGCTATACTCATTATCCCATATTTTAAAAAAAGGGATATTGATGAGACCTTTTGTAGGTAGACCAAGCAAGGAAGAGGTTGTCAAACACCAAAAGGTGGTTAACATTCATCTAAAGCAGATGAAGGGGAACTCTTGGGTGACTATGAACTTACTTTGGTTCATGTGGAAGACTCCCAACCGGATTTTAAAAAGAGCTCACATAAGAAAGTCCAAGATACAATTGACATCCCTTGTGAAGGTCATAATTTGATGTAAGTTGGTTCCCCACTTGCTTCCCAAGAAGATGAGCCAACGGACTTCTAAACTCATGTTCAAGTGAAGGAGTTGATTTTAGTTCTTGAAGAAGAAGAAGAGGTTCACACTCAAACTCAAGAA
>JACYFF010031952.1:95178356-95233737 GCA_017589665.1 Selenicereus undatus | reverse complement strand
CCTAACAAGTGTACCCAACACCCAAAAAGCAAATCCTTCATTCCAAATTTTAGGATGTTTTTCCAAAGGATCATCCTCTAGGACCACCTTTAATTCGTGGGATAGATCATCAAAATGGCGTTGTTGTTGATGACCCATTACCCATCAAAGCAACGTTTAGATGCAATTCCCCAGAGAGCCAAGTAAATCAACGATAAGTTAATGAGTTGATAGACAAAGACTTTGTGAGGGAAAGCATGAGTGTTGGTTCGGTTCTGACACTTTTAATTCCAAAGAAGGGTGGCACTTTCCAAATGTGCATGGATAGTAAGGCCATTAACAACATTACTATGAAGTATAGGTACCCCATACCTAACTTGATAACATGTTTGATGAGCTTTATGGATCTCCAATCTTCTCCAAAGTTGATTTGAGGAGCGGATATCATCGAATCCAAATGAAAGAAGGAGGTGATTGAAAAACGGTCTTCAAAACAAAAGGTGGTCTTTATGAATGACTAGTCATGCCTTTCGGGCTCTCCAATGCCCCTAGTACATTCATGAGACTTATGAACAAAGTCCTTATGTCGTTCTAAAGGAAATTCGTTGTGCTTTACTTTAATGACATCCTTGTCTATTCCAAAAACAAGAAAGAACATCTCAAACACCTTGAAGAGGTGTTCACTATTCTAAGGACTCAAAAGCTCTATGTAAAGATGAAAAAAATATGAATTCTTCCCTTGCAATGTGAAATTCTTAGGATATGTTGTGTTCAAAGACAGAGTTTTTATGGACTAGTCCAAAGTCGATACTGTAAAGTCTTGGCCAAACTAATATCACTAAAGTAAGGAGTTTTTATAGTTTGCCTTCATTCTACAGACGATTCATCAAGAATTTCAGCATAATTACTGCCCTTATTTTGGAGTTCTTGAAAAAAAGGTATATTTGAATGGTCTAATGCTGCCCAAAGTACCTTTTAAATACTCAAGACCACAGACTTTAAAGCCCCTATTTTAGCACTTCTGAACTTTGACCAAGTCTTTGAAATGGAGTGTGATGCTAGAGAAAGGGGCACTGGTGTGTTTTGCATCCAAAACAAGTGTCCCACTGCTTACTTGGGTGAGAACTTGAGTGACTCAAAGAAGAATTATAAAACCTATGATGAGGAGTTCAATGCTATTTTTTAAGCTCATGTTTGTTGGAATCATTATCTAAGGCCAAAGGACTTTGTTATCCAATCTGATCATGAGGCTTTGAAATATCTCAATGGAAAATGCAAGCTCAGTTCAAGACGTGCTAAGTAGGTAGAATTCTTACAATTCTTCTCATTTGTGGTGACATACAAAAAAGGGAGTTCCAATGTGGTGGGGGTCCGTAGAGGTGAGCAAAAAAAACCGAAACCGAAAAACCTAACTGGAAAATCGAAAAACTAAACAGAACAACTGGTTAACCGGTTTGATTTTTCTAAAAAATTCGGTGTGGTTAACCAAACCGAAAAAATTTTATGCTTTTGATTTCAGCTTCAGTTTCGATTGGGCCATTTGAGATTCGGTTAACTGAAACCAAAACTTACGCTTTTATTTTAAAACTAATATTTGGTGTCTCAAATAGTGTAGATTTTATATTGGTGTCTCAAATAGTGTAGATTCGGTTAACCGAAACCAAAACTAAATTTTATATTGGTCAAGTGTAGATTTTATATTTATTAAAGATAAGACTAAGCATACAATAATGTGTAAATTAATATTAGGTGTCTCAAATAGTTAAATTAATTAAAAAAAAGTGAAAATTAAAAATTAATAATTTAAATTAACGGTTAACTGGTAACCGAACCGAAAATCCGGTTAACCGAGTTTTTCGGTTCGGCTACAGTTCACATTTTAACTGAACCGAAAAATTTAGTTAACTGATTTTTGGTTAATCGAAAGTTTCGGTCCGATTTTCGGTTCACAATTTTTGTGAACCGACTTTCCGGTTAACCGATTTTCGGTTAACTGAACTTTCGGTTAACCGATTTTGATCACCTCTAGACTGAGGGATGCTCTTTCAAGGCATTATTCACTACTTTCACTTATGAAAGTTTGTATTCTTGGCTTTCAATTTCTCAAACAACTCTACAAAGGGGACGAAGACTTCTCTCCCTATCTCAAAGAGGAGGGAATGGCTCTAAGAGTTTCTATATTGTTCAAGATGGATTCCTTTTCAAAGGGAGTCAATCGTGCGTTTTAAAGGGCCTAATTCGCAAGCTTTTGATCAAAGAGGTTCATGGTGCTGGTCTAGTTGTCCACTTTGGCATCAGCAAAATATTGACATTCTCAGATAGCACTTCTATTGGCCAAAGATGAGAGGAGATGTCCATGATTTCATCTCAAAGTGTGTTACTTGTCACCAATCAAAGAGCTAATTTCATTAAGGCATTTAATGTCCTTTTCTAGTACCTCAAAGACATTGGGAAGATGTGAGTACAGACTTATTTGTAACTCAAAGGGATCATATTGCAATTATGGTAGTGGTTGATCGGTTCACCAAGATGACTTACTTAATGTCTTGCCACAAGAGTGATGTGCTTCTCACATTATTCATTTCTATTTCAAAGAGATCCTCAAGTTACAAGGACTTGAAAGTGCTTTGAAACAATCATTATCAACATGTGGCACCATACTCTTCCGTTCATTTCTGATGGGCCTGAAGATATTTGTAGTTGAAGCAATGATTGTGAGGCTTTTGTTTCAACCATCAAGATTTGAGGGCAAATCCTTTTAAGAGGGGGGGTCTGGAGCGTGTGGCCCAAAGGGTCAAATCTTCCATGCTTTTGGTTAAATTAAATCGTCAATGTCTTTCCAAGTCCTCCTCACTTGCGAAGGTGAAGCATGAGCATGTATTTAATGGCAAAAGATAAAGCATGAAAGGGGTGAACTAGCACTAAATAAAGCCAGTCTTTTTATATGTCTTCTTTAATTTTCTGCATTCCTAGGTTTAATGTTTTGTGGTTAAATGTAATTGTTTAATGTTTGTCTTTTTTATCTGACTAGGACTTAGATCCCCTTTCCCTAAAAATAGCAAGGGTTGTAATGTGTTGGATAGAATTAAAAGCTAAAGTGAATGAATGAAAAGCAACTTTCTTGACTCCAAAATTTCTATCTCTTTATCTAAGTTTCCGTGGTGGTAAGTTGAGTGGATCCTTTAGATAGGTTGAGGGTAGCTAGGCCTTTAATCAACTTATTTGTGGGCCTTTAAGCTTCATGGTGGCTTTACATTTACCCATGTCATATCCTTGTTACTTTAATCTTTAATTTTTGTATCAAAGCTAGCTCAAATTGCTGTCAAAGTCTGCACTGTTCCAAAATCTAGTTTAGTGACTTTGAAATTCGGTCTGAGTGAATCAACTTTGAAACAACCTAGGCTTTGACATGCTCCATTTGGTATTAGAGCAAATTCAGGTTGTTCCTTGAAACCTCAAACATATAGCTACAATGTATCTTTGTCCTAAACGGAGGGCGTCCTACATAAGAACCCTTAGCTATGTAAAAGATTTCCAATCAAACTCAGTTTGCTTATCTAAACTTGAACCCAAGATAATTTCACTTATTATGGATGTGCCTTATTTTAAAGGAGAATAGAATTCAATTCTTTACATGGAGTGGGTTTGTGCACTTGAAGATTGTATAAATAAAAATGGGTTTTCTGATGAAAAGAGCTTTAAGGTAGCCCTCTTTAAGATCAAAATGTATATCTACTTTTAGTATATATGTCTCGTGGAGGTAAGAGCGGAAAAAGATAGATCCACAATTAGACCTTTGAGCAAATTGAAGAGATAAATGTATAAAAAATACCTGAACGGTTATACTCAAATTTAAAAAGAGGGATATTGATGAGACCTTTTCGGGGTAGATCGAAGCAAGGAAGAAGTTGTCAAACACCAAAGGTGTTTGAGATTCATCTAAGGCAGATTAACCAAAACTCTTGGATGACTATAAACCTACTTTACTTCATGTAGGAGACTCCCAACTAGACTTTGAAAAGTGATCACATAAGAAAGTCCAAGATACAATTGACATCCCTTGTGAAGGTCATAATTTGATGGAAGTTGGTTCCCCCACTTGCTCCCCAAGCAGATGAGCCCACGGACTTCCTAACTCAAGTCCAAATGAAACGATTTTTGCTATTGAAAAAGAAGAGGAGGTTCACTCTCAAACTCAAGAAGAACCTTTTAAAAAGAATGATGACTTTGAGTTGAATAAAGTTGTCAAGGATGTAATCCATGGCGAACTTTACCACAACTTTTCCCTTGACCTTGTAAAAGTAAAGATTGTCATTGATCTTTTACCTGATAACCAAGTCCAAAATTTTCAAATCTTCTAATGAGAAAAGCATGGCATGAGAGAGCTCTTGATAAGGGGAAAGAAATCAATGCCTTACTCTTATTAGAGAGCATTCAAAATGACTTTGAGTGTACCCAACGCCCAAAAATCGAGGCCTTCATTCATAAATTTCAAGATGCTTTTCCAAGGGATCATCCTTTAGGACTGCCTCCAATTCATGGGATAGATCACCAAAGTGACCTTGTTGCCAATTACCCATTACCCATCAAAGCAGCGTTTAGATGCAATTCCTAACAAACCAAAGTACATCAATGATAAATTGATGATTTGATAGACAAAGGCTTTGTGAGCGAAATCATGAGCCCTTGTACAGTTCCAACACTTTAATTCCGAAGAAGGGTGGTATTTTCTGCATGTGCGTGGATGGTAAGGCAATTAACAACATTGCTATGTAGGTATAGGTACCAGATACTTAGACTTGACGACATGCTTGATGAGCTTTATGGATCTTTAATCTTCTCCAAAGTCGATTTGAGGAGTGGCTATCATCGAATCTGAATGAAAGAAGGAGATGATTGGAAAACGACCTTTAAAACAAAAAGTGGTCTTCATGAATGGCTAGTCATGTCTTTCAGAATCTCCAATGCCCTTAGCACATTTATGAGATTTATGAACAAAGTCCTCTTGCCATTCCTTAGGAAATTCGTTGTGGTCTACTTTGATGACATGCTTGACTATTCCAAAGATGAGTAAGAACATCTCAAACACCTTGAAGCTGTGTTCGCTATTCTAAGGGCTCAAAAGCTCTATGCCAAGATGGAGAAATATGAATTCTTCACTTGCAATGTGAAATTCCTGGGATATGTTGTTTTCAAAGATGGGATTTTCATAGACTAGTAAAGTCGTTGCTATAAAGCCCTGACCAACTCCTACCAATGTCACATAAGTACCGAGTTTTCATGGTTTGGCTTCATTCTACAAACGGTTCATCAAGAATTTTAGCACCCTTACTACCCCTATTATGGAGTTCTTGATAAAAAAAAAGGTATCTTTCAATGATCCAAAGCTTCCCAGAGTTCCTTTGAGATACTCAAGACCAAACGCTCTGAAGCCCCTGTTTTAGCACTTCTAAAACTTTATCAAGTCTTTGAAGTAGACCGTGATGCTAGTGGAGTGTGTGTTGGTGCAATTCTCATCCAAAACAAGTGCCGCATTGCTTACTTTGGAGAGAAATAAGATCCAAAGTCAATGCTATAAAGACAAAAGGAAAAAAATCCTTATTCCCAACTTCCCAACAACCACTGTATCTCAACTTCCTCCACACTCCTCCTTCCTTATCCACATTGATCTCCTTCTGATCCATTAGTAGCAACAATTGAATCAAAGGGAGCGACCCATGGCCATTCCTAACTTCTAGTTTCTTTTCCTTTTTTCATTCATTTATAGTTACGTATTAGTTTGTTTAGTTAGTCTCTCCAATTAAGAGATTCATCAATCTCTTGTAGTGAGAGTTGTATATCTTTCTCCAATCATGAGAGTTAATATTATGTTTGTTCATCATTTACTTTGTGTGTTTTTGTAAGTTCAAAAGGAATAGATTTGTTGAGCATTTTAAAGTAAGCATATGATGGATTTCAATTTTTCAACTATGGTTTTCTATGCCGGAAGAACTTGTTGCTAAAATATATTTCACTAGATTAGTAGATCAACTTCTACCAATAAATTGTGACAAATCTTTGGATCTTTTCTTCAAGTTGTATACAAAAACAACAAACATGGGAATATGGGTGATCAATATGTTCAAAGTTAGTGGGGGTGTTTGGTAACAACAGCTTTTTGAGAAAAAATAGCTGTTTGAGAGGATTTTAACTGTTTTGATCAAGTCAAACAGTTAAAGGGTGTTTGGTAAAGAGCTGTTTGCAATAACTGTTTGGCTCCAAAAAGCTCTTTTTGAAAAAGCTATTCTTATTAGCCTTTTGAGAAGAGCTTTTTGTAGAAATGACATAATTATCCATAAGTTTAGAAAAATTACACACATCCCGTTAAAAACTAATTCATAAATAAGGGCATAAATGAAATTTTACCAACATATTGTTTAGAAATAGTTAATTTTTACCAAACATTTTTTCTAAAAACAGTTAATTCAAACAGCTAATATAAACAGCTAATTCAAAACAGCTAACAGCTAACAGCTAATACAAACAGCTAACAACTGTTTACCAAATAGGACTAGTATCTTCAAATTGTATATGTGTGATAGATGCTGTATGGCTTATTATGTAATGAATTCTTTAATTCCGTCGCCGCCCAAAAAAAAAAATAAAAAAAAAATCGGAGCGAACTACTAATCGAAACGCTAAAAAACAAAGGGCTTCCATAATTCGGTTTTGGGAGTTAATGCTTTTGGGTTGAGAGACTCAGCCTCAAAAACCCTTGCCTCCTTCTCCTCCATTCTAGGGTTTTATGCCCTGCGCGCTCAGACACCAACTTTCAGTCTCTGACAGCTGAAAACTCTCTTCTCTTCCAACCTCGCATCAATCGAAGCCAACATGGAAGAGGAAGCCGATTTAGACCCACAATTGCACAAGTCGAGGAAGAAGAAGAAGAAGAAAAACGATCTTCAGGTGACAATCGAAGTTCAAAATGAGCAACCGGGAAAACTGGCGCCATTGGTGGGCTACTTCCCATCTGGGTATGATCCAAACTCAGATAAATCACCACAAGTTAAGGTTTACAGGCACCAGAAAAAGGTCAGAAGGCTTGAACTTGTGGTTAGCCCAAGTGGGTCCAAAGTCGATTTTGTGGGCACCAATTATTCCGGTGAAGCTGCCGCGGGAAGAATGTGTAGTTATGCTCTTGGTATCCTTGATAAGGAGACCCAGAAACTCAAAATCGTTCCTATTGCTGCCAACAAGGTATCTTCCTCTCTCTTTTTGTCTTTCATAGTCAGAAGTTTCAGCGTATCATATGCTGCATTGTTATTTTGATAAGTATCTTTTTAATTCATTGGCTAAGCAATGAAATTTATACAGGGGGTTGTGATCTTTGTTTGATATTTGACCATTTTGCACCAGTTCTAGGTATTTGTCGTTTAGATTTTTCTGCTTTAAATCCTATTGGTTGTAAAAAGACGAGTATATCAGTGTTTGTGTGCTATTTTATTGTTTGGGATTTTAGTCGGTCGTAGAAACAGGGGGATGAGAAGATTGCTTGATTGGTTTTGCGATATTTCGTTGGAGAATGTCTTGTGGGCATGCGTTTGGCTTTTGTGATGATTGTCTAAAATCTTGTTTTTTCTGGTTTAATTGGTGGAGCAATGGTATTAAGTCCAAGAGTTTGGTCTGTGTTTTTAATTGAAGTGCACTAGTCTTTATAAATTGGCTAAGATGACACTAGAAGCTAGGTAAGGTTATTATGTTCATTCATATGGGAATCGTCTATGTGTGGTGGAGCCTGTTTTTTGGGTTTGTCATTCATTCATTTGATTTTTTCCTTTTCACCTGCCTTTCAGTTCCTTTGTTTTTTTTGTTCCCCCTTTTTCCTTAACTTTATTCTTTCTTCAACTGCAGTGCATAGGGGCAAAGAGGGATGTACCATTGTAATTTCGGTAGATTGTTCTTGTGGTAGAATAAAATCAAGGTTGAGATATAAATAAATAATATTGAAACGGTTAATTGCTTGCCCCTGGTGTCAGATGATAATTGTGTCACTCACCGTGGCTTCTGTATTTTGGTGAAGTGACTAGAGAAAGGTTAGTGACATTCCATCGTGTTGAAGGGGGCTATCATTCTGCCTTTGTAGAGATAGTAGTTGATTTATGCATGCCTTATTACTAGCTTTTAGTGTTCTTTTGAGTGTGAATTTTCTGAATTCCAATGTGTTCTTTTGAGAACTTTTAGTGTTGTGTTTGAGTCTTTGTTCCAGTTTCTTAACATAAACCTTGGTTTCCTGTTGTTCAGATATTCAGATTAGAACCAAGAGTGAGGAAAGGAGATGAATCTGTTAAAGAATCAATGACGCCAGCCACTGAAGAAGTTACTTCAGAGGACAGAATGCAGAAGTTAAACAATCTTACAGCTCATTTTGGAACGTCGAAAGCTATAAAGCAGGTTGGTGTCGTCTCTCTCTCTCTCTCTCTCTCTCTCACACACACACACACACACACACACGCTCTCGCCCCCCATGTATATATGTATATGTTTTCATTAATGGTGTCATTGCTCTATATTATCTGGCCAGAGGATGTAGGCTAATAGCTGTAAGTGCTGAGTGTGAATTTTTGATTTTTTTTTTCCCGTCAGAATGTGTCATCTAGGGCCATAGCTGCTTGCTGCTAAAGGTTTCATCTCTATGGAAACTTGAAAACTCATCATTCAGTCACTTGCCACTATGTCTCTATGAATGACAATGCACGCTTTTTGATGTTTTCGACCATGCTAATTCTTTGGTTCCTATTTTGACAAAGTCCAAATGCGTAAGTTAAAGTGTCAAGTGTTAACAGTATTATGCAATTGAACCTTCAGCCAGCAGCTTTTTCTTTGCAACTAGACTAAAGAAATCCTTCTACATACATGATAATGAAGTGTTGACTGGTCTCACTCTTTCAGACTTAAATCACTTCTATGTCGGAATAGGAGAGCTATATGTGAATTGACGATGTAAAGTTGTAAACAGTTCAGAAGATGGATCCCAACCGTATTAGAAATTGGAGCCAGAAAATTTTGGCACATTCTGATTATACATATCCTTATTGCAGGCGAAGAAAGCAAGCCTGCTGAGGCAAAAAGAAGATCCTGCAACCCAGCAGGACTTGGACCATTTGCTAGAAGATCCTTCAATAGACAAGGGGGCTCTCACCAGTACAAGTGCTGAAGCTACCCGTAATATACCCCCACATGATCTTTCTGCAAACACACCGGAGAAGGCTTATCCACTAGATAAAATTATTCCCAAAGGAGAATGGGATTATCTGCTTGATATTTTGGAGTTGATGCAGTCTGGACAAGAAATGAATCCTGATGTCTACCCAAGTTTTGTTTGCAACCGGGTCTACAAATTGGATGTCATCAAGGTAAGCTAATGTTGGTATCTTGATTGTATCTCAGAATTCTTAACCATCAATAAATCAACTACGTTTTTCAATAAAGAAGGATTGAAAAAAGTAATTTTAATATTTCTTTGATGGTATAAAAGAATTTGATGAAACATGTTCGCTGCAAAAGAATTGGAGTGGGCATGAAACATTTTGAAATCTATGTTGCTGTACTCAGCTGCAAGTGTCAGATACAACTATATTTCACAGATGTGCAACTCCCTCATTTTATGAAAATCGCTCATCCTGAGATGAAGTGTCAGTTTCGTACTGGTTTTCTTTAAGTTTGGCCAAGATTACGTGAGGTGAAATGAAGCTTCTTATTGACAAAGCTTGTGAAATTTGCGACTCTTTTTTGAGGTCGTACTTCATATCATGTTTCATGATATTGTTATGTAGGATGAGGCGGAGAAAGGGAAGCTTGCTGGCATCCTATCATATATCGCCCATCTCGTGAACTTCAAGGATCGACACATGCTTGGTGGGCACTCCTCATCTTCAAAGCATCACAACATACCCAGCATGCTATTCCAGAAGTTCACAAAAATGTTTGTTGATACGAGCAAAAAGAGGCTTTCGGATGAGAAGATTGGTACCCTCATTAGCTATGTGTTGGTCTTGTCCCTGTATGTCGATGAGTTTCAGACTGACTTCATGGACATTGCTAAGGATCTGAAGATGCCTGTCATCAAACTGAGACCGTATTTCGAAAACCTAGGGTGCAAATTTAAGAATAGAAACAGGGTGACTTTTGCAACGCTTCCTCTTCCTTTGCAATTCCCAACCGTGAGGAAAAGGAGAAGAAGAGGGTGACATAACATGGATCAGTTGGGGATTGCATTTGACCCAGAGATGGCAGGGAAGAAGGCAAAAGGAATGGCGTAACTGACTGTAGTTGAGAAGTGAGATTAGATGATGTCAGTTGATCATATTTCCTGCTTACAGCAAAATGCGTGAACAACCCCCGAACCTGCTGTGGTAGTTTTCCATGTTTCCTTACATCATTTTGGTAGGTGGGAACTAAATTATTTTTGGTTGTAGCTTGTTGCTTCATTATTACTATATTAATCTGTTTTCGCAGTTTTTTATTTTGATTTCGACTCTCTATAAATGGTAAACGGTTACATTATGTGAGTGCCAAGTTCTGAACCGTGTGGTGGCATGGTGCTCGCCTCCCTGAGTAGAAGGTATAGTTTCCCACGCAGGGAAGCGCTGGTTTGAGCTATGAACTTGGTTTGGTCCGGCCCGGTCTGGTCTGGTTTGGTGTGTATTATGGAGGACATGCAACCATTCCTGACCGCATTAATGCATCTGCAGGCACACCACTACCCCCAAAAAAGGGAAAAAAAGGGTGCATTATTCGCCCGAAATTTCAGTGTGCTACAATCAAATTGGTAATAGATGTAGCAGATTGGTGACTTGTGCGGATCTACTTTAATGCTCACAAGTCATAACCTAACATGTGCAAATGATCATATTACATTCAACCTACCAATATGAGCACGTGATAAATGAAGACTAGCTCAGCTTCCTATCTACCAGAAGTCGCACATCACCTTCTCTCTCTCTGTCCCTCTCTGTCTGCGGGTAAAGCAACGTTGTTTAATCACGTCTTCGACGTTGATGTGAGAAATTCACCTTTGAATTCCGTACCTGATAATCTTTGTCCATCACTCATCCCCAGCTTTTGGATCGATGAGGGAGGGGGGGGGGGTTGGGGACTACAGTTGTATCCAATGTAGTGGGGTGTACTATGTGTTTTAGAAAGACAAGGAAATGCAACATAAAAAGTCCTTTTTTAAAGGACTCTTCTTATATTATCCTCATAGAGAATACCAAGTAGGTCTTTGTGTAGAACTTCATCTCACACGATTTTGGAAAGTATGGATAGATCATACTTGATCGATCAGTGTGTTGCATGGTTCCCTTCCATAAAAAAAATGAGTGATGGTAACATTCGCATACAGTTCCCAAAGACATGTATTTTTTTTCATTTGCTTGATAAGCCTATAGTGTCAGTTGTTTAGATAAGTACTATTTGGATTAGGCAATGACTTCTCTCCAACTTAGAGTAGTTTGTTAGCATTTCATTCCAAATTCTGTTTGAAATTTTCCAAAGTACGCTTACTCCAAGTTTAAATCAAGTTTCATCTTCTTCAATTTCTTTTTGCATAATTGTGTGTATCTCGATATTGCGCCCAAGAATGTCGACACTTTATATTTGTACCTTTTTAGTTAGGTGAGCCAATTCAGTGTCAAGTAAGACACATGCATAATTCGAGCAAGTAAATAGTCCATTTATTACAAAGTAAGTGAGGAAAAGTTGATCTTCCCTAAAGATTACTCTACCACGTTTTTCGTACACTAACCACTCTTCTCATAAAAGTTCTTTCCAAGTGACCAACTCTTCCTTTCACATTGGCGCAATGCTATTGCTATAAGCCAGAAACTTATTCAGTCTGTGTGTTCTCATAACGTCCCCCCCCCCCCCCCCCTAAAAAAAAACCTATTTTTTCAAATGGGTGTAACATCTCATTGAGGTGACTGATGATACACTAGGGCATGTCAATCATGTCACTGAAACTTTTAATATATTTAAAAACACCAATTAATCGCAATCCCATAAAAATGGAGGCTAATATTCCTCGTTGAAACAGAAAACCCCTTCCAAATTAATGAAGAGTATTATACTATTACCGACATATAATTTTTTGTTTTTGGGGGGCAACTCAAATAAGTATGACATGGAGAACGTAACAAGACCATGATAAATTGATCAATGAGAAGAATTCTTGCTGGTTTGCTCCCTCCCTATTGAAGCATAGGCCAGCTGGCTTTTTGTGATCTAATTATTTGTGGAGAGTTTGATCAGAAATTCAAAGGTGCACAGGAAATTTAGTCTCGATTGATGACTTTATTATTCACGGGACGAGACGTGTTTGTTTATGATATTTTGAATCTAATGCACACTTATTTTTAGCTTTTTGACTTAATAATAACCGGAAAAAACCAATGTATTTTTAGTCCGTAAGATCATAAAGGGCAATACAATACAACAAGAGAAGACGGATTCGAACCCAAAATCTAATGTACCCAATACCTCAATCTTTACCACTAAGCTAAGACTTCATTGGTGGATTTCAGCCTTCAATAATTGACCTGAGAGAGAGGGATATAAAACATATTTTATTAAATCCAAGATTTTGGTATCAATTTTGAGTACATTTAGTTGCCCTGCTCCCACGTTTCATTTTAGAGAGAGAAAGTCGCATTCCTCTAGTTTCTTTTTTTTTTTTTAATCAACCATTACTCTTGTTTCCAACAATACAAACAAAAAGATTTTTTAAACAAAAAAGGAAAAAAAAAAACAAAAGAAGATGATTGATAGTTTGAAAGGGGGTAATAAGTACAATTTTTTTGGTCAATGACAACCGCCTACTCTTCATTATTTAATAATTAAGGATAAATCTTCTAATACAATTTTTAAAAATTTTGAAATATTTCTCTAAGTCTAATCCTTCAGACAAAAGAAAATAGACCAGCGACATGAGATATAGAAAATTATCATTTTTTTTTGGTCTTTTTTGAAATGCAATGCTATTAAGGAATCAAAGAATAATGAGTTGAGACCTAAATAATTTGATCCTTAATCATATTTATCAATCTATTTAAGTTAAGTATCTTGAAATATTCAAGTTAATCTTAACAAATTTTAGATTTTGTTCTTTAAATTTAGAAGAAAAAAAAAATTCAATGGGTGTTTTATGCGTTGATTATACTACATTTGAGAGTGGTAAAAGCTATCAAGTTAAATTGCTTGATTATAATAAGAATAGAATAAGTAAATTATAATTAAAAAAATGAAAAACAACTATATATTTTACAGCACTTGCATTAGCATTATTTTTCTTAGAGATGGTAGTAGGTCGGGTCGGATTTAGGGACAGGTTCGGGTTCGTGTTGAACTTAAACGGGTTGAGAACTCCTTGACCTGAATCTAACCTGTTTATTAAACGGCTTAGAAAACCCTGACCTGTACCCATTTAAGATAAATATGTCGAATTAAGTGCCATAATTGCCCATTTATGTATTTAATATTTTCAACTAACACGAATTTACATAACGTTAAAAATTAAGTTTACATATCACATTAAATAATTACTCTCTAAAACTCTCCCAATCCATCATAATTTACTTTTTTTTAAAAAAAAAAATTGTATTCTTAGTTGTCTAATAAAAAGGTAAATGGATAAATGACAAATGAAAAAATGAGTTGGTTTGTTTAACCTATTTAATCAAATGGGTTAAATAGATACGTTTTTGTGTCAAAGAATTTCAACCTGAACCGAACCCATTTAATTGAATGTGTCAACCCATTTAATTAAACGGGGTTGAAAATTTATACCGAACCCCGCTTAACTTCATGTCAATTGCAAGTCAATAATCGTGTCAGGGCAGCTTTGCCCAACTCTAATTTGTCTTGCACCAAAAAGAATGCTACTCTTTTTTTTTTTTGATGTGTACAACGTTGTATTTGAATGTGTTGCTGATTTATTGGTGTAAATTATTACATGCTAATGGGACTCGGGACTCCTAAGGGCATTCGCAGCCCAGGTTCACATGTGAAGGGGAAGGGGACCGCGAGTGACGCGCGATGTGGCCAGCCGAGGACACGAGTGAAAGAAATGGGGGATGGAACCGCGCACAGTTCCGTCCCGCGTTCAATTTTTTTTGTCCTGTAGCGCCTCCAAAACGCGGCGTTTCGTGTGGGCTGTCAATAGCGAACAATAAGTTTTGAGCCGAGTTTTGCTAAAAAAAAAAAAAGAGAAAGCTTTGGAACGAGGAATGGGCTTGGGACTTGGGCCAATAAAAATTGGGTAGACGTTGCCGGCAATGGCTATTTTGGAGTGTTTTGCCTTTTTTTTTTTGGTTGTTAAATGTGTGTATAAATATGAAGATCAATGTGTTGAAAATTAATTATAAATTATCTCTCACATTTTCAGATTCTCTCAATCTGAAATTCTACTTGTTGCTATTTGAAGAAAAGTGTTTGAAGTGAATAAGGGAAAAATAGTGGTAAGTGGTAAATAATTTTTATTTATTGATGTTTCTTGATTTAAGTGGTAAATATTACATTTTTATGTCAATAAAATAAATATTCCTTACTCCCAAAAAATAAAAACATTCATACATATTACAAAAGTTAAAAGACAAACACAACATAAAAATTAAAAAGTAATAAATTAAGTTCAAATTGTGGGCTTCTTGAAAATTAATTATCCTGAAATGAGTTCCAATGGTTGGAAAATTGAATGGAATGCAAGTGGAACTCACACTGACATGGCAAACTTGAGTTCTACAAAATGAAACTCTGGCTGGGAATGCCCTAATGTCTCTCTCACACACATATTTATATTGTGTACTTGTCATATACAAGAAGAGCCGCAGGAATTGTTTTACTTTGAAAAAAAGCTATAGACATGTATATTCTTTTAAAGAAAGCAATATTTGTTGAAATTCTTTTTGGTTTTTACAAAGAATCAGAGTCAATTAGTTCATATAGGCATATTTAAACCCAAATCTCTAACACCACCTCCAATCTTATCAATCGAGCTAACTAAGGTTTATTAGTTACTGGAATGAAATAGGTAGCATGGGGGTGAGGGTACGTAATGTCAAATATTGATTTATTGTGTTAATTTTGGAGATGGCTGAAGCATTTTATAGGTGAGATGTAGGCACATAGGGGATGTCTGGATCGATGTCTAGGTCCTTTAGGAGCCTTTATTGCATCCGAACAGTAAATTGGGGATGAATATGATGTTGATAAGCTTACGCCTTAAGGAGGTGTGGACTCCTTGTAATGTAAATGGAGGTAAGGTATTTTATGATACTGGCATATTGTGTAATAATATCAGGTATAAGTTGGCACAATATGGCAATGTTTTATAGCGTAAATAGCAATAATTCTATTATAGATACAAAAAAAAATAAAAATAGGCAGAATAGGAAAAAATTAGAAAAAAATGGGCTATTGGGTAACCGAAAATCCAAACCGAAATTTTCGGATACTCGAATTTCAGGTAACCAAAAATTTACGTTCGGATACGCTTCATCATTTTGTTACCCGAAATTTTGGTTATCCGAACCATAAACACCCCTAGTTTGCAATGGTTTTTTGGTAAAAAAAAAATTCATTTTTCAAAAAGCTAAACCAAGTAGCTTTTTCAAATGTCTGTTTGGATTTTGGTTTTCGAAAGATCATAATGCCCAAAGGTTGACTTAAATTACACCAATTGTCGTTTCCAACAAAAAGGTGAAATCATTTATGTCCATTAATTTTACAGAATAAACATTTTAAATATGATGTAAATTTCACCTCATGTTAAAAAATAAAAACAAACTAATAATAAATAAATTTTATGTCCAAATAAAAAGCAAACAATGTTATGGGTAGGAGATATTATGTAAATTTTACTGCATAACATTAAAAAGAAGATTAGATAAGTATAAATATAATTAATAAAATATGACTTCAAATAAATGTTATTGTACATATTACTTAAATTTTAATTCATAAATATTGCGAAGAAAATTGAATACTAAACAATAAAAATCATGTGTATATAAATAATAAAATAGAGCTAAGGGTAGAAAAGTAATTTACCAAACAATTTTAACATAAACAGCCAAGTTCACCAAACATTTTTTTTTACAATCACCTAATAGAAACTGTTGATACAAACAGCCAATAACGAGCAGCTAATAGCAAATAGCTAACAGCAAACAACTCACAACTGTTCACCAAACAAAGCATATTTCCTCATAAACCTACATCTCATAAATAACATCAATCAATTTCACTTATAAGTTTTTCTAGAATAATAAGAAATTCATGCTTATGCAGAAGATGAAAATTTATGTCTTCGTAATGCGTAACTATTGTTTAATTAATGTTAATGACATTTTCATTTAATGACGAAAATTAGGATCCTAATACATTAGGTTTAGTTTCGATCACTCTCAACGTATTACACTCATATAATTCCTTATAACTCATTTGAGCCATAAATATTATATATAGTTATATTAACATCTTCAATTAATTTTCAGAAGTCTGACCCTTGACCTGTAAAATTGATTTACGTGCTTTTTTTGGTCAGAATTTAGTCAATTTACAGGCTTTTTTTTTTTAATGTTTTCCTTTTCATCCTCCCTCGATTGTCATCATGTACATTTTATGTCACAAGTTGATAAAAAGGACAAAATTATAACATGGCAATTTTTCTTCACTTTGAAAGCTTGAATTTGGACACATAACTAAAGGCCCATTTTCTTTTTATTTGGTGAGAGAAAAGCCCAACATTGTAATTAGAGCTGGGTAATAGGTCGTGTCGGGTCGAATTCGTGTTCGTATCGAATTTAAACAGGTTAAGAATTCCTCAACCTGAACCTAACCCGTTTATTAAACGGATTGAAAAAGTTTGACCTGTACCTATTTAATTTTTAAACAGGTTGACCCGCTTAATTCGTTTAAGATAAACATGTCAAGTTCAATTGCTTAATTGACTATTTACACATTTAATATTTTCAACGAATACGTAATTACAGTGTTAAAAATTAAGTTTACATATCACATTAAATAATTACTCTTTGAAATTTCCCAGATTCATCATAATTCATAATTTGTAAAGTTTTTTATATTCTTAATTATCTAATAAAAAGTAAATGGATAAATAAAAAATGAAAAAATGAGTTGACTTATTTAACTCATTTAATTAAACGGGTTAAATAGGTACTTTTTCGTGTCGAGAATCTCGACCTGAACCTAACCCATTTAATTAAACGAGTTGAACGTGTCAACCCATTTAATTAAACGGGTCGAAAATTTATACCTAAACCCACTTAATTTCGTGTCGGGTTCGCATCGGTAATCGTGTCGAGTCAACTTTTTTCATCTCTAATTGTAATTTTGAGGTACCTTCAACATCACTAATGTTCAAAATCGAATTTGGGTTCCAGAGTATCAATCAACAACAACACAACACCTACCAGTGTGGGTCCTGCTTTCGCGGAGTCTGGGGAGATCCAGATGTAGGCAACCTTACCTCAACCGACATGATTGTCCGATGAGAGGTTGATTCCAAAAGACCCACAAAATAGGATTTTGTGAAAACATTTCATAGGAGAAGGATTTTATGAAAACATTTTATAAAAGAACGATTTCGTAAACACATTTTAAGGAGCAAAACTAAGGGTAAGCATCACAGAGTTGAACTAAGGAGTACTAAATCAGGGACAATAACTATGTAAACATTAGTACCACAAAGCAGAGGAAAGTGTCATACCTTAGCCAACAAACTTAGGCAAACAATGTTTCTTCCCAGATGCAAGTACTATCTGCATACAAACACAATATTCGAAAAACAACAACCAAACCCATCATATCGCAAACGAAAGATAGCTACAAAGCTACCTCTCTGTGATCGAAGATCTTAATCCTATCCCGCCATAATCTCCTATCCTGAGACATGTCATCCGTCAGCCCGACAACTTTCAGGTCCTCTCTAATCACCTCGTCCAAACTCTTCTTTTTGGTCGCCCCCTCCCTCTTTTCCCTTCGGGGTTGTTAATCCTCTCACATCGCCTCATTGAAGCGTCTACACTCCTTCTTTTCACATGGCCGAACCATCTAAGTCTTGTTTCTCTCATCTTATTTTCGATAGGAGTTACTTTAACTAAGTCTCTAATTACTCAATTACTAATTTTACCCATTTTCGTATAACCACAAATTCATATAATCATGCTCATCTCTGCTATCATTAACTTTTGGACATGCGTATTTTTTAGAGGCCAATATTTCGCACCATACAAAATAACAGGTCTAACTACCATGCGGTAGAATTTGCCTTATAGTCCTACATGCACTCTCTTATCACATAGTACACGTGAAACGTTCTTTCATTTAATCCACCCCACTTTTATGCGCTGGTTAATATCTTCTTCAATATCCCCTTTCTACTAAATAATTGAGCCTAGGTATTTAAACTTCTCAACCTTTGGTATCGCCATCCCCTCAATGGTGACTTCTCCCCTCCCATCTTCCCTACCGCTGAAACAACAATGTAAGTATTCCGTTTTCAATTTACCTACTCTAAAACCTCTAGACTCTAGTGTATGTCTCCATCGCTCCAGCTTATCGTTTACTCCCTCTCTGATTACATCAATAAGAATAATGTCATCTGCAGACAACATACACCATAGTAACCCATCTTGAATCCCTTTTGTAAGTTCATCCATAACTAGAGTGAAAAGAAACGGACTTAGAGCGAAACCCTGATACAGGCCCATACCAACGAAAAAGTCATTGGTAACCCCTCCTGGCGTCCTACCATTCGTCCTACCTCCCACGTACATATCCTTCATAAAGTCGAATATACAAAGGGGACACTTCTTTCTTTCCCAAGCATTCCCACAACGTTTCACGCGAACTCTATCATATGCTTTTTCCAGATCAATGAACACCATATGAAGATCTACTTTTCTATCTCTGTATAATCCCATGAGTTTTCTAAGGAAGTAAATCGTCTCTGTGGTTGATCTGTCCGGCATAAAATCAAATTGGTTCTCAGAAATCTGAATATCCTTTCGCAACCTACTCTCAATCACCCTTTCCTACAATTTCATAGTGTGACTGAGCAACTTTATACCCCTATAATTATTACAATCTTGAATATCCTTTGTTCTTGTACAATGGGATGATTGTACTAAACCTCCATTCTCTTGACATCTTAGTAGTTCCAGAGTATCAATGATACGTACAATTATAAGGTATGTCCTGCTGCACTGATATAGGCTCGTTCGTTTTAGATACGTGCTTATTATTTGCCAATTAATTCAGCACCGTAGGTCCTCTACGCTCATTAAAGCCTTTAAAAGGGTTAATATTAGAACATAAAATATAATACTCCATAATACATTTTCATGAAAGCTTTTTTTTTAATGGAAAAATGGTTTGTAAATATAATGTGGCCAATAAAAATTGATCTCTTATCATGTTCAGTGTAGATTCACAATGCCTCTGACAATGCCTCACTTTTGAAATTATGTAATTTGATGACTATCAATTAAATTTTATGTAACGTGGGTGTGCGTTAGTTTGGTAAAGTACTTGACAGTTGTTATTAGATGTCAGAATTTGAATCGTACATACATCAACTTTTGCACCTCAATTGCACACTCAAAAATTAAGTTAATATAGGGGAATTTAAATTTAAGTCTCTAATACAAAAATTTTATCAGTTAAACTAACTGAGATCTGCTTAAAAAGATAATAAGTTTTAAAATTATTATTTCTTAAAAATTAATCCTACAAGCCTGGTTCAATGTTGGTTGGTGGTCCAAATATTTATACCAAAACTATATAATAATGATAAGAATGATATGGTTTTATTATTATGAAAACAACCAATCACATGCAGTGAATGACAGCCAAAATGGAGGACGAAAAAAGTTAGGTCTTATTAAACAACCAACCTGGATTTCAAAGCGTCGGTTTCTTCCTAACCGCGTTCTCCTTCTTCCGCAGGCTACGCGCGCTCCTCCACCCATCAGACATCAGTCCCATTCTCTCTCCTCCGCTGCAAGTAGAACACAGCTATACAGGCAAGTAACGTGGGCCCCATCGGGATGTATCTTTCTAAGTTAACTTCTTGATTTAGAACTTAACCATGCTAAGCATGACAAATTGGGTTGTTCATATCAAATGCTTCATGAGTAAAAATAGATTTACCTATTTCATCTATGATTGATTGATTGTATTAGCTCATATACATCATGTTTAGCGTATAGCGATCTTTTATTTGAATTATATCAGATTAAAAATTTGATTTCGTAATCTCTTAAATTGTCACAGAAGTTAAACTTTGAATATATCTTAGAAGTGTTGAGTACCGAGCATGGTTAAGTTGAGTATGATGTTTAGATACCCAGACATTGAACCGAAACCGGTCAAATAATGTCAGTTTTGATTCTTAAAAACGAGGATTTCACTTTCCAAAATAAAATTCGAAATTGAAACCAAGTATTGGTGAAATTAGGAAAAAATGGAAAACAATTGTTGATATTACCTCGCATTTCCTTTCCTTTCTAGTATTTTTTTTTCAAATTTAGGAGCCTATCGTTTGTTTTTTTAACATAGATTAGCCAATCTTTTTCTTCATTTTGGTATGTTATAATCAACTAGACCCTTCAAAAAGGGGAGAAAAACAATTCTCCAAGGCTTAAATTTCCATTTTTGAAGTGACAAATATCCTAAAATAAATCATAAGCAATCGATTCCAAACAGATAAAAATTAATTTAATCAATTCTAATTTCAATTCTCAATTTTTTTTAACGGAGATTCCAAACCGCTCCGCCCTAAACCAGTGAGTCATATCATTACTGACTTGACACAATTGTATTGGAGTCAGATTGTCATTGGCTCATCAAGTTAGCCAAATCCCGCTCCTTTCTTTGGCTTTAAAATCAACTACAAGTATTCACGGGTTGGGTAGAATTATGTCCCTCTCTTCATCCACCCAAAAAAACAAAAAAAAAACCGTCTCAATAATAATTGACCACGTACAAGTCAATATTGCTATCAGCATAAGACAGCCGCTACCGCAATTAAAAAACCAAAACAATGGCGTTTGAATGATTTCCAGCATACTCCACATCGCCCACAAGCAATCAATTCAAAATCTCTCTCTATATATAAGCCACCTCAAAACCCTCACTCCGCCATCATTCCTCTCAAACCCAAACCAAACCAAACCAAACACACGACAGGCACACCAACAACAACACCCAAAAGCCAACCCCAAACCCAAAAAAAAAAAAGAAAAAGAAAAGGAAAAAGAAGAAGCTCCTAAAATTTTACTTTATTTTGATAAAAAAAATGGAGGAAAGGGAAGAAGATCCACCACCATTTTGGCTGCAGAGCACCACCGCTCTCCACGACGCCCACCGCCACCGCCGCCGCAATCGCCACCAGGCATCCTCTTTCCTCCTCAACACTGGCGTTCTCGTCGTGTTCTTGCTTGCGGCCGCCATTGTTTTCCTGGTGATTGTGATCCCCTCTGTTCTATCTCTTGCTCGCCAGGTCTTCAACCCTAGCGCTGTCAAGAGCAGCTGGAATTCGCTCAACATTGTGCTTGTTCTCTTTGCGATTGTTTGTGGATTTCTTGGGAAGAGAGAGGAGGACTCGACTCCGGCGAGTACGCCGATGAGGAGAGAGGTTGAGGAGAGAGAGTACCAGAGCTTCGGGAATGACGATAATGGCGGTGGATTGAGGAGGAGGTTGACGAGGAACAGTAGCTCGTATCCGGATCTTAGGGATGAGTCGATGTGGGTGATGAGAGAGAGGGAGAATCTCAATCAATGGCGGTTTTATGATGATACCAATTTGTATAATAGTAATCAGCACTTTAATCAGAGATTTGAGAGTCGGATTAGTTATAGAAGTAGATCTCAACCTCTTCCTATGGTGGATGAAGATGAAAATGATGATTCTGGCGGCGGTGGTGGTGATGCCAAAACAATTGAAGTTGATACCTGCGTTGATCGATCACCGGAAGTTTCACCTCCGTCGCCTTCGCCGCCGCAACCGGTGGCTTCAGGAGCTGTTGATAATAGTTCATCCAAAGAAGTGGTGGCGGAGGAAGAAGAGTCCCACGCCAAGAGTGTTGAGATTGATACTCCTGTGAGTAGCAGTGAATCGAAGGTTTTGCCTCCGCCGTCAAATCCGCCACCACTGCCGTCGCCATCGCCGCCGCCTTCACCAGCGTCAATCATACTTCCACCACCATCGCCAACGACATACTTGTGGCCTCCGCCGTCACCTAACACGTACTTCTGGCCACCACCATCACCTTCACCGCCACCGCCTCCGCCTCCGCCGCCACCGCCACGACGGAGAATCCATTCATCAACAATGTCAAGCGAGCAGCAAATCAAGGAGATATACGAGACAATTGGGCGTCCAAGCAAACGAGATATTTGGTTGCCTCCACAATCGCCGCCGCCGCCTCCACCTCCTCCTCCTCCGGCGCCGCCGTCGCTGCGGGAAACGGCGAACAGACATCCAGAGGAGAAGAAGGAGAAAAGTGAGAAGAAGAGAGGAGGTGCGACGAAAGAGTTCTTGGTGTCATTCTACCACCAAACAAAGCGGAAGAAGAAGCACAAGAGGAGGAGCTACGAGAACTTGGACGAGTTTATTGAACCTCCAAAGATATCAATCCACCGTTCGAGATCAACCCCAGAATTCCCACCGTCATCTCCTCCTCAAGCGCCACCGCCTCCACCACCACCACCACCTCCGCCGCCACCCCCTTCAGTACTTCATAATCTGTTCTCATCAAGGAAGGGCAAGAGCAAGAAGAAGGCGCACTCTGTTTCCACCTCAGCCCCACCGCCGCCTCCTCCGCCGCCACATCAGCGGGGAACTTCCGTTATCAGACCCATGAAAAGTAAGAAGAAAGAGGCCGCAGCAGTGGTGACGACACTCAGCTTCAGCAGCATTGATGAAAGTGGCGGCAATGGGAGCCAGTCCCCATTGATCAATCCGATACCTCCGCCGCCACCTCCGCCGCCATTCATGACGAAGTCGCCATGGAAGGTTGTGAGGCAAGGAGATTACGTCAAACTGGAAAGCTACAATAACAGTCCAAGAAGTGGGTATTCACCATCAGAAGATGATGAAGGTTCCTCACCAAGCAATAGCAAAACAGCACCTTGTGCAAGTGCGATTTCTTGTCCAAGCCCAGATGTGAATATCAAAGCTGATGATTTCATTGCCAGATTCAGAGCCAAATTGAAGCTTGAGAAGATGGATTCAATCAATCAAAAACAAGAGACTGGCCCTTCACCTTTGGGCCCAGGTTCAGGCTTATCCTGAGCTACAGATTCACCAGAAACCAACCAAAATATGCCAGAGATTATTCTCTCTAAACGTTTATTTTATTTGTTCGTTGAGGATGTGTAGATGTTGTTGATAGTACTAAGATACCCTGAATCATACTTGTGTAGGTGGAATGTATACACAGATGTTGATCTGCTCTTTTGTGTTCATTTTGTTTTTGTTCAGTTTTCCGGTGTTTCTGTTTGCTGCTTTTGATAGGGGTACGGGGTACCCAGTGATCCACTAAAAAGTTCACCTTCGTGAAATTTTTGGTTTGTATTTTAGGTTTGTTAAAGTTGACACAATCTCAGAAAGGAGTGAGTGGGATTCCTTCTGAGTTGTAAGTAATTGCATGTAGCAATTCCATTACAGGACTTCTTTACATATAATTGGCATTATTGATCATGTCATGACTTGTATGCAATTAACAATAATAAAATCTATAATAAAAGAATTCTACCAATTGCAAATTAACAATAATTGAGTTTCAGTTATCACAATATTAGATACCCAAAAAAAGCATAGACAAGGCAAAAAATGCGTCTCTGTCTATATGAAAAGTTAGTCTTGTGTGAGATCGTCTCACGGTGACTTGTTGTATCATGAGACTTGTCACACAATCATTAGCCGCACCATAAATTTAAAAGGAAAATTACTTATCAAGTCGACAGCCTCACAATAGATCTCAGTGAAACCGTCTCATACAAAAATTTGTGTTTTATGAAACCGTATAGCATGTACTCCCTAGTCTGATCCCTTCAATTTCAAGGCCCGGCATTGACCATGGCCATAAACACTATTCCATGTCTTGAGTGTTGTAATACATTTGCCTGACAGTTCGTCACACATGCAACTTAATTTAAGTTCAGATGGTATCTTAGTTCTTCCATTATAAGATAACCAGCTTCTTCAAGCTAAACCTTGAATTGCTTCTTAAAGTGACAGCTCTTGTCTAATACGTCCAGCCCATCTTGCTTGCTTCAATTCCAACTTGCTTTTGCTTCAAAGTCATGGCAACTGAAAGATTTGGCTGTCTTAGAAGAATAATTCCACCTCGCTTGCGCGCCATCAGATACCAGTTAGAAGCTTAAAGAAATCAGGATTCATACTGTAAATTAAGCCACTGATTATCAAATTTCCTTTGGTAGACAAATGCATTAGTATAATTCTTAAATGCATTTGGCAGACCTAGAAACTCGAAATCAAAATTAGAATTCTCATGGGATAAGAAGTTTGAGGTTTGTAATCGCTGAAACCTGTTCTCTATTAACTATGAATGTTATGACTTACGCCTCCTAAATGTAATATTTCGAAAAAGGATTAATTACATATTATTAGAATCTTTGTGACGCTCCAAAAGAAAGGCCAAAGACATATATTGTTGTTTTGCTCGTAGTCACCACGATAATGGATTTTAGACTGCGTCAAATTTTGTATGTAGCACTTTTCATTGTGCAAATGACGTGACTTGAGCAGCAAGTTCCATGTGCATAAGACAATGGCAGGTAACTTTGATGTGATTTTCCTCCTACGTCACCTCACATTAGCCCCTCGTGAATTCGGTTTTTGTAGGAAATCAGCCCCTTGCTCTCAGCTAGATGTGTTAATTTGGACAGTCAGGTAAAATACAGATTGGGTATGTTCGGGTTCGGATAAAATATGAGTTACATGGATTCATATTCGAATGATACATGAACATACATGTGGGCGAAGAATTGAGTCTCCTTTCATTTGGACAAGTCCGCTTGCATGTTAAGATAAAGTCAATAATGTGTCGATTCATTTATGGGTCAGTCCATCCACAACATGTTAATGGGAAGTAGGCATTAACTAACCTATCGGTCCTATCATTACCCTCAAGTACTCTTTATTGATGGACCGACCCTAATATGAATACAGGAGGTCATTGTCCACTATTGTCATAGTTCAAAACCAATTAGAATAGAAATCCACTAAAATGAAATTGGAGAAATACAACGCGTTACAGTTATCTTTTAATTATAACATCAAAAATTTAGATTATTACATAGTAATATTATTTTAAACATGATTAGATGTACTTGTTTCACTGAAAATATAATAGTATGACTTGCATATTTTTAATATTTGTCTTAGTCTAAATTGATTATCTTAAAACTGTATACTTATTTCACATCGTTTCATACCCATTTTTGAGTTATTTTACGAGGATGGTTGGGGAAAAAAAAAATAAAAAATTGGGTGCTATTGTTTAGCCTGTGAAGGGATACTATAGTTATGTAACGCCTCTCTAAACGATTTAATATAATGAATAACCATAATTGCTTAAAGGAAAAAATTAAAGAAAAATAAAAAATAAAGATATAATATTCGGATCAAGTGGGTGGGTTCGAGTTTGGATTGGGTTCCAATCCACTAATTTGCATATTTTTGGGTTTGGTTTATTTCGAGTTTGGGTCAATTTTTGGGATTGGATTAGCTTTTGTCACGTTTAATATTAGCTGCTCTTCGCCACTCTTCTCAACAGGTTCACCTTGAGGGAAACTCCCTTGTTATTTTATTGGAAATGGACGAGACTTAGGTCTAACTAAGATACCTTTCCCACAATCAAGAGGTTGTCGCGTAATGATAGCTTATTTCGTCCCTTTACCAGTTAGTCAGAGGTTCAATCCTTAATCTTTGGAAATGGAGAGCAATTCTTGATCATCCCTTTACCCTTAAGTAGAGCTTGCGGAGTAAGAGGATTTGTTACTGCGATTGACGGTGGATACCTTTGATTAAAGCAAAAAAAAAAAAAAATACTGTTCCCACTAGGTCTACCCTGTAATAGAGGGCCAATTGGTGCCCCCCCACCCCCCCAAAAGCCCTTTTCAGCCCCTTGCCTTTTTTCTAAGGATTGCATCCTCGGACTTTTACTTGGTGGTTTTTGCCTGGAGAAACATGGATTTTTTGCACACAGAATCCCATGTACGCGGAAGATCCAATGAGTTAGAACGTTAGGGGAAACACAAATGGGTCACAACTCGTAAAGGTCAAGCTCAACAGGGCCTGTTGCTACCCCCAACATCCTCTTAAGAAAATACATCCCTTATCAAGGAAGTTGAGACTGCCAGGAATCGGACAGGAGACTTGCGCTTGGCATGTACCATTGATGCCATCCAACCACACAGACATTAGCTTAAGACAAGGAAGCATGGATGGTTGTAGACCTAAATGGTGATCTTTGTTGTTCTTCAGTTGAAATATTTTTCTGATTTTAGTGTCTGTTTGTACTTCAGCATGCTGGTTTAATTATAATGTTAAAAAAAGGACTTGCTTTTGGGTTGATCTTTAAAATGGCTCATTGTAGACATACTTTGCTTCCAAAAGTCTTGTGATGGACATTTTTTGCTAAGTGTTTGAGACAATGTTGTCCACTTTCTGTTATTGACAGGAGCATATTGAAGGATGGCACTGTATTTTATTAACTTGGACACTGCAGAACCACATCTGGCTTTCTAAAAGTTAACCGGAAGATGGACATACACTGATACACATGAACACATCTTCCTAAAAGTTCAAATTTTCAAACTGTGCATGAGATTTTAATAATAATTAAACAGAGAGTGGCTTTTAGGTGGGTAGGCCTAATATGTTTACATTAGGAAAGAATCCAAAGGTCTGTTTAGTGTCAGGCAAATCACATCACATGTGCGGAGGTCCTCGCAGTATCACTACAAAAAAAAAAAATAAAAGAAAGAGTATTTCTCCATACTTATTTAACCACACATGGCTATGTGTTGTAGGAAAATAAGTAAAAAGAGCTCCCAGAATTATCCCCACATATAATTAATAAGCAATGAAAAATATAACCACTCTTACAAGAGTGGTAATAACTAATTAAGGAATGTCCACACATATTAAGGGCATCCCCAGCCACAGGCTCGCGTGAAGGGGAGGGGGACCGCGTGTGACACGGGGCGGGGGCAACGCATGGCACGCGTGTAGAAAACGGGGGACGGAACCGCGCACAGGTCCGTCCCGCGTTCCATTTTTTTTGTCGTTTTCTGCTTCCAAAACGCGTCGTTTTGCATTGGCTGGCAACCTCGAGTGCTGCGTTTTGATGCGTTCAATTTTTTTTATTTTTGTTCATTCTTTTTTATTTTGTTTATTTTTATGTTTTATTTTCGTAGTTTTATTATTTCATTTTATATTTTTAATTTTTGATTTCTAAATTTTAAAATTTTTAATTTTTAATTTTTAATTTTAATTTTAATTTTTTAATTTTTTTAATTTTAATTTTTATTAAATTTTTAAAAAATTTCAGCTTTAATTTTTTTTTTTGTATTTATTTTTTATTTTCTTATTTTTATTTTTTTTATTTATTTATTTATTTTTTTGGGAATTTTTCGTTGATTGTTTTTCTGGAATAAAAAAATGAAAAATAAGAAAATAAAAAATAAATACAAAAAAAAATTGAATTGCACTTTCGAACTTTTTTTTCAAACTAGTTCGACAACAAACACAAAAAAAATGGGGGGGGAATTAAAATTTGAAATTTTTACTTTTTTTTGTCAACAAAATAAATATTCACAACTCTAAAACAAAATAAAAATTCAAACATGTTACAAAAGTTAAAACCCAAACACAACATAAAAATTAAAAAGTAATAAATTAAATTCAAATTGTGGGCTCCATGTAATTAATTGTCCTGAATGGAGTTCCATTGGTTGGAAGATTGAATGGAATGCAAGTGGAACTCATGCTGACGTGGCAAGCTTGAGTTCCAAAAATTGGCACTTGGGTTGGGGATGCCCTAAGCGTAGAGATTTGTATCTCGTGAGTGGGAAGCATTCAGCACGGATATTAAGTGTGGTAGAATTTTTTTAATTTTTTGAATTTTTTCAGCTCAGCCGCTTAAATTACAACTAAATTTAAATAAAAAAAAAAGAAACCCAAGAGAGTTTAGTCAAGTATTGCCCGCCCACCAGTCACACACTCTACTCACAATACTCTGCCATTCTCGCGGTTGGTCTATATTGAAACCCTAGCGTCGGTGGCATTTCTGTCGGCGGCAAGGGTCCGGTGGTTTCCAATTGTCATCGCGCACTTTACGGTGATATGGAGACTGCTAAAGTTAGAGGGACTTGGATTTCAGAAAAGAGAGTTGTGCATTTGAGACTAACTTACAAGATGACTCGCAAATTATGTTGTAATCTATTATAGATAATAACAATTGAGTACATAGGTTGTTTGAATGCCATTTGTCTTAATTTGATTGATCTATCCAAACAAGCTAAGTAATTAATTGTGGTTCACTTTGTTGAAAAAATGAACTTTGTGACTTCACATAACTACAAAACCTAGCATAACAAGTTCAGGTATACCAATTCGGTCAAGGCAATTATACCAAAAGTCTATGCGGTAAGAGGAAGGCTGTAATGTCACGGTTCGAAGATGTAACGTCGTTCAACAAAGTACAAGTCGTTGGTCAAGAATATGACAATGGGGGTTGTACTAGAGGTTGTTATAACGTCCTTAGGTTTTCTAGGCATGACGATACAGGTATGAATGTAAGTTGGTTAACTGATCATATTGTATTATCTTCTTATGTTCTTTAATATAATATGCATTACCTTACTGACAAAAAAAAAAAAAAAGTTCAGGTACGTTCTTTGTAATTTCGTGCACAACTAGCAAGTTCATGTATATTCTTTCACAAGTACATGCTCAACTAACAAGTTCATGCACATCCTTTACAATCTGAAGAAATATATATAACACTATCCTCACATAGCAACTTTATATAAATTCTTTGTGTATGGTACAACAACAACAACAACAAGTTCGTGTGAATTCTTTATGTATGGTACAAATCATCATACAATAATAATCGAAAGCTACCCCTTTCTTCAATTCTCCCTAAATATTCACCAAAAAAAAGCGAAGATTCTTCCCTCATTAAATAGTCAAAAGTCATAATTACCATTGATCTTGTCCTAATAACTGTGAGGCGTTCCCTTCACCTACACAAACGGGTTACAATAAGTGACAAGCTGCCGACAGTTTTGCAAGCCACCCACTACTCCCACCACTCCCACCTTTCTCTCTCTCGCTCTCTGTCTGTCTCTCTGTTTCTCTCTCCTTGAACATGATTCTCTTTGCTCTGCTATCTTCTTTCTCATCTATGGCATACCATAGCAGCACTAAAAGCAACGCTCCATATTAAGGGCGACTCAGGAGAAGGGTGGGGGTTTGTTAGAGCAAAGCCAACGGTTGGCTTGCCCGAAGAGAGAGAGAGAGAGAGAGAGAGAGAGAGAGGCGAGCAAGAGAGCGGAGCCTCGGCAATTTGAAGGTGTTGCCTCATGATGCACAACTCGCGTGGAGCCTCAGCCCATAGAGGAAGCTCCTGAGTTTTTTTTTGTTTATTAAAATATTTTTTCATTACTTTTTATTTTTTTTTTAAATTTGAAAAATGAAGTTCTACATTATAGAGTGAGTCAATGGATATCATTTTATTTGATGAGGCAAAGTTGTGAGTTTTCCATCGGAGAGAATGAGGATTGTGAGGCAAAAAATTAGCGAAAAGACTTATATAATAGCAGTAGGGCCCCACCGGTGAGCCAAAAAATTAACTCACCACTGGGTTTGCTCTTATGTTTTCAACTAAATTTATTGAGCTTTGAATTCCGCTTTATCAAATTAGAAATTACAAACAGATTATGAGACTGCACCACATCAATGCTAACCATAGATAAGTTTTTCCGCATTATATTTTTACTATAAGTTTACTAGATAGGATCCAATTTATTGGATTAGTTAGATGGACAAAAGAAATTTACAGGCCACTATTTTTCTTTCTTTGTTATCATGCAAGACATTGACCAAGAACCTTGTACAATTCATCTTGACCATTGACTAGTATTCGAACTAGCAACAGTGGGTGAAGGAGGAACAGGGCAAAAGTAAAAGTTTCACAGCTAGTGAAACCAATTGTCAATAACGTCACGCTTCCCACGCGAAAACTTCCACTGATCACGAACGGTAGAGATCGAAGCCTCAAAAAAAATTCAATGCTTGGGCAACATCGGATCTGAAAATGGGCAATGTCAGATCTGAAAAGAGAGCATGGCAGGCAGCACATTTTAGGACAGAGAAAATATTGTCTTTTACTCGTTATATAGGTTATAGGTAAATATTTTTGAACGGTGGAGATTCATTTCAAGTAAATCAACGGCTCCAATTTCTCAACTGTTATAATTAAAAAAAAATTCAATTATGGTAGAATTTTGCCAAAAAAAAAAAAAAGGAATCAACCCTCAAGTATAGTATTATTCGAGCATGGAGGAAGAGAAAATTACGGTGTTCAGTATTTTCTAACATAATATTTGTGGAAAAAAATTACAAGAAAGAAGTTCAAACCACTTGATATATTTGCAATTTTAACTCTCTACTCTATCAAATGCCATGAATAAACAATTATATACTCGAACATTATATTTTATTTTATTACAGTTTATATTGGACTACAATTATAATCTCCACTGTTACTTATTTTGTACTTTAATCAAATAATTAGTAGAGATTTTTTTATATACTTTAATGATTGTTTTTCAATTTTTGACCTTTCAAATAATTGCTACCAATCATGTGAGCTTTTGATGGTTTTCTCCTTGCATTGTCAAGTTCAGTAGATAGTTTTATATGAATACATAAATTCGATTCATCCCATTTCCTGACATTTGCCTATTCTTTTTTTTTTTTTTTTGGTAGTCAAAGTCTAACCTTAGATTAATTCACTAACATTTGACCAGCTGGTCTTGGTTACGATATTAAAAATAGTATCTCTGAACCGATTTTATCATCATTTTGACCAAAAAAAACCCATGGATAATAAATCATTCAACATATTTATGTGACTTATATTTTATTTAAGAGGTTCTTTTTAAAAAATTATTCCATTTAAATGTTAATAAGACTTATGATAAGAAATGAGTTCAACTTTAGTTACAATTTATTACATGGTACACATAATAGCAAACCTTAGGGGGGAAAAAAGGCCAAGTAATGCAAAATACTCCGGAATACAGACATTGTGGGTCAGTTCTTTTCGTCGAAAAATATGGATTGGTAAATGGGTGAACTTTGTTGAGATTGATAGAAGTGGGCCGAAACATGTTGAAATGGGCATTTTTTTTGTTAAAGTGAGTTGAAGTTACTTGAAATTAGTAAATTGAGATTTACCATCGAAAAAAATAGGGCCTACATTCATGCATGAATTAGTTAAGTTCAACGTGTCTCTATCCCCAACAATTTACACATACCTTTTTTTCTACTATTATGTTTTCCGTAAAGAAAAAGAATATATCTACTATATTGTCATTTTTTTTTTTGGTGCAGTCTAATATCTATTGCTAATATTTAACATCTATCTCATATCTAATATTTAATATATAAAACTTGAATACATTAATTATTCTTGGGACATTTGTACTCTTAGTATTGGATCGTTATTTTTATTTTTAAATTTTTACGCTTTAGTTGTTCATATAAAGAAAACTGATTATATTCTATGAACTAATTACATTGCACCAATTAGTGAGACACTGGTTTGTTTTATTTTTTATTCTTTCACATTGTTTATCTACGCTGATATGGCCTACAAATAAATATATAAATATTTTTACAATTAATATAAATATTTAAATTATTATGGGAGCAAATTAGATATTTATAGACAAGTTAAAAAACAAAAAATTTAACACTTACCATGTGCAGTACAGTTTGTACATATATGCCAACCACATATTGTCCAATTTCAGTTTAAAAGGGAGAAAATCGAGCTGAAGAGACAACTGAGGAAACAAGAGCATTGTTGGGTCAAGCCCAAGATATTCCCAAGAGAAGACCAACTCATAGGCCCACGACAAGGACTCTAATCAAGCATGGGCAGGCCCGTCTTGAGCGGCTACAGCCCTTGTTGGGCTCAGTTTGTTTGACTTCCAACAATTCATCCAAGGGATGGGCTATACATTCTGTGGACGCCAGATACAGGGAATCACCTTGTTTGGGCTTAGCCCATTCAAGGGTTCGGGTTGAATAATCGGGCTGGGCTTGCCTGGAAGGATGGCCTTAGTTCCCCATAAAGAAATGGAGCATTATATCAGCAATAAATACTTGAAACAGTATCTGTGAGTTTAATCCAGTATTTTCTAAAGTCTAAACTCAAAAATGGCAAGAAATCTTCGGAATAAAGTTGGGATTATTAGAGTTGAGCAAAACTAACAGGACACGATAACTGATTTGAAACTAACACGAAGTTAAGTGGGTTAATTAAATAGGTTGAAATGTTCAAGCCATTTAATTAAATGAATTAGGTTCGGGTCGAGATTTTTGACAAAAAAAGTACATATTTTACCCGTTTAATTAATATGTTAAACAAGTCAACTCATTTTTTCATTTGTCATTTATTCGTTTATCTTTTTATTAGATAATTAAGAACACAACAATTTTTTTAAAAAAGTGAATATGATGAATCTGAAGAGTTTTAAGATAACTTGTTTAATGTGATATGTAAACTTAATTTTTAACACTATATAATTTCGTATTGTTTGAAAATATTAAGTACATAAATGGGTTATTAGGTAACTGAACTCAACTTATTTATTTTAAATGGGTTAAGCGGGTCAACTCGTTTAAAAATTAAATAGGTACAGGTCAAAGTTTTTCAACCCGTTTAATAAAAGGGTTATGTTCAGGTCAAGAAATTCTCATTTAATTTAAGTTCGACACGAACACGAACACAAATTCGATCCGACTTGATCTATCACTCAGCTCTAGGGGCTATCAATATAACGTTGGGTTTTGAGGGAGGCTAGCCGGTGGAGTCAAACTCTTCATGATGAATGTAGATAGAAATCTTAGCTTTAGCATAAAGTTGCAAGTTGAGTGACTTTTATGATTTCTTTGGTGTTGTTTGTAATCTTATTTGGAGTCATTAGCTGATGTTATGATTGTTCAGCTGAGAGTTTGTGTCGATCTTAGAATCAAGTATCAAGTTAGATTGTAATTACTACCATGTAGTGTAACGTAAGAGCATTTGATCCACACCCGCAAGGTTTTGTACACAGTGGGTGCTTGAAATTAATTATATAGGGCAGACATTTAACATTTCCAAGTTCCAACCGCCCTTTCCCCTTCCTTCTCTGACACAATGTGGCTAATTTATTTATGCCTCTATCAAAAGCCATTTTGGCCTCCTTATTTACCTACTTTAATAGTACAACAGATAAACCATTGCCTCCCCCTTCCCCCAAACACCCCCAAAGAAACCCTCTAAAGGGGGAAAATGAATATTTAGGTCATGTTTTTTTCATGGGTTCATTCTAAAATATCAATTTTAATTCACTTTAATCCACTTCAATCTACTTTAACATATTTCAACCTACTTCAACTTGCTTTAATTCATTTTTACTATTTTAATCAAGTTTAATTTATCACATAAAAAATTCATCCCAATTCAACCCACTTCAACCTATTTCAACCCACATCACCCTACTTCAACCTATTTTATCCTTTTATTCACTCCAATTTACCTACGAAAAGAACATGCCCTTAGCTGACATTTTCACCAAAAAAAACAAAAAATAAAACCACATTATTTTGAAATATTTTTGCTTATGAGTGATGATATAGTAAAAATATAGAAATTGTTTGCCTAAATTAATGTGCTAGATGATTTAGATTATCAAATTATCAATAGTTATAATTTTATTTTCGAATATCAATTTGGACATTTCTTCGTTAAAGGCATTTTAAGTACTATTCTCATCATCGAACAAATAAAACTTGTACGTATAATTTTGTAAGTGGAAAAAGTTGAAAAGTATATCAGTCTTTACATAATTTATCTTACTTATGACCCTAAGAAATATCCAAACCTCATTATATTCTTATTATAGCTAAAATCTGGCACACTTAGGGCCTGTTCTATTTCGCATTTTAGATAGATAGATAGATACAAGGAGATGTAAGGAGCTGTAAGGAAATGTAAGGAGCTGCAAGGAGATGTAAGGAGCTGTAAGAAAATGTAAGAAGCTGTAAGGAGATGTAAGGAGCTGTAAGGAGATGTAAGGAGCTGTAAGGAGATGTAAGAAGCTGTAAGGATAGATATAAGGAGTTGTTGAATTGTAAAAGAGTTGTATAGTATAATTTGTTTTAGATGAAAAATAATAATATTAAAATAATATACTTAAGAAGTTGTATTTTGTATTTTTATTTTTTTTATTATTGTTATTATTTTTTTTATTTTTTTCATTTTTCATTTTTATTTTTTACTTTTTTTATTTCTTGTATTTTTTGTAATTTTGTAATTTTGTAATTTTTGTTTTATTTTATTGTTTTATTTTATTTTATTTATTTCTTTTATTTTTTAATTATTATTTTTTATTTTTTATTTTAAAAAATTTTTAATTTTTATTTCTATTTTTTTTGTTATTTTTTAATTTTCTATTTTATAATTTTGTAATTTTTAATTTTTATTTCTATTTATTATTTATTATTTTTTTTATTTTTAATTGATAATTTTTTATTTTTTAATTTTTTAATTTTCAATATTAAATTTAATATTAAATTTAAATTTTTTAATTTTTTAATAAAAAAAACACAACTAAAATTTTTGAAAATTAAAAATTAAAAATTAACATAAAAATTAAAAATTAAAATTAAAAAATTAAAAAATTTAAAAATTAAAAAATTAAAAAGTTAAAATTTAAAAAATATAAAATAAAAAATAAAAAATAAAAAACTAAAAACAAAAAATTAAAAATTAAAAATTAAAAATAAAAAAAATTAAAAATTAAAAATTAAAAATTAAAAATTAAAAAAATTAAAAATTAAAAATTAAAAATTAAAGAATAAACAAAAAAAATTAAAAATTAAAAATTAAAAATTTAAAAATTACAAAATAAAAATTTAAAAAATTATAAAAAATTAAAAAAATTTAAAAATTAAAAATGAAAAAAAAAACTAAAAAATAAAGAACAAAAAAATTAAAAATTAAAAATTAACAATTAAAAATAAAAAAATACAAAAATACAAAATATAAAATAAATACAAAATAAATAAAATGAAGATGGAAGGAGATGTAAGAAGATGTAAGGAGATGTAAGGAGATATAAGAAGATGTAAGAAGATGTAAGAAGATGTAAGAAGATGTAAGAAGATGTAAGAAGCTGTAAGGAGATATAAGTTCTTAATTAAATTTTAAAAAACGCGAAATAGAATAGGACCTTAATAATATAAGAGTAAAACAGTAAAACACAGGTCTTTAACTTTATTTACTTAATACTGGGGACCCACGTTATTTATTTACGTTGGTGGCTGGCGGTTACTCCAGCAGGGTGACTTGCCGCCAAATGAAGGCCCGTCGCCTCCACGTCATCCAATTTGGCGGGAAACTGAAGCGACTTTCCCGCCATTTCACGTCCCAAAGCTGCGGCAATTCCGGTCCACTTATCTGCATTTGCGTGACCAACTGCTCCCCCTTTTTTCCTTTTTCTTATTCTTTTTTTTTTGTCAAAATATGCATGCCATGGGCCAACAAATTGTTCATGCCAATATTGCCCCCCTCATGCCATGTCAAGCCATGCCATGTCAAGCCAATGACCATATATGCATGCTAGAGCTCGCAAAAATTTGAGTTTGGGTTGAATTCAGATCAAATAAATCAGACAATGTCAAAATTTGAATAAGAAATTAATGTTTAATATTCAATTTTTTTTAGTCGAACAATTCAAACAAGACTAATTTAGGTCAAAATTGGATTCGGATAATAAAAATATAAAAATATTGTATCCAATTTCAAAATTTGGATGAACAATTTATGACCATATCTAATTTTTTTCAGATTAAACAAATTTGAGTATTCAAATGGGATAATTTTTTTTCAACTCTCAATTGCACGCACTTCTACTGTAGGGTCACGTGACCCTGCATTGTTGCCTTTTTTAAAAAACTTAAAATACAATGGAGCCGGTTTAAAAATCTGCTCTTTTAAAAGAAGCGGTATTCTAGTACAGTCCCTTTTCTCTTCGCCACGTGGCAAGCTCCGTGCCGTTGATATGGAATCCCAAGAATCGCAGAACAAACATGTCACGTGATATGCCTGCTCTTCTTTAAGATCATGCGCCCCCACTTTCTGCTTTCGCCTAAAAGAAAAACAAATAAAAGTACTATGCAAAAATACAAAACAAAAAATATAGTATATAAATATGGAGTATTTAAGGTCAAGAATACTCGTACTGTACAGGTGCACGTTTCATGTTTGCACACGATCGCTGAGAATTATTAGAAAAACTGAATGCATTAATAAACAAAAGAAAATATCTAACAGTATAAAAAGGGAGGGACGTGTGAGGTTTTTTTATAGCGTACAAAAATCTGACCTGATATGATAATTTGAATCGAATTTGATCTAAAGTTATTAAGAGAAATTTGAATCTGACACGAACCAAAATACTTTGGATTTGAAGTCGACATAATTTAACTATTTAGTTTAAAAATAAATTATTTTTTAATTTTAAATAAATTTAAACTATTTTTAAAATTGATTTAAAATTAATCCACTTATTAAATAATTAAATCCAAATCAGCCCGTTCTAGGTTTTTATTAATGATACAGTGGCAGAGATATGGTGATAATTTATTTAAATTAAAAGGCCTTTTATTATATTGGAGTTTAATACGAATATTATAGTGGAAACGGGAGGACTGTGAAGTGGGTCTTCAGATCTACTTGGGGGCTGTATGATTTCTCTCACCTAACATCGTTTACTTTGACTTGACATACGCATGTCACTCCTTTTGGCTTTTACCAAACTTGTTCAGTAAAAATATAAAAAATGGTTTATTTCACAACTTATTATTATTCGGTTCAATTGAAATACAGAGGAAATGAGGAATAATTTAACAAGCAAGATCGGAAGGCATGGGATGGCTTATTCCGTTCAGTTTATGGACAACCCCCCCAAAAAAAAAACAAAACTCCCTAAACTAAAAATTGAGTATTAGAAAATAAGGGATGCCACTCTTTTATCTATGGTGCAAACGGGATGATCCAAGTAACTTCGTTGTGACATGAGTGTGTTGATTCAATCATTCAACGAACTTGCCATGATGCTGACATGACAAAACTGGCTTTAAATTTGAATTGAACAATCTGTACAATATTCGATTCGATTGTCGAATCAGGCTCACCTAAAAGATGACCTCAAAGGCTCAAACCAAATTTGAACCGAATCGAATTTGACATGAAATCATATAAAGTTGCTTCTTTTTGCACGACAAGCTTATTAAACCAAATATCAATTGATCCAAAATCAACTCAAATGTGAACTTAATCGAGATGTCATGGATTGAAAATATAACTGAATCAAAACATAACCTAACCATAAATGAACTGAACGACTTATTTGTCATCTTTAATAGTGCTCGTCTATAATAATTTGAATGCACTAAAATCATAAAAAGTTGAGTTTTCCTTATGAAGCACACGCCAATGTATAATATATGAAGCAAGTAGATTGGGCAATTACATCAATTGTGGAGTTCGCAAAGAAGCTGGGAGTAACCTATTGGACGAATTCGAAGAATGCTGGAGAGCAGAGGCACACAGATGAACCGTGTGAAACCATACCGCCCAACTTATGTGGCTCCACACAGTTTGATCATGTGAGCTTTGGTTCATGCTTTTGAGCCTTTTTTTTTTCTCCTACCGACCAGTCCAGCGTAATACACAGTTCGACCTTGTACATTCACTCTTGTAGGAGGCCTTTTTAGCGCTTAGTTTTTCCATTTTAGGATTAGACTACCAATGCACTTCCCTTCACGTTCTAATTATCAAATTGTATCCATTCCGTGGATATAGTGGCTGCATGTATGGCTATAAAAGAAAGAAGAGAAACATGGAACAAACACACAATTTATATGAGTAACAGGGACACCCCTTTGATTGAACTTAAGAAAACATTAACCTACAATCTTTTTTGTAAATATTTTGTCCCTAAGATTATTTGCGGTATATAGCAAATAAGTGCTAAGGAGAGTAATCGTGTTTACTACTTGTTGATTTATTTGATACCACATTCATTTTCCCGAACAATATTAAGACTTTGTTTGAGATTAGGCCGGTTTGAAGGGTTGGGTCTAGAAGAAGGCAAAAGAAGATACACTTCCTCATTATACTATATCCTATTGGGATGGAGGATGAGGCAACGGAACAATCCCACAGAAGGTTGAAGTTGGAGGATGAGGATTGCATCTGTAGTAGACATATTTTAAATAGCATGTTAAGATGCATTGTCCGATATCTATAAAAATGTGAGCTTAGAGAAGGAATTTTAGAAAGCATCGGATAACAAGTATATGTTTGAGGATGCTTCAAGTAAGAACTTCCTTGTAACTCAATGTGATGATTATAGCATGGTCATTGAACGCTTTATTATAGACAATTTCATGAACTTTAATGCATACTAAGTAACTTTAAACAACACAAACTTCACATGGATGAGTCTGCTATACTTACTTCTGTAGTAGACAATCCCTCTGGGAAGAAAACAAAGGGAATTTAAAGCATAAGAAAAAGGACATGGCTCTCAGGAATTTGCTAACCATTTTTGTATAAAGGAAGAGTTTTGTATGCAAGATGAGTCAACTGAGCACATCTACAAGATTCATGTTGTAGAAGATGGTTAATCAAGTCAAGAACAAAAAGGATTGGGCATAAAAAGCATAACAAAGACGGCAACAAGGGTGGCAAAAAGCAAAAGCCATTAGTTGGGAATGCAACAAAATGGACATAGGAAGAGATATTGCACAATTTGGAAGCAAAACCATGGTCTGAACAGCCAAAAGATTGATTCGAGTGCTACCAAGCATGTGTGCAAAGATTGTTCATCTTGCAAAACTTTTGAATTAGACGGCAATGGAATTATGCTCTATATGGGTAATTCATCTATAATTGTTGCCTAAGGGAAGAAAGACCCTTGCTTTGAATGATGTTTACTATGTTCTAGAAGTTAGGAAAACTCTTGTATCTGGTTTTCTCAATAGGTTTGGCTTCAAACAAGTTTTTGAGGCAGATACATTTACTCTATCAAAGGGTATTTATTCCATAGTTTGATGGAAAATGTTTGAAGGACCACCAAAATTCTCAAATTTTCATAACGCTCCTTTTAGAGGAAAGAAATACTATTCCACATTCATTGATAATTTTTTGAGATACTATCAAGTGTACTATTGCATTCCAACGATAAAGCACTAGACAAGTTTAGCATCTTTAAAGCTGAGTACGAGTTACACTGTAAAATCCTCATTAATTGTTTACGATCAAATGGGGGTGGAGAATATCCAAATTATTCCCAATCAACTGACTTTTGGACTTATTATAAGTATGTATTTCCAGTCAACTGATTTTTTTTCTTTTTGTGAAGCAAATAAACAAAAAGAATTCAATTGAGACAAAAAATAAAAAGCAAAGGAGAAGCTTGCAAGCCAGCTCCCTTGTTCGCAATTGCTCAACGAGTCACTCATGAGTCTTTTGAGTTGCATGCGTGACGGACCGCTTGCCTCAGCCCCCAAGGTGAGCAAGCCAAAAATTTATATTGCTGATATTTAGGTATCTTGAGATTAGAAGTATTAATTTTTTAGGCAGTGAGTTATTTGAATTAATTTTTAAGTACCCTCACTTATGAATTAATTATAATTTAGTCCTGCAATTACTATAACTCCTTACTATTCTCCTTTTGTTTTCTTTCTTTAAAAAAAAAAAAAAAAACCCCAAACACTGTTTCCACCATTAACACCACCTTCCATCTAGCCAACTGTTGGCCACTGCGAGACGTAATGGTGGAAACAGATGGTTTTTGCTCTTTTTAAAAATGAAAAAACCGAAAAGGAGAACAGTAATGGTATTATAGTAATTTTATGACTAAACCATAACAAATTCATAAATAAATATACTTAAAAATTAATTAAAATAACCCGAAGTCTAAAAAATTAATGACTCCAATATCAGAGTACTCAAATGTCAACCGTTCCCAAAAATTCATCTACCTTGTACGTGCTCTATGTACCTTTGAGGTCGATATAGAGGATAAACTGAAGTCCAAAAAGAGCCGAAGGACAAGATGAGTCTGTCATGGAAATTAACATTATTGATTCAATCATTCTGTTGCAATTTTTTGGGAAAAGAAATCTCAAAATGATTAATTGATTTTTGGAATGAAATCAAAAAGAAAGGAAACATATTACAAAGGATTCCAATTCATACTTGACTTAAAAAAACTGAATTATTTTCAATGTACAACATATTTAGGAATTTCCATACCATTATTTTATATTTTCCTATAAATAAAAGATTACTTTATATTTTAAAAATATTTTTTAGTTACAATTTAGCTCTTAATTAACTTTTTCCAACTAGAAGAGACCAAAATCACTTAAATTATAACGTTTTCTAGCTCGTAATTAACTTTTCCGTTCGACATAGAATTTTTCAAAAGAAAAAAAAAAACATCACCATTTAATAGTCAATACGTTTCTATTAAAATCCGCCAAAATGCATGCGTTTCTAACCAAAAAAAAAAAGGGTTTTAAAAAAAAAAGAGTCCATACGTAACAGTAAACGTTGCGAAAAAACAGTAATTATTTTTCTGATCACCGCAAAAACACCAGTGAAAATTAAAGGGCTGAGTCGTTAGGTCACTCCTGGAATTTCGTAACCACTTCGCAATTTCAGCGCGTGCTTGAATTTTTCTTACACCCCTGTATTCTTGGACCGGGAGCGTGATTGCACGATCCTCCTTTTCGCGTAATATGATATGCTGCATTGCATGGCATGGGAAAAGCATGGTCATGCACCATTCACCATTCATTGACAGCTCATCCTTTTTATCATTTCCTTTTTTTTATCACCTTTTTTAGCAACAATAACAACAATAACACTTTTTAATGTGGATTTTATTTTTACGAGATTTAAAAAAATTAAAATATAAATAATTCTATCTCTATTGATATTTCTATCCTTAAAGAGGCCGAATTCAAAAGACTCATAAAATAAAATTTTAAACAAAGTTTAATTCAAAACCCAAAATAAATTCGGGAAACTCCTTTTTTTCTCCTGTGTATTTAATCAACTTGCCCACCGCCCTTTATTGCGTTTTGACTGCTTGGGGAAAAGCGAAGTAGGGAGGGGTGGAGAGAGAAAGTGCAGCAGCAGGCGGAGGAGAGAGAAGGGAAAAGGACACAGAGACACAAACGAGGTATCATAAATTTTTATCTTCATTATTATTTATTTATTATTAAGCGAGGTTTCCAATGTTTTCAATTTCTTCTCAGAAATAAATTTGTTTTCTTTTTCAAATTGAACAAAATTTCTCATTGAAATCTGGAGCATCCGTTAAATCACTGTAACCTGTTGCATCTCCACTTGTATGTATGTCTTTTTCCCACTCTTTCTGCCCAGCCTTTTTATTTTTACTGCTTTGATACTTGTCACCTTATATTGACAGATTCATAGCCATAGATTCCTAATCTAACCTAATCATCTACTCCACTGTTTTATTTTTCTTCCCTCTCTGTTTTTCTGGCTATATATCCCTAACTGGGTTTGTGTTCTACCCTCTTTCTTGCTTGCGCTTTCTCTTTCAGAAAGAAGAGAAGGGGTTTTGGTTTTGGCATTGTGAAGCCCAGGAAGCTTCAAAGGGGTAGAGTTTGAGTGGATTTATGTCGGGAAAGTCTGATTTGGTAGTAATTGGTTCTTCTTCTTCTGCTGCGGTGAAGCTCTGGCAATCACACTCCTCAGTCTCATCAGTCTTATTGTTGGTCTTTGCTCACTGTATGCAACTCTGCTGTCTCTCTCAGCAGAGCCCCAATCTGTGCTTTTCACCCGCTTCGATGCGTTTCAGGCCAAAGAGGTATATGGGTTTTTCTACTTTTGCCCTTAATTTCAATACCCATGGTTTAATTTTGTTAATTTTTTTCTGGGCTTTGGATTGATGATTGATTGATTTATTGGTATCTGTTCTCGGTTTCTCTGACATAGGGTTTATGTGGGTTGTTGCAGGACTTGTTCTGGAGTAGAGTGTTTTGGGGGTTTTCATATAAGGCGATTTACAGATCTTTTACTCTTTTTGAGAGAGACTTTGACATAAAAAGCTTTCCCCTCAGAAGTACTCCCAAAACGCTGTCAAAAATTTATTCATCTTAGTTTTGAGTCTTTTGACCCATTTTTTCTTCCCTTTGAGGCCAAAAATTTTCTGGGTTTTTAGGGTTTTTTGGGGTTGTTTTCTGTCAAATCAAACACACAACCAAAAATGCCGGAGCCCCAAGAACCCATGTTGGGCCAAAATCACCTGTTCTACAACAAACCCAATTTTGCGAGTGGGAAAACAATCAGAAAGATTAGGGTGATTTGTTATGATCCGGATATGACCGATTCATCCTCTGATGAAGAGGTTAGAGAGAGAAAGCCTAGACAATCTGCTGAGTCAAAGAAGAGATTTATCCAGGAGATTAATCTGCCCTTATCTCCAAATGGTAGCAGCAACATCAGCAACAACAACAACCAAGTTGCTGAGACTGAGAGTTCTTGCCAAGACAGCAACAATGGTGCCAAGAAGAAGAGAAGGGTTTTAGATAAACCCGCAACCATAAACCCCTCTGGGGGTTCTTCTAATTGTAAGCTGAGGGGTGTTAGGCAGAGGAAATGGGGCAAATGGGCTGCGGAGATCCGAGACCCGATTCGGGGGGTCCGGGTTTGGTTGGGTACTTTCAACACTGCTGAAGAAGCTTCCATGGCTTATGAGCGTAAGAAGCTTGAGTTTCAAGCTCTTTTGGCTGAAAAGAACAGTCAGAATGCTAGTCAAAATGCTTCATGCTCTGCTGCTGCTTCACAAAACCAAAACCCCGCTGTTTCTGAGGATTCTGAGAGTCTTTTGTCTCACAACTCACCTGCTTCCGTGCTTGAAAATGATACATCTGCTTCACAGATGAGTTCCAAAGATGATGAGAAGAAGAAGCAAATTACTGAGTCTTTCAATGGTGCAGCAGCTAAAGACACTGAGCCACAGGCAATGGCAATGGAGGCGATGCCGGTTTTGAGCTCGATCCAGGAGTTCCCATGTAATGAAGCGGTGGGACAGGGTCTTGACTTGCAAATGGAGCTCGATTCCTCATTCGTTCTCAATGATTTTGATGACCTCTTTGCAGACTTCGCTGCGTTCGATGACTTCCAACTTTGCGGTTTTGATTCTGAAGGGCCTAGTGATCTTCCCGACTTTGATTTCGAGCTGGGGAACGAGGAGCTTGCTTGGATTGAAGAACCCCTGAATCTCACTGCTTGCTGCCCTTAAGTTTTGTAGCTAGTATTATTCTTATTATTAGTAGTAACCTATATTATTACATTATTATAGGGTTTATATAGGAGTTACGAGTTTTGAACACATATCTTGAGGGATTTGAAGCATGCCCTTGAGATGTATTTTTGTGAGGGTATATTTTGTTGGTTGAGAGAGTTGTTTCTTTAGAGGATGAAGAGCTCTTTGGGTTTTCCTGTGCTGTTAGAGCAGTCCATTGGCTCTTCTTTCCTGTGCTCGTTTGCTCTGTAATCTCAGATTTTGCCTATCTAATGTTGCCCAGGACTTATGCGAGTTTGATTGAGTTTCATTGCCAACAACAAGAATCTGTTCTATGAGATCTCTTTTGATTGATAACTTGTTGCATTTGATTTTGGTTTTGATTGGTTTTGTTTGCGTTGGTTCAAATAATACCTTTGGAGTGGAATACCATTCTTTGCAGATGGAAATCTGTGTCAAGCGGCGTAAGCGTTTTTGCTTTGTGCTTTATTGACAAAAACTGGAAAAAGTCTTTTCTAAGGAGATTTTGTTGGTTGGAATGAAAGCAACTGGGTTCCCACCGCATATGGTTCTCTCCAAAAAGGCTTTGATTCTGGGCCTTTTCATTCCACTGTGAGGTAAAGACACAATGAGGGAACTCATTCTTTCCCATTACCATGGCTAGTGTATTTGTGGATGTGGGCACTTACAATTTGGTATGATTCGAGAGCCTTTGCGAGGCTATCAAACATAAAAGTCGATTGACTTATCTCTGATGTTGTCACGTTGGACTCGATCATTCGGATTCAGGTTTCAAAACCTTCTTTATAGGCTTGACCTAATTCAATTCGTTAGGTTGGTTCATTTTGGTTCGTGGTTGGAGTCATGTCTTAGACGAGGTGACATTAGACTCATCAGGATTCTAGGTTTAAAAGTCAAAACCCTATAAAGCTTGAACTGACTCAATTTGTTACTGATTTGTGTTGGTTCATGATTGAAGTATGTCATGTAAGCAGAATTTGAGCATTGTTTAGAAAGTGAACAAATCAATATATATTGACTTGCTTCAACCGCATGAACTATTGTTCGTGATCACTGAAAGGGTAGCCGTTCATTCTGACTCAGCTTGACTCACAAATTCTGTTATAATATGCACTGATCGACAAATCCGTTTGAACAACTCATTGCTTTTTATAGAGTCCCACAAGACGAATTGAAAACAAAATAATTTACAATTATTTACTGGATGATCGAATAAGCTGTACGAAGTGTCCATGCTAGATAGAACTATATCATAACTTGATGCAAAATATGACCGTTCAAGCAATAAGATAGTGGTCTACCTAAACCCCGTTTGGCCAATTAAGGCCCTTTTCTTTTCGTTGGTAAATCCAAATTTACCTACCACAATCAACTTCATCGCATTTCACGAACTTTAATAAAAAATATCAACTTTAACTTACTTTAACCCATTTCGACAAACTTCAACTCACTTTCCACTATTTTAACCAACTTCTACTCATAAAAAAAAAAAAAAATTTCAACCCAGTTCAATATACTCCAACCAATTTCAACCAACTTAAAAAAAAAATAAAAAATACCTACTTTAATGTACTTCAACTAATTTCTACCAATTTCAACCAACTTTATCCATTTACCTCCTCATATTTTCCAACGAAAAGAAGATATCAAAGTTGAAGGGCGTTTGCTTTTTTCTTTTCTTTCTTGTTTGTTTGTTTGTTTGTTTGTTTGTTGTCCAACTAAATATGGAGTGGGCCAAAATTGATTTTTCGAAAGGGAAGAAATGTTCTAAAAATGCCAAGTTGAAAGGAAAACGGGGACAAGGAAAAATCAAAAGGTATCTTAAACAAGAGGAGGAAAAGCAGACGAGTAGTTTGTAAGCAAGGCTGTTTGCTATTTTCCAATCTCCAAATGTCATATCATGTATCATATTTGATGTACAAGCATTGGATATTTGGCTCCCCCTTATAGCAAACTCAGTGGTGAGTCAATTTTTTGACTCACTGGTGGGTGTTTATTACTGTCACATCAACCTTCTCTTCAACTTTTTGTCTCATAATTCTTACACTCTCTAGTAAAAGGTTCATAACTTTGTCTTACCAAATAAAATAATACCTATCGACCTACTTCATAATACACAACTTTTTTTTTGAATAAGAAAAAACTAATAAAAAATATTTTAAAAAATGAAAAACTTCTCACGAGTTGGCTCACGGAGACAGGCCGCTCGCATTTGGTAGGCTCGCAGGCCGCCCACTGTCCGCCACATCCCTTTTTGATCCGTGAGATTGCTGTTGGACGTGCTCTTAATTCACACACTTGTCTTGTTAATAATAATAACAATGTAATCATGTCATGTCAAACTAAAAAGGGCATTTGGTATAAAACTAGGTGATGAAGAGGAACTATCGTGTGTTTTTTCGTTACTCCAATAATTTCCCAAGTGCCACTTTTGAATGTAGGCTTCATCAAACTAAGGGCATGTGTTTATTTACCTGCTGACCCACAAAAAAATTTACAAAAAACGAAATATTTTAAAAGAATGGGGGGAAAAAAAGCAGAAAGAGATAAAAAAATAAATATGAAAAGTGAAATTAGTCATAAAATTAGGAAGCTTTAATTTAGTTTAGGGAAGCACGATGCAGTGGGGGAGGTGAGGGAAGGAAAGAAAATTGATTGGGAAACAAATAATGTGGTAAGTCAGAAAAGGGGAAAAAAAAAATAATCATCTTTTATTTGGAGGGAATCACCAATATAATTAAGTTTCGAATAAAAGGAAATGAGGAATTAAAAGGTAAGAAATCACGAATAAAACAACTGTGAAAGGTAAAAGGAAATGAATCAATTTGCAAAATATTCAAATTAAAAAAGGATACAGTACCCATAATGGAGGGTTTTCTTTTTCTTTTTTGGGGTTTTTTTTGGGGGTTGCTTAAAAAGACGAGGTTCAATTTGCTTTTTTTTTTTTAGTGTGCATAAGATACAAAGGTTGATATTGATATATAGGATTTGAATTCAAATTTCTAATACCAATTATTATAAGTTTTTATGAATTGATATAAGTGTTTATTATAAGTGTTTTTATGAGGGAATCAGTATACCAAGTAAGAGATAGGCTAGATATACATTTAGAAATATGACCACACCATATATGTGCACGACCGAATGTACGTATGACCACAAAGTCAGGTTAGGCTGCCTACAATTCACCCCTTGGGGTGCGGCCCTTCCCCGAACCTTGCGTGAACGCGGGATGCTTGTACACCGGGTTGCCCCCCGTTTTTTTTTTTAGCATTAGTATATCAATGATGTTGGATATTTCTATCCAAAAAAAAAAATTCAATGATCTATATAATACATAATAGCAATCTTGTGGGTCCTACAATGTATCTAAATTCTCAAAAATTAGAAGTTTTCAGCCGTTTGATTAATGGTGCTTTTAATAGTCGCCGTTAGATTTTCTTTTAAAAAAAACTATTGCAATTTTAAGAAAATAATTATTAAAAGAAAAAATAACAACCTTTAGATCAATGATAGAGGTTCCATACAAAATAAACTTTCTTCAGTCAAACTAGGATTCTAAGAATAAGAATATTCCATAAAAAATAAAATCTTCTTTAAGAAAATAAAATCTTCTAAGTTACTCCACATAATTTTGGGGCAAATTGCAACATCTATTTTTGTCATTCACAAAAATGGAAGATCTACGACACTGTATGCCTTGATTTTTTTGGGTTGTTCCAGTAATAATATTTATTAACTTAAATTTATATAACATATCTTTATTTCATAGTGTGTGCCAAATGAATTTTTTAAAAACATAGAGGTAACAAATGGTATATTTCAAAAATCAATTACTGTCATAGTCACTATTATATTGTATCACTTGGATCTTTAGCGCCTGTTTGGTTCACTTGGAGTGGAATGGAATGGAATGGGATTTGAAATCTAGAAGGAATGGAATGGAATTTGATTCTTTGAAATCATGTGTTTGGTTTAATAAAGGAATGGAATCAAATTTTTTATTTTTTACCTTTTTATATTAATATTAATATTTTTAATCTAAAAAACCTATTATTAGGCTTTGTTCTTTTCGTGGCTAAATTTTTTATTTTTTACTTTTTTATTTTTTATTTTTTATTTTTGTATTTATTTTTTTTTTATTTTTTATTTTTTATATTTTACTTATTTTTTATTTATTTTTATTTATTATGTATTTTTCATTATTTATTATTTATTATTTATTTATCATTTATTTATTTATTTATTTTTATTTACTTTAGATTTTCTAATTTTTTGTTATTTATTTATTTATTTTTATTTTTTTTTACTAATTATTTGTTTATTTATTTATTTTTTTTAATTATTTATTCACTTTTTATTTTTTTATTTTTTATTTTTTATTTCTTTGAATTTTCTGTAGGTTTTTTGGAATAAAAATAAAAAATTTAAAAAATTAAATACAAAAAATTTCAAAATTTCAAAATTAAAAATTAAAAACAAAAATAAAAAATAAAAAATAAAAAATTAAACACAAAAAACAAAAAATAAAAAATTAAATACAAAAGATAAAAAAAAAAACAAATAAATAAATAATTTAGAAATTAAATGTAAAAATAAAAAAATAAAATAAACATTAAAAAATACAAAATACAAAAAATTAAAAATTAAAAAACTAACAAATTAAAAATTAAAAAATTAAAAAATAAAAATAAAAAATTAAGTACAAAAAATAAAAAAATAAAATACAAAATGAAAATTAGATAAAAATTACAAAATTACAAAAGTACAAATATTCAAAAATAAAAAAATTCTAAAGTATGATAATTTACAAAAAAAGTTATATAGTAAACTTTTTGGTGCAAGAAAAATTAAATCTCACATGACACTTTACAAATAAATAAATAAATAAATAAATAATTATTATTTTTAATTAAAATGGGGAATGGGACTTGAAACCCTCCCAAAATGGGGGGAATCAAGTCCCACTAGAATGGGGGGAACTTGAAACCCTTGGGTATCAAGTTCCATACACTTGGAGACTCAACCAAACAATGGGTGTGAGAACTTGATACCTAAAGGTATCAAATTCCATTCCTTTTCCTCCAACCAAACAGGCCCTTAATAGCAATGTGCCCATTATATTCATATACATAAGTTTTTATTAATACTTTTAACAATGGACATGATATGATATGATACGATATAATATTAGCAGTATCATGTCCATGGAGATGCATGGAAAATCTCAAAAAAATTCTGTTGTAGTAATTATCAAGTTTTTGTATGTTTAATGGCAAACAATGATTAGATTTTTATGGTAGATAAGATATATAATATAAAAAATTGTGTATATGAGTATGTGTCTTTATAATATTTCACATTAGGAGCCAAACTTTGATAAAAATTGGAAACTAACTATGTATTATAGATTATCCATAATTGGGGCATTTATTTTATTGTAATATAATAGATAGATTTTAGTAAAGTTACAAGTAGCATGTAATATAATTTCTTCGATAAAAAATAAGACAATATAATATTTTATCATTATTGGGCATTGGCTTTTTATATTTAGAAAGAAAATATTTGAAATTGCAACTAATCTTATAGAATCTTTTTTTTAGAAAGAAAATCCTCTCTTCGTAATTAACTAGCTCTTTTTCTTATAAAAAAATATTAATTATCTCAGAAATTTTGGGGAGAATGATAATTTTCATATATATATATATATATATATATATATATATATATATAAAATATAATAACAATCTTGTGGATCCTATTGTTTATCTAAAATCTCAAAAATTAGATTTTTCAACTGTTAGATTAAGATTGTTTTTAATTACTACCATTGGATTTGTAAAAAACTAAAATTAATTTTAAAAAAATATATCTGTCTATAATATATCTATGTCCATAGAAAAATTCCCAGCAGTTAAAAAAATGCAATAATCTTTGGAAAACCCTAGAATGGTGTAACGAGTGTGATTTGTAGAATTTAGTATAATCTCAATGGTAAAAATTATTTATTCATTAGATCTAAAATTCTATAAAAAAAAATCTGAAAAAAAAGCTAAACAGTTATATTTATTCAATAAATTTAAACAGTAGATTATGAAGTTAGAAAAACTACCTTATTGAAGTGAGAAACCAAACTGAAAAACCAATCCATAATTTTCATTCTTTAAAAAATCACTCATAATTTCGATTATATGTGATAAGCTATATGTGATAAACTATATATGATAATCATATTATCTAAAAAAATCCCAAGTAGTTACAAAATGTGATCATCTTCAAAAAGACCCTAGAATGTTACAATGAGTGTGATTTAGTCTAATCTCAACGATAAAAATATTTATGCATTAGATCTAAGCCGTCGATTTTAAAGTTAAGATATCTATTTATTTTTATTTAAAAAAATCCCCCATGATTTCGGATATACATGATAGAAGATAGATGAAAATTTAATTATCTAGGGAAAAAAAAACTCTATCTACAAAAATTGTCTAGGAAAAAAACTAGGCAGTTATATTTATTTAGTAAATCTAAACTGCGAATTTAAAGTTAAAAACAACTACTTTATCCAATTAAAATACCCATTTATAATTTTTATTTTTTAAAAAAATCCTTCATAATTTCGGTTATGTGATAAAGGATATATTATAATCCTATATCTAAAAAAATATCAAATAGATACAATAACATGGTAATCTTTAGAAAACTCTAGAATGCTATAACGAAAGTAATTTGTGGGATTTAGTGTAATCCTAATCATAAAAATTATTGATGCATTAGTTCTAAATTATTGATTTTAAAGGTAAGATATCTCTTTATTTTTATTTTAAAAAATTCCTATGATTTCGGATATACATGATCAAAGATAGATGATAATCCAATTATCAAGAAAAAAATTCTATTAAAAAAATCTCGGGAAAAGCACCAGGTACTTATATTTATTCGTTAGATCTAAACCATAGATTTTAACGTTAAAAAAAAATACCTGATTCAATTAAAATACCAATCTATAGTTTTATTTTTAAAAAAATCTCTCATAATTTCAGTTATATGTGATAAAGGATATATGATAATTCTATTATCTCAAAAAAATCCCAAGCAGTTAAAAAATGTGATAATATTTGGAAAATCCTATAACGCTACAACGAGTGCAATTTGCAAGATTTACTATAATCTCAACCATAAAAAATTTATTTATGCATTAGATCTAAGTTGTCGATTTCAAAGCTAAGATGTCCTTTTATTTTCATTAAAAAAATCCTCCATGATTTAAAACTATACATGATAAAAGCTAGATGATAATGCAATTATCGAGGCAAAAAAAAATCTATCAAAAGAAATTATCTAGGGTAAAAATAGGTAGTTATATTTATTCAATAAATCTAAATTGTAGATTTTAAAGTTAAAAAATACCTTATCGAAGCAAAATACCAATTTATGATTTTTATTTTTTAAAAAATCCTTCATAATTTTGATTATATGCGATAAAGGATATATGATAATTCGAACATCTAAAAAAATGCTTAACAGTTAGAAAATATGATAATTTTTGGAATACCCTAGAATGTTGCAATGAGTGTGACTTGCAGAGTTGGTATAATCTCAACCATAAAAATTATTTATGCAGTTAAAAATTATTTATGCATCAAATTTATAATTTTTATTGTTAGAACCATCCATCATAATTTCGGTTTTGTGATAAAGGATATATGATAATCGTATTATCTAAAAAAATATCGAATAGTTAAAAAACGTGTAATCTTTGAAAAACCCTAAAATGCTGCAATAAGTGTGATTTGCATGATTTAGTGTAATCTTAACGATAAAAATTATTTATGCAATAGATCTAAGTTGTTGATTTTAAAGCTAAGATATCCATTTATTTTTTTAAGAAAAATCCCCCATAATTTTGGATATACATTATAAAAGATAAATAATGATCCAATTATCCAGGAAAAAAATTCAATTCAAAAAATTATCTAGGGAAAAAAAATAAGCAATTATATTTATTCATCAAATCTAAACCGTAGATTATAAAGTTAAAAAAACTGCATTATTCGAGTAAAGTACCCATTTATAATTTTTATTTTTTAAAAAATTCTTGATAATGTCACCTATATGTGAAAAAGACTATATGATAATCCTATTATCTTAAACAAATCTCAAACAGTTAATGAAAATTATAATTTTTGGAAAAACCTAAAATGCTACAACATGAGTGATTTATTTGGTGTAATCTCAACCGTAAAAGTTAATCACCTATTAAATCAAAGCCTTTGATTATGTCTATTAAAAAAAGGTACATTCCCAAAATAAATCATGTCTTTATTATTACTTTTTTTAAAAAATCGTAAAGAATATATAATAATCCTATTATCTACGGGGTAGCCATCCATTAAATATAGATAGAGATGGGCGTAGGGTGGGTTCGGGGCGAGTGGAGCCGTACCCGGATCCATACTCATTTTCTAAAACCATCCCCTTACGCACACCCGTACCCATCGGGTTTTAAAAATTCATATCCTATCCATATCCATCGGATTTTTTGAGTTATTCAGGTTTTATTTTGGTACATATACATTGTAAAAACTGACGCCTATCGGGTTCATTAAGTTTAATTTTTAAAGGTTCAAAACTAAAAGAAAAATACTTTTTTACATGGATTTCCCCTTATTAAATTTCTGCATACATATTCAAAATTAAAATAATACACGTCGGGTTTATTAAGTTTAAAAAATAATACTCATAATTGAAATGCATTGTGTCCCTACAAAATATCAAATTTGTAGGTGTATAAGAGTAAAGTAGCTGTCAGCTGAATCTGAGAGCACAATATGTATTTAGGTACAGATTTGGGCCTTTTTTTCACTTCAGCCTACTCATTTCAGTCCCAGAATTTTTTTTAAAAAAAATCGAGTTTGGATATGGGGCGGGGTTGCGTATGGTATTTCTATACCCAATTCGTACCCATACCTATATCTGTTTTTGGCATACCCGCACCCATACCTGTTTTTCCTTCATTTTTTGTACCCGAACCCACCATAAATAAAGAGGGTTCGTTTCGAATTTTTCGGGTTTGGGTAGAACTTCCATCCCTAAATATAAACCTCAAATTCTATATCTTTAAATTATCCTACATGATTCAATTAATTTTTTGTTTGATTTTATTTATCTCAGTTGCTATTTATGAAGTTTACAACTTTTTATTTTTTCCACTAACTACTTATCGATAATTTTTTTAATTTTTTCAACGATACATATTTTATAAATATCTGTTTCATCATGCACCGTGCATAGCACAGGTTTATACTAGTTTTGTATATAAATTGAAAGACAAAACATAACTCAATATGGAGTTGCAGTTTATATAAATTAAAATAAGATCTCCAAAAGAAAAATACGTATAACAACATAAGTAATTATAAGTAGACATGTCAATTCAGGTGGGCATGTTAAATGCAGGTCACTTTATTTCGGATTTGGACTTGAAAATAACCCTAAAGTCTCGGGTTTGAGTCGAACACAATGGACTAAGAATGTTTTTATTTAATTTTTTTCTCCTGCACATATATATTATAAGCATTAATATAAATTTTTATTTTAAAAATAAAAAGGATCTATCCCCAAAACTTCAAACGTCAATTTTGAAACGCGTTTTCGGTGTCAATCTAGTGAACTTAGAACTTATTTACTTTTTAAGATCATATTTTTCTCAACCCCCAAATAAAGAAAAAAAAAAAAAACAAACAGCACGTATATAAATAAAATTCCTATGCAATATAGATGATGCTGAGATCGTTTAGAGGAGATAATCAACCACGTAAAACGCCCGTGGGGGCCGCGGCCCCCCCCCAAATATATTACTTTACACAATGAAATTGTGATTTGATTAAATGATGAAAAGTAGTTTGTCATAGAAAAAAAGCCAAAAAATATTAACGATAGTGCGTCACAATGGATATGTTTTTAGCAATATAATGGAGTAATGGACACGGAATAACGACATGAAAAATTTAGAACAGAGTAGAAACATATGAATTTTGCTCATTTTAAGTAAGATTTTGACAACTATGTATGCCCCTAAGGCACTAAAAGACAAAAAGTCAGCACATGCACTAAAATTACAAAGCTTTTAAATTTAGGGAAGCACAATGGGATGGGGGAGGTGGGGGAAGCCGTGTTCGGTAACAGCATTTTGGGTTGTGTTTTGTGTTTTGACCCAATCAATACACCAATTAGTTAATTTTTAATGTTCGATAAATTAGTATTTTGACTAGCATTTCAAGTAGTGTTTAACGTTCTAAGCAGCGTTTTTGAAAAGCTGATAGTATTAACGTTTGACATTTAAAAGTAGTGTTTCATATTTTTTAGCCAAAAAATATCATTTAAAAGTTTTATATTTGGAAATTATCTATATCCTTTTATGTCAATTTATATTAATCAGTTAGTCTAATAGTTAAATTTACTGAACACATTAGTTTAAACCGCTCATCTAAACAGCCATTCAATAGCTAAATTAGAAATGCTATCCACTATCTAAACAACTATCCGGTATCTGAACTGCTATCTGCTACTTAAATAGTTAATTTTGCCGAATTGGACCGAAAATTGATTGAGAAGCAATGAACAAATAATGAGGTAAGTCAGAAAAGGACAAAAAATAATCTTTTATTTGGAGGGAACGACCAATATAAATTTGGAATAATGAGGAATTAAAAGGCAAGAAATCAAGGATAAAACAACTGAGCATGCGAGAGGCAAAAGGAAATGAATCAATTTGCAAAATATTCAAATTAAAAAAGGATACATTATCAATAATGAAGGGTTTTCTTTTTTTGGGAGGGGGGGGGGGGGAAATTGCTTACCAAGGGGGGGTTTAATTTGCTTTTTTTTTTTAGTATAAATGAGATACAAAGGTTGATATAGATAGAATTTGAATTCAAATTTTTAGTAACAATTATTAGGGGTTTTTATCAATTGATATAAGTTTTTTTTTTTTCTGAGAGAAGCAATATACCAAGAGACATGCTAGATGTATACATTTAGAAATATGACCACACCACATATGTGCATATTTGAATGTATAATATAAATTGCATTAAATTTGAGCATTAATATATCAATGATGTTGGATATTTCTACCCCCCAAAAAAAAAAAATTGAATGATTTTGGATATAAATTGAAGGGAAATACATAACTCAATATAGAGTTGCAGTTTATATAAAATAAGATTGTCAAAAGGAAAAATAAATAAATATAGCAATATAAGCACTTATAAGTAGATCTGTCAATTCAGTGGACATGTTAAATGTAAGTTTGTCTATTTTGGATTCGAACTTGAAAATGTTAAACCTCATCTCTGAGGTCTTGAGTTCAAGTTAGACTCAATGAGGTAGATGCAATGGGTTAGGAATTAAAAACATATAGGAATTAATATAGGCATTAATATAATTCGAATATTTTTATTTATTTACTTTTTCTTTTGCACATATTATAAGCTTTAATATATTTTTTTAAAAAAAAAATAAAAAGGATCTATTTCCAAAATTTCAAACTTCAATTTTGAAGCTCCTTTTCATTTCTCGGTCTATTGAACATAGAACTTATTTACTTTTTACGATCATTTTTTCTCAACTCCCATAAAGGGAAAAAAAA
>JACYFF010031952.1:95138686-95163356 GCA_017589665.1 Selenicereus undatus | reverse complement strand
AAAAATTTCCAAGCTTCCCATATAAAAGTATATTTCACTTATATCATATTGCTGTCGTTGTATCGCTATAGCTCACTCCGTTAGGAATGAATGTTGTACCCGAATCTAAAACATTTGACAATAACCCGCCCTATTTTTAGCGGGTATGGCATGAAAAATTGAGAAAAATGAGTGTGGACCAGGTACGCTGAAAACAATATATGGGTATGAGCATGGGTTCTGGTATAGGCATCACTCGCATACCAGCCTTGTACCCGATTTTTTTTTGTGGCTAAAATAAATTGTTGAATAGGATTTTGGGTTTTGAACGTTGGTAATTCGTTAAAAAAGAGACCCAGTACCCCAACTCAGCATCAACCATGAGGTTAATCCATTTGTGTTGCTCATTTACTATGTTGATACATGAAGTCACGTGATTCACGATTTACAAATCTAAAATACTAGTTTATTTGATGTGTCCCTCACTCCCTCATTCCAATCATTTCTACAATGTCCATAGCGCAGTTTTTGTTCATGAGCTAAGTATGAGCTCTTGCAAAGTTGCACTTAATTCAATGGGTATTATATTTTTTTAGAACATTCTACTTAGTTGAATTTAGTTTTGTGAATTTCGTTAGATAATTTTTTTTTATTGCACCAATAGGTATTGTATTTTAATATTTATACATACCCAAATAAATTACAAAATATTCCAGATACCCAATGATTAAGGGTATAGGGATAAATTTTGAAACCCGATGGGTATGGGTGTGGGTATGGGGATGACTATTAAAAATGCTTATGAGTGCGGGTGCAACTCTACCAATGCGGTACCTACCCCACGCCCATCCTTAGCCACCGCCCCCTAGTTTTTAGAAAGATTAGAAAGCTTCAATTATAGGGAAAAATGTTGCATCTCCAACTATCTTATGGTCTGATAATATACTTATCACTTGGTAGCCAAATTCCGATGAGCGGGTTAAATACGGGTCAATCTATTTGGAGTTTAGGCTTGCAAATCCCTAACCCTAACCGTAAAATCTATAATGACCTGGCAAATGGGTCATTCGGTTCGGGTACGGGTCGGGTCAAGTTCAGATCGGGTCATTTTCGGGTTAAGTGACATTTCGGGTCGTTTCGGTTTAGGTCGGGTATGGTTCGGGTCGGGTCGATTTCGGGTCAACCAATTTTTGGTGAAACACGCTTGTCATGCCAAACCACGCAACTTTGTTGAAAATTTCGGGTCGGGTATGGTTCGGGTCGGGTCAATTCGGGTTTCGGGTCCACTTTCGGGTGAGTATATTTCGGGTGTCGGGTCGGGTATGGGTCCGGGTCATTCGGTTCGGGTTTTGGGTCTCGGGTCAGTTTTGCCAGGTCTGAAAATTTTAGAGCTAGGATTACGCATCCAAAGATGAAAGTTAGGGTTTCTTTGGGTACTTGTGATACCCTTGAGGAGGCTACTGCTGCTATTCAAAGCAAAAGCTATTAGTTTGAGATGCAATTGTGGAATTATAAGCTAAATGTCACAGAAAAAGCCACAAATTTAAAGCCCATTGAGAAAAGAATGATGAAAGCTTTAGAAAAGGGGAGCTACCTGTTGGGGTGAAGCCGACAACAATGGGTAGATGGGGGGCTTGGATAAAGGATCTGATGTCGGGCATGGAGTGTCTGATTGCTTCTTATGACACCATACAAGAGGGCTGCTAATGCTATTGAGAGGAAAAGGGTCAAGTTGGAGATGCTGTTTGAGTCGAGGAAAAGGGCAAGGACTAACAATGAAGTCCTTGGTGACGGTGAAAAATTCCAATGTGGACTTGATCATGGCTTTGCTGCTTCACTGGATGAGGCTGAGAAGAATGCGAGTTAGCTGACTGCAGGTAATCCCACGCCTTTGAACGAGACCAGTAATGAAGTCCCAGAAAAACCCAAATTTGGAACGGATCATGTTGGCTCTCTCAATTCAGTTTTTGGGGCAGAGGATTCAAATGAGCCAATTCTGAGTGTTCATGAAAGTGAAGGGGGTGACAGTGACACCGATGCCAAGTCTCTGAAGAAGAGGAGTACTTAAGTTCTTGATAACTCTGAAAACCCCAGATATGAAGACTGTGGAGTGGATCATGTTGTCCTTCCCATTGCAGTTTTTGAGGAAGACGATTCAAGTGAGCCAACTATGAATGTTAATGAAAGTAATGGGGTGACAGTGACACCAATGCCAAGACTTGGAAGACTAGTAATGAAGCCATGAATAACCTAGAAAAATTCAATTGTGGATTCAATCATATTGGCTCTCCGACTGTGAGTGCTCATGAACGTGAAGCGGGTTACATTAACTGCAATGTAGAGGCTCAGCAGAAGCTCGTTTGCACATAAAATTTTGAGGATTGGGTGAGGCTGGGCATTACCAATGAATTTGGGCAACTACAGGGCGAGTATAGCAGGCTGGATGATGGCCTTTGGTTCAACGATCGCTACGATAATGAAGGCATCATGGGGTATTAGTGAATGCCTCCAAGACCAACAAAGGCAGGCAAAGAATGTCACTGTGGACATTTTGAATTTGACTAGCATAGTAGCATGCGTTCAGGGCTTTGTGACTATTGTTTTCCGTACAGCTACTCTAATCAAAGTAGATTTTTTTATTTTTTTTTTGTTTTCCCTGGGGGAGGAGAGGAGAAGGAACAACAGGAAATTGTGCCGCAACATACTCTTGTTTCAGACCAAAATCTTGATATTGTACTACATCATAGGCAATGCAAAATTCCTCTCCTACAAGTCACAACTCACAGCTTTCCAAATTCCATTGGCATTATAGCTGGTTTAAAGTGTTATATTTATAATCTTAACCGGACAGGATTCATAAAACTCTCTTTCTCCTTAAAAACACACCCTTGGGTACGAGGAAGATACGAGGGAGACAATGAAAACTCCATTAAACGCAAGCTCTTTCTGAGGGAGATCACCATTCCTGCTCAGAATCCAATCAAAAAGTCAAAGCTTTCATCTTGTCAAGCTCTCAATGCTTATTATAATCTCAACAAAGTCGAATCATATCATCTGAACAAGAACAATGTGGGTTGTGGTACGGAGTCTGCAAAAGTAGGGTTGGGAAGAAAGCTTCCTACTGGTGTTAAGAGAATACAGAATGGCAGGTTTAGAGGTAGGATTAGGCACCCAAAGTTTAATGTTAGGTGTGGTCGGGCACTTATGATACTCTTGAGAAGGCTAGTGCTGCCATTTGAAAGAAAGGGTGCTGTTTGAGATGTGGTTTTGGTGTATGAAACAATTAAGAAGTGATGGTAACGACATTGATCCCTCCAACAAGATTAATAGTAGGGTCGAGGAGCAGTTTGGGTCCAAGCAACTAGAGACAGAAAAGGCTACAACTTTCGAGCCCAATGAGAAAAAGAATGGTGAAAGTTATGAAGATGGCAAGCTGTCTGTTGGGGTGAAGAACTCAATGTCAGGGATTGGTTTTGGCTTCCCTGCTTTGATATTCAAGGCGGAAAATTCAAGTGAACTGACAAGGAGTGTTCAGGAAAGTGGAGGAGGTGACACCAATTCTGAAACTTTGCAGAAGACTAGTAATGAAGTGCTTGATGACAACCCTCAAAAAACCCGAATGTGGTTTGGATCACATTGGCTATCCTACCTTAGTTATTGGGGCCGAGGATTCAGTTGAGATGAGTATGAGTATTGATGAAAGTGAAGGGGGTGACAGTGACACCAATGTCGAGCCTCAGAAGAAGACTTGGAGTAAAGTCCTTGATGACCCTGAAAAACCTGAATGTGGTTTGAGTCATATCAGCTATCACACCTTAGTTCTCGGGGATGAGGATTCGGTTTGTTCATTCAATTTTTTTTGGTGGGGAGTAAGGGTGAAAATTTTATCGTCTTTTGGGACAGTGTGAAAATCAAATCACTAATTATTTTTGACCCCAACTCCAACCTAGAGAAAGCGATAAATGTCACTAAATATGATTTATGTAACTAATTACTCACTAATCCTAATCTAAGCATGATTAATTAACTAAACTAAAATAAAGTATAATTAACAAAATCAACACAAAGCATCATATTAACTAGCAATAACTAGCTAAACATCTAATTAACTCAACTCATCTAACTCAACTACCTCTAATCTAATCTATTGAGAGCCAAAAATTCAAATTTGTAAAAATGAATTTTCAAACCCGAAGATGGAGGAGAGAGAATGAGCTTGAAATTTGCATTCTTGAAGGAAGAGAATAAGATATTAATAATAAATAAGAGAATAGAAGGATCATTAGGAAAGGGAGGCACCAGTTTGAATCCATCAACAAACAAAAATATGTAAATTTAGACATTAAACTAGTAAATCAAGCTCAACAAAACAAGAACTTGACGGTTTAAAGAGAGAAAGAAAGCCAATTGCAATAAGACTTCATTGCTTCTGAAATGTGGTTACGAAATGAAACTAAATCTACACCAGTCTCTCCTAAATCCTAGGCTAAACCCTATTGTTAAAACCTAAAAATTAGATGATTACACAAATGTGAAAAATGGGCTTTAAATAGATCCCGACGCAGCAAATTATCACGACCAGGTGCCACCTAGCACTAACAGCCCTTGCCAAATTTCTACATTATTCTTTTCTCTTGTTTTTTCTACAATTTTTGTGCTTGTTCACCCGGTCTTACTTCATGGTTACCCCGAGTTATCTTTCAAAATTTTTGGGTTAACGTGGCTAACTTTTGGCATGCTTTCCAACGATTATTCGGCATTTGAACAATTCTCTTCATTATCAACAAATCTAACAAAATAATAATAAACAACCTAATTTATCAATTATTTGAGCTAAATTTAGATAAAATGAGATGCAAAATTCATGCATATCGTGCCCAATCAAGTCAGTTGAGTATAAGCATTAGTGAAAGTGAAGAGGTTGACGGTGCCACCAATGCCGAGCCTCATAACAAGACGAATGGTGAAGTGCCTGGCAACCTGAAGAACCTGAATGTGGAGTGGATCACAATGGCCCTCACACTTTACTTTTTGAGGCAGAGGATTCAAGTGATAAGCTGGTCATGAGTGTTGATGAAAGTGAAGGGGGGTGATGGTGACACTGATGCTAAGCCTCCGAAGACTAGTAATGAAGTCATTGACAACTGTAAAAAACCCAGAGACGGATTCAATCATATTGGCTCTCAGGCTTCAGTTTTTCAAGGCTGGGAACTCAAGTGAGCTGACTATGAGTAGGGCTCATGAAACTGTAGAGGGCGACACTAATGTCGATATTCAGCAGAAGCCCTTTTTCGCGTCTATCAAACGGTTTAGCTTTAACCATATTAACACATTTGAGGAATAGGTGAGGCTGAGTATTATCAACTAACATGGGCAGTTACAAGGTTAGTACAACAAGCTGGATAAAGGCCTTTCGTTTAGGAATCACTACGATAATGAAGGGAACATAGGGTGGTACTAGTGAAGCACCCACAGAAGCAAGAGGGCTGGGCAAAGAATGTTACTGTGGATATTCTGAAATAGATCATTAGAATTTTTTTTGGTTTTTTGGACAAGAGGTGTTCTCAACACTTGCTCAGCCTTGGCAAGTTATCTTCATTTATTTTAAAAACATTATACTAATAACATTATATAACGTTGATAGTACCAATAACTAGATTCCTCCATGAATTTGGCATTATTCTTCTCCATTATGCTCAAGATATGAGAACGTGATTTACAAGTATGATATGTATATTGCCATGGTATACATACTGTTTTCCTATATGAGGCAGACGATGGTATAGTTTATTGGCTCTAAAGTTGTTGGGATGTGCTTTGCTCACATTACGATGGTATAGTTTATTGGCTCTAAAGTTGTTGGGATGTGCTTTGCTCACATTACGGTATGTTCTTTTCGTGAGTAAACGGTTTCATATCATATCATATCACTTCCTATTATTTCTTTTCATTTTTTTACCATTCCTTCCCAATCATTCAAGAAAAATTTCATTCGTTCTCATTCTTTCCTATTGTTTTCACTCTCTCTGGAAAACATTTTTCATTCCTTCCTATTTCATATCATTTCTACCATTCCTTCACACTTTTGCAAGAGAAATATCATTTCTTCCTACTCAATTCCACTTCTTCCCTCTCTTTTGCATTTCTTCCCATTCCATACCCACCCCTTTTGCACGAAAAGAATAGGTGCAAGATGGCTTAGTTGGACCTGTCCCAAGTATTTTCAAGCCACTTCTTATACGTCATTCCATGAAATCAATATTTTCATAGCTGATTTTTTTTTTGGGTGCTTTAGGGTCTGTTTGGTCCTTAAAAAATTTGGTAGAAAGAAAAGTTCAAGGGAAAAAAATATGAAGGAGAAAAAAGTAGGGAGAAAATGAGTTTTTTTCTCTTGTTTGGATTGAGGAAAAAATACAAGAATTTGAATGAGAAATTTGAATATCAATGAACTACTTGAATCATGTTGATATCATCTAAGCAATGCAAGGTTTGAGGAGGTTGGGAGCTTTCCTCAAACTTTCCTCACAATTTTATGAGGAAAATTTTATTACTTGTTTCTAACAATTTTTCCACCTAACTTTCCTCCATATTTTTTTCTTTATGATTTTCTTTAAACCAAACACAAGGAAAAAAGTAACTTTCCTAAAAAATTTTCTTTCCACCAAACTTTCCTAGATCCAAACGGAGTCTTAAGAAAGCAGATTTTATCAAGAACGAATAAACTGTGATCAAGCCACACCACAAATACTTTGAAAGGTGACTTTTTGAATGTCGCTTGTAGATCTTTAAATGGGCTATTGGATTTTGATAATTTGAATTGTGGGAAGTTTGTATGTTAATAATTTGACCTGGAGACATAACTCCAAATACTATGACGTTTTGAGGTATTTATTTACAATATTACAAGAGTGATTTTTATATTGCATTTTTAGGTAATTGCAAATGATATTTCCCGTAAAGCAACACAAACACATGAAATTTAAGTTGCATATATTCATTTGTAAGTTCGAATTTTCTGGAGAATACATTCTAAAATCACCCTTGTAATATTCAAAATAAATAACTCAAATGGTCGGAACATTGAGAGCTATTTCTCAAGATTATACTGTTGGCATCCAAATTCACCAAAGTTCAAATTATTAAAATCCAATTATCCTATTTAAATCCATGGCATATGACTTAGCTTGATGATCATTTCATATATATGCATATGTGTGTGTGTGAGAGAGAGACACACAAATCATTTCATAGTACAAATGTACGATACAAAACAGTAATACTTTTTTTTTTAAATCATGACATAATTACTTATTATAATTATGACCGTCGGATAACATAAGAGACAATACTTTTAAAGTTGTTAGCAAAGACTTTATTTTTTAGGAAAGAAATATCAATTAACTAATATATACATGGCCTTTTTTTTCTTTTCTTTTTTTAATAAAAAACTTGTGAACTCCTAACAGTGATAACAGTCATAGGATTTAAGCTACAACGTGCGAAGCGAGGCTTGTTGTGGATTAGAAACGGTAAGTTTTCAACGGAGGGGAAAGCGATTTCCACGTGGTATCCAGATTTCCGATGCTGCAATGTAGGAACATATGCTTTTACCACTTTAATGAATTATGAAACCCACCAAATTGGGACATTTTTAATTGTTTTTTATGTGATCGTATATTTTATCTGTTTCTGCAGATTATTGTCTCTCATTCATGAATTTCCCATCTCATGAACTGACCCAGATTTAGTCCAAATTTGTCATTTATTGAATCTCCTAGGGTTTTAAATGCCTCAAAATTGCCCGTATTTATACATAAATAGCCAATTGGGGTCAGTTTACTGCTGAATTTTCATGAATGAGCCAAGATGGGTGTCACAGTTTCAGGGAATAACGGCGATGATTCAACTGGGGCATTGAGCAATGGCAATCAAATCGAAGATCAGCAAATGCCCATTAACCCATTCTCAACTGGGCAAGCTGGGCCGGATATCCTCAATCAATATGGGCAGTTGATTGGAGAATATAGCAGGTTGGATGATGAACTCTGGTTCTGCAAACCTGATCATATTGATGATGATGCTATGCCAAGGACTGATGAAGGGCTGGAGTCTAATCTGATATCATCTGTAAGTTTTTTTTTTTTTGGGCCTCTGATGGGGGAAATTTCAGTTCGTATTCATAAATTAGCCATTAGATTGCAAGACCAAAGTTTGTGTTCAGTTGAATTCTATGCTATTCTCTTGTTTACTGGTTAATGGTACATAAGTTAGTACTTGATTTTGTGAAATTTTAGTTAGATGAGTTGGTGGCTTGTATTCTGTGAGGCACCCAGTCTTTGATTGTTCTCTTGGTGGACAAAATGCATCATGGAACTTGCTTACTTGGAAGATGCATGCGGCACTTTAGTCTGTTTAGCCTCAAATAATTGGACGGTATTGTGGATTTACTCCATCATTGATAGTCTCTTGCAATTTGAAGTCCTGATGCTCTGAATTGGGTTTTTAGTGACTAGCACATTTGGGTATATCCATGTATTTAGTTCGGAAACGAAGCTAATATTCAAAATGCCTATAACCAGCTTCAGGAGATGTGTCTATGAGACATTAGGTGGAAGCATTTTTCTAGGAATTGAACTTTTGGTCCCAAACTATTTCTGAAGAGTTAGGACTAGATAGGTTGCTATTTTGCATATACTCTTAGTTCGTTGTTGAAGCTGGTTGCTTCATGGGTATAATCTCATACCTTAACTAGAGCAGATTCTTTATAATATGTTTATCAATGTTTTATAATGTGTTCATTTCCAATGGAGCTGAAAGAGTAACTAGTGGCCATTCTTCAATGTGCTTGCTTAAATAAAAATGGCTTAATGGACTACTACATGCTGCTGCTTATTTAACTATAAAATGGTTGTATGTTATGGCTCCGACAACCTCTATGTATTCACTGGGGTAAGGTTTCATATGTCTGACCTCTCATATCCTACCTTAGGCAGGGGCCCTGTTGGAGGACAGTGGAGTGATGGTATGACATGTAAACTTTTCTTCTCCCCCCTCCCTCCCCGCCCCCAATTGAACATGTATAGGGAAAGACTTAATAACAAACTAAGTAGAATGTATAGCCAAATTATGCTGATCTCTGTTGACTCCAGACAATTTTCTTATGCTAAGAGATCTGTAATTCAGTTTTTCTTTTCTTTTTATTACAGTATGAATACATTGTACAACAAGAGCAGCTATCAAAACCTATTGAGAATCCTGTCTCTGATGGAGGCACACCATGTGTGAAAGAAACCTCTTCATCATTGAAGGATTTTTCATTGGGCCAATCTCAAACTTTAAGTCCAGTTTCTGTTCTTCACAGGAGGTCATACTCTACTGTGAGGAAAAAGGCTACCAAGCGTCTTCGAGGAGAAAATGGTCGCTTTCTAAAGTGCAATTGTCATGAAGGTCTTCAATCAATGGGCCCCAGATTTGCTGCTGCAGAGCAAAGTCAGTCTATTCAACCAGAGAGCTACATGGAGTCTTCTTTATTTGATGAAAGAACTAAGCAAGGCCCAGCAAAACAGCCCCGGACAAAGAAAGTTAGTGATTTGCTTCAGTCAAGTGGTGGTGACAACCAAGTGAACCAAACTGGCACCCCAGCGTCCTGTCTCGGGCAGGGCTTGGACGAATCAGGTTCTTGGGAGGGGGAGCAAGATCCAAATCCAAAATCAAGCACAAAAAGAAAACAGCCAAGAACAGCAGGGAAGAAATGCATGCATTGTGAGTCAACAAAAACCCCGCAGTGGAGGGAAGGGCCTACAGGACATGGAACCCTTTGCAATGCATGTGGTGTCCAATGCAGACATGGCAGGCTTTTCCCAGAATACCGTCCTTTAAAGAGTCCAACATTCAACCCTGATTTACATTCTAATATAAAACCAGATGCTAAAAGGAAGCAGCCAAAAATGGCAATTAAGAAATGCATGCATTGTGAATCAACAAAGACCTCAAAGTGGGGGAAGAGCCCGATAAGAGAAGGAACCCTTTGCAATGCATGCGGTGTCCAAGACAGGCACGAGAGGCTCTCCTCAGACTACCATCCTCTAAATAGCCCAACGGTCAATTCCTGTCTGGACTCTAGTCCAAAACCACCCCCAAAAAAGCAGCCAAAAAAGGCAGTCAAGCAAGCAGTCAAGAAATGTATGCATTGTGAATCAACCAAGACCCCGCAGTGGAGGGAGGGGCCGATGGGACAGGGAACCCTTTGCAATGCATGTGGTGTCCAATACAGATACGGTAGACTCTTCCCAGAGTACCGTCCTTTAAAGAGTCCAACATACAACCCTTCGTTGCATTCTCACTTGCCCAAGAAGGTCCAACAGATGAGAATGAATAAAAACACCACTGAATCTGCAGTTTCTGCTGACAGCGAGCAGTAGCATGAGTTCACTCAAAAAAGTGACTGCTTTGGAGGAGCGGACATGTAGATGAATTTTCCCCATAATATTTTTTGGGGGAAGAGGTGGTTGTGTGTTTAGCTCTGCTTCTTGTGGTTATTCTAATCATGCGCTTGCAAGTTTGTTAATGGTAGCAAGCTCTTTGTTGGCTCTGAAATGTCCTCAACGGAGTTACAGCCGATGGGTTCTTTCTCTTCAAGTAAAACTGCTTTTCTGCTCACTGCTTATCTTATGTTGAGTATTTCACTTTTAAACAAGAGTCACCCATCAAACAAGAATCATCTACAAGTTGCATTCTAGCTGTAAAGACTTTCGTGATTAGTTATTTCTACAGCCTGTTAGAAATAATGATTTATTTGGGTGCAGAGGTTTGTCGCCAATTTTGTGCACATATTTGCTTATTTTATTTAATTTTTTCTGTTTGAGAGTTGAAAGAAAGCAATGGGGTTGTTAAGCAGATATGAGCTGGGTAACTCAAGCTCCATCAGAAATGGGATCATACGGGAAAATGACTAGAAGACACTTTATCCATTTTAATTTGTGCCCCCACCTGCCTCCCTGCAAAAAAAAAAAAAAATCTTCTTCCCATATGATTCCCCTCATGAACTAGCTGACGCAACCTTTTTCCTTACGCAAGCTTCTTGGCTTTAGATATTTGGCGTTGATGTGGGTGGAAACGGTCCCTTTGAATATATTTCCAATATTTCCACTTGCTTCCTGTGATTACTTCTAAGTTCTAACATGTCTTCTGGCATATGTGGTTGCCATTAGCAATTAAATTTGACAGTAGATCATGAAAGCAAATGGAATAATGTATTTGATTATGCTTTGTAGATTAAGTGCACCATTTTGATGGGTGCATGTTGGTTAATATTCCTCAGCAGTGCTTGAGATCCAGTGAACCTTGAAATACTAGTCACTCCTTTTATGCAGATGCTCAGAAATACTTGCCATCACAGTATGGTATGCATAAATTGATATGTTCTTCTGAATGCAACAAAATCATTTTCTTCTTCTCGTCTAGAGATTATTACGCATATCTGCTGCCATCGTAATGCATATTTGAATTTCCCAAGAGAAAAATATGTGAGTTCCATAGTTGCTGAAGTGTAGCTACTTAAGCTTTAGCAACCTGGCATATCAAAGCAAACCCTTCTCCTGGAAACTTTTGATGCAGTCATCGAACATTTTAGGAATTGTTTTGAAACCAGGAAACCCCAACTTCATAATCTTACTGGTATCCATGCTGTGTGGCTTGTCATCTCCTTTCTGACTTCCACACCTGCGACAATAGCAGACAGTAAGTTCTGTACTTATTATACTGGAATTCTTGTGCTTGGGTGGAAACATTACTTTGCTTTTTATGTACGGACCTATTTTCATATGGATAAGAAGGATATTTAGCCTTGAGCATGTCTATGATCTCTGACCAGTGAGCTACAGAGCTTGAGCATATTAGCCTCCCAGATGCTTTGCTTTCTTCCATCGCCAGTATGTGTGCTGCTATCACGTCGTCTATATGGACAAACCCTATCAACTGGTTCGGATATTGACCTATTGCACCTGAGGAAATGACATCTTGTTAACATGACATTGAAGTTTGCGGAGCATACTACATGAAAAAAGGGGAGGCTTCGCCTGGCATGTGTATGCGTCTACTGTCGAAGTGTCAGCTTCAACTATTTTCAGAAACTTCTAAGTACTTAATTGTAAATTAGGTGTCACTGTCCACCATTCATACTCTTTGCCGAAGTGCTGACTATATGACCTTGCTCCTTGATGTTTAATGAAAGTCTGAGTTGGATGTCAAGCAAAACTATAGAAGATTCACCTTTAATTATCCCAAGCACCACCAGCAGTGTGCTAGTTGGCTGTGGTCCTAGCAGGGGGCCTACTGCGAATGATGGGTTGACCACCACCAAATCAAGGCCACATTCTTTTGCCATCTGCCAGGCTGACTGCTCCGCTAATGTCTTTGCATATGCGTACCAAAGCTGCTTGAAAGCCACGGGTTCAGAAAACAATTAATTTGGCATGTAAGTAGACCTTCATACTTTTATGAGTGGTTCAATGAGAAAGTCTTACATTATGTTCCTCGCAGTAGTCAGGATCGCTCCAATGTGACTCGTTCAAAGAAGACAGATGCTTAGTGTCTGCGTGATATCTTATTGCTGAACAAGATGATGTAAGTACAACCCTTTTAACCCTAGTTGCTTTTATGCATGATTTTAGGACATTCAACGTTCCTGCTATACTTGGTCGAACAAGATTGTCCTGCAACAAGTTCCAAAATTGATAAGAGGAAATAGGTATATAATTATTTGCTACTCTTCTATTTTTGTTTTGCTGTTCATGTTCTTTGTTACCAACAATTATGCAGAACAACTTAAGAAAATGAAATGCTAATTTCATTCCCCTTTTGTGCTCCAATTCAATTCCTCTCTAGTTGATTCGTATTGGCAATGGTGATTCGGGGGGTTTTTGAACCTATGTGCTACTAATCTTTGTAGATAGATGCTGGAAACCTGAAATGCCCAAATTCTCTATAGATAAAATGCTGGGATGGAGTTTTCTGTTAGGGTGATTTGGGAGAGAAAACAGGGGTGGGGAAGTGAAATCGGTGATGAAAGTCATTCAGTTTGGTCTGAATCAGGCTATTTTCAAAACAGGGTTTTTGTATGGTTGATTGAGTCTAGCAATTGGGTACGTGTTAGTTTTTTGGGTCTAGCAATGAGAAGAGTGATTGATGCTGGCACATAATTATAACAGAGTGGCGATGACTACGTGCACATTTTCATCATACAGTACGAGCACAGGGGAAGCTGCATGAAAGACACCATCCACTCCTTCTATGGCCTCGTCAAAGCTCCCTTCATCCATCAAATCAGCTTTCATGATTTTGAGCCTCTCCTTTGCTCCTTTCATTTCCAATAAAAAGGCTACCTTCTCTGCATTCCCTGTTTCACTTGAAAAGCAAATGTCTATTATCTACGTACGAGAAAGCATTCATCACTAAAAAGGAAAAATGGTTCCTAGATATGAACCTGGATCTCTGACAGTGGTACGCACGGTATGCCCCCTTTCAAGCAGTGACTTTACTAGGTATGATGCTATGAGCCCGGAGCCTCCGGTCACACAATATTCTGGCATCTCTGCTCTCTCTTTCTTCCTTCAATGGAGCTGTGTTTCTCCTTGAGTACTTCTGAGTTATATACAATATTCTGTTCTGATAGGGTTAACTGTAGTTGTCATGATCTTGGCATTTTATGTTTCATATGTGGATCTTTTAATGCTCTCTCTTTCTTCCTTCAATGAAGCTGTGTTTCTCCTTGATTACTCCTGAGTTATATACAATATTCTGTCCTGATAGGGTTAACTGTAGTTGTCATGATCTTGGCATTTTAGGTTTCATATGTGGTTAACTGTAGTTGTCATGATCTTGGCATTTTAGGTTTCATATGTGGATCTTTTAATGCTTGACGCCTAATAGTTTACACAGTAAGCCTACAGGTAGGTTTGTCATTCAATCCACAAGGGGAGTTTCTTGTGTGACCCTTTTATTCTTTCATTTCTGAAGATGGTCTCTTTATCTTTACTATGGGATGCCCAAAACGCGAATGCCTCCTTAATTATTAGGCTCCCTCGTACAACATGTTTGACAAGACTTTGAGATATGGATTTGATCTGGACATTAAACTAGATGGCTTCTGATCATCTTGTAACTCGATTCATACTTTTTGGTAGACCTAATAAAACTGATCCAAAACCGAACCGAATGACCCAGACTAGTACCTGACCCGACATCTGAAATATACTCACCTGAAAGTAGAACCGAAACTCAAATTGATCCGAACTGAACCATAGCTGACCCGAAATTTTCTACAAAATTGTTTATTTTTGTATGACAAGCGTATTGCACCAAAAATCAGTTGACCAAAAATCGACCCGAACTGAAGTTCAAACAACCAAAACCGAACCAACCCGAAATATCTCCTAGCCCGAAACATGACCCTATTCAAACTTAACCCGACCCGTGCTTGAACCGAATGACCCATTTGCCAGGTCTACTTTTTCAAGTTATCAACTTTTTAGTACCTTTTTTTGACATTAATAAAATGACTAATTTTCTTGCATTAATTTATGAAAACACAAGTACATATGAAAAGAAACGACTCGAATTTTCTAGTATTAATGTATGAGAAAACACAAATACATAAGAAAGACAGACCCATGCCTACATGGCAAATTTTGAAATGTTCGATTACACAAAACCTAAGTTCGAACCTGAACAATTTATTCCCCTTAAATATGTTATCCTTAGAAAAATCAATAGTCGTATTTAGATTTTAATCATTAATGCGCATACAATTTTTTTTTGTTTTTCCTGAACTAAAATAGTATAAGGCATATGTTGGTAATATAAAAAATAATGTCCAACAAAAAAGAGTTAAAATTCATTGTTATATTATATATTACTAAAATAACTAGGCGTTGAAAATATAATTCTCATAGCATTATGTTACACTAGTTTGGACAACTGGTGCACCACATGGAAAGCTTTTAATTATTTTCAAATTTTTAATTGTTTTAGGAGTTAACTACGATTGGTAAATGCAATTTGTAAACAATTATATTAAAATACGTACTATGATTAATTTAATGAAAAAAAAATTAATACAATTATGTAAGATATTTGTAATCATATGATAGTGTTGTTGTTGGTAAAATCATACTGAATATCACATTTTTTGATAGTTTTTGTAGTTAATTTGTTTGAGAATTATTTCTCCATATTAATATTGCTAAATATAGGAAAATTATATTGAAATTTATATAGCCTTAACTTATTAATATTGTCATTATATTACAAATTTGATTATTGATTTTGATTTAGAAAATTCAAAAGTTGATTTATCATCATATTAGAAGTTACCTAATTTGCCACATAAGACTAGATTAGGTTTAAGCTACCTTTAAAGCCCTATACAATATATAAATTAGACATGTAATATTTCAGCTTTGAAATTTGATAATAATAATTAGTTATTATATTATAGATAATAAGAATTTATTTCTTTTTACGGAGATCTCAGTACAATTTGATATAATAATATTGGAGTTAATTAATTAATGAAGTTTTTTTTTTTTAAATTTTCATCTATTTTGTTTATCCTATTACATATAATATAATAAATAATACATCATGAAAAAAAGTTTAATTTTGCATTAGTTACTTTAATCACTGGCTAGAATCCCTTCATTTATCTACTTTATTTAGGATGTTATTTGTATATTATGATAAACTTGATGAGCAAATATAAGATTATTTAATTTTGTTTTATATGCTATAGCCTACACGTGTTTTGTATTAATTCATATAATCTAAGTATGACTTTTGATTTTCAAAAGTAGATATGTATTATTGTAATAAATTGTTTAGGCATGGAAATTGGTTAGGAGTAGCCAAACCTCCCAAATTTCTTCTTTTACGTATGAGTTTACCGTAAGTGCTTTCCTTAATATATATTTATAGATGATATGTAATTTCACATAAACATCAAAGGCAAAGATTAATTAATATTTGATTAATTAAATGCATTTGCCTTGTAAGCCACTTCAATGAATGTTGTTCATGACATGACAATGCCACACGGGCATCCTACACGTCATTCATACGTTATCTCTATCCAGCTTCTAATATATACATATGACCAATATGATATGATATTATTCTTATTGATGAGACCAGACAAGGGGCTTGCATTAGGGTTCAGCCTTAAGCAATTTTCTTTTCACTCTAGTTATGGATGCACTTACAAGAGGGATTCAAGATGAGTTATCTTAGAGTATGCTTTTTGCAGATGACATTATTCTTATTGATCAGACCGGACAAGGAGTTAATGATAAGTTGGAGTGATAGATGCATACTCTGGAATCTAGAGGTTTTACAGTAAGTAGATCGAAGGCGAAGTACCTGCATTGTTGTTTCAGTGGAAGGGTAGATGCGAGGGGAGAAGTCACCCTGGATGGGAGGCCGATACCTAAGGTCGATAAGTTTATCTGGGCTCGATTATTCAGCAGAATAGGGATATTGACGAAGATATTAACCAGCGAATAAAAGTAGGCTGACAAAAATGGAAGTATACTTTAGGTGTGCTGTGTGATAAGATGGAGCCTCTTGGATTGAAAGGCAAAGTCTATCGCATGGTAGTTAGACCGACCATTCTTTATGGATCGGAATGTTGACCTCTAAAAAAGACACAAGTTCGAAGGCTGACGGGAGTAGAGATGAGGATGATAAGGTGGATGTGTGGTTATACGAGGATAGACGGAATTAGGAATGGAGTTATCAGGGACTTAGTTAAAGTAACTCCCATCGGCGATAAGATGAGAGAAATAAGACTCCGAGGGTTTGGTCATGTGAAAAGAAGGAGTGTGGACGCTCCAGTGAGGAGATGTGAGAGGATCAACATCCCCGAAGGCAGATGAGGGAGGGGACGACCAAAGAAGAGCTTGGACGAGGTGATTAGAGAGGACTTGATAGTTGTTGATTTGACAGAGAACATGGCTCAGGATAGGAAGTAGTGGCGGGATATGATTAAGATCTTAGATCGCGGAAAGTCGACCACGTAGTTATCTTTTGGTTGCTGTGACTTAGTGCTGGTAGAGGTTTTTTCGTTTGTTGTGTTTGTGTGCAGGTTGTACTGTCTTCTGAGAAGAGTTCTCGTTTGCTTATAGTTGGTTGTTCAGATATATTACCTTCCTCTATTATATTGTCCTTTTATTTCATAACTTCAGCAACTAATCTTTTATTAAACTCAGTCATCCCTCGCTATAGAATCTTTCTTCTATCAAATGTTTTCCCATTAAATGTTTTCAAAAAATCTTTCTTCTATAAAATATTTTCACAAAACCCTTTTTGTGGGTCTCTTGGAATCATCCTCTCAACGGGTAGGAATGCCGGTAGAGGTAAGGTTGCCTACAGTTGGATCTCCCCAAACCTCGCGAAAGCAGGATCCACACTGAGAGTTGTTGTTGTTGTTATTGTATATGATATGATGATACAATTGGATTGATTGCTACATGACTATTAAAAGATAGTCAAACTAACATTCGAAACTTAATCTACTAGTTATGAATTAGTTATACTATTGACTTTGTTATTACTAAATTGGGTGACTTTTTAGTTTACTTTCAGCGTCTTGTATTCAAATAGAGAAATTATAATAATATAATTTGTCAATAATTTTTCATTAAGTTAATAATTACAAGCTATTTTTAATATCATTATTAGTTGTGATTTCCATTGGTGACTAGACCTGGAAAATGGACCCGAGATCCGAACCAAATAATCTGGACCCATACTTGATCCGACATCTAAAATATGCTCATCCAAAAGTTGATTGTTTTGCATTTCAAGCGTATTGGATCAAAAATTGATTGACCTAAAATCGACTCAAACCGAAGTTCACCCGACTCAAGCTGAACTGACCAGAATTGTCATTTAACTCGAAGCATGACCCGACCCAAACTTAACCCGACCTGCACCTAAATCGAATCACTCATTTGCCAGATCCATTGGTAATGACTAAAATTAGCTCCTAAAAGCTGCAAAAAACCTTTAAACAGGCAACTAAAAAGTTTTTCGTGTATTGCATGGCTACCAATACTAGTTTCAAAATTCACGTTCTTTTGAGGAATTTGAAAGGTTATGAATTACCACGTTTGATTTTTTTTTTTTTTTTGTCTGTAGCGTACAACAACAACAACTCCTCCTAGTGCGGTTTCACTTTGATGGGATTTGGGGAGGTCCAGATGTAGATAACCTTACTCCTACACATATAAATATACGTAAAAAGACTGTTTTCAATAAACTCACATAAATTTTTTTAAGAAGATATTTAGATATCGAAAATCAGTTGATAAAATAATTTAGCAAACTTAAGACCTAGACACTTAAAATAACATAAGTTAAGATGAATAATAGATGAGGGGTAAGAGTTTTGCATATCTTGAGTAGCAAGTGGCAACATACTACTAGTTTGGCCAATAATAGACCACATTCAAACAATAGGAGGTGGAAAGGAGAAACCACAGTTGTGAAGAGGCTACGACTCAAGCAATAAGAGGGGCATCAATCTGCTAGCCTATAGGATTGCATCACATGCAGGCAAGAATAAAAGCCAGTATATCATTACAACAATCACTACTCAAACCGTTTCCAATAAACGCATGCTACGTACCTACGATCTGCAACCTTAATTCTAGATCTCCACAGATTTCAAATAATTTCTAATCACATCGTTCCAACTTTTCTTTGGCCGTCTACTACCCCTTCTACACTGCCAAAGGCTAATCATCTCACACCCTAAAAGGGTAATTGTCTATAGGGTAGTGCAAGTACATTACAAGTACAAGAACAATGCAAGGATGACCAACTAATAAGGCACAACCTCGATCTCACCTACAAATATTAAACCTAAAACATCTTGACATTACAATAAACTACAGGATGACTTCTATCACCTGCACATTGGCCAAGTATCTGCTTCTTCTTCATCAGCTCATCACCCAAACCAAACATGTCAAACTTCCTCTGGCCACATGTAGTCTTGGTAGTAGTGATTTGATCGCTTTGATAATAAGTATTATTAATCTAGCATTTGAATCGCTTTTCATGGCTGCAATCTTCCTTGCACCAAACTATTGGGTTAGAATAAATGGTTTAGGCTCATATCTCCCACGAATAGTAGTCGACATTTTAGCTTGTTGAGTGTTCTTCATTGGTCGTGCCTAAGATTTCTTCATTTTGCTTGTCCTTCTTTTCTTTGCCCCGTCAACACGTTGTGTTGAGTTGGATGGTATCAACTGCAGGGCTTCCTTGGTCATCCTCAAACATGACTTGTTGATGTGTATTTGATGAGTCGGTATGACGAACATGGACAACCATATAGGTCATTGAGTGTCTATCAAAGAAATTGGTCCATTGCCCTCTCTCAATCATTTAATATGTTGCTAATGGCAAATGAAGATATCTCGAAGGGCCCCTTTCTATTAATCTTCTTAAGTGTTAAAAAGTAAGAGTTGTAGATTTAGACATGCCAAATGAAGAGCTCATCTGAGAGTTTCCGCAGTCCTTAAAGTTCATGGTGGGCTCACTACTTGGACCATTTCTTGTGCCTATCTCTTCCATTTGTGTATCTTAATACTAGGTGCCACTCTTGGGTCTTGATTAGCTGGAGATAATGTAGGGAAAGATTCAGCCTCACCCTCCAAGCATGTCAATGTATTTAAACCAAACTTCGCTGCGCAAAGTTTGGAGTCCAAAGTCATATGCCTATAGTCAGACACCAAATCCTTCAACCCATCTTCGTGCATTTCGATAGATACCTCAATACTACTTGAGTCTTGGCAAGCCTGTTGGTTTAACGGGCTATCATTTAGTTCTCCTAACGCACATTCCCTTTTCTTCTAGTCAACCCTAATGCCTGGTTCTGAAAACTGGCTAGACTCATCTACTCTCCATTAGGGATGGGCGTGGGGCGGGTTCGGGGCGGGTTGAGCTATACCCGCACCCATACCCATTTTCAAAAGTCATACCCATACCCATACCCATACCCATCGGGTTTTGGATGGTTGTACCCATACCCATACCCATCGGGTTTTTCGGGTTTACGGGTTTTATTCGGGTATATATAGAGTGCGCAAAGTGTCACCCATATTTAACCCACATTTGCATACACGGCATATTTGATTGGCAATTTCAAACGATGCTACTAAAATTTATGTCGGATAAACTCATAAAAGTTAAAAATGTAAAAAAAGTTAATTTTTCATTTCTACATAAATAAATAATATACACTTAGAGTTTCATGCAAAATATTTATTTTTGGATTTTACCGTATTTTGGTCGCGTTTTACTAGCAAATCGGGTACACAATCGGGTACGGGTTTTAAAAATCCATACCCATACCCATACCCATTTTCAAACGCAATACCCATACCCGCCCCATACCCATTTTCCCCCAAAATTTCGTACCCATACCCGCTATAAATGGGGCGGGTTCAGGGCGGGTTTTTCGGGTTCGGGTGTAATTCCCATCCCTACTCTCCATCATGGGAGTTACGTTGAGATGAACAACCGGGCAGATACGGATTGCATAAGTTTGAAGAATCAAGTGACTTTACCTTAGCTATACGCTGCATAAGTTTGAAGAATCAAATGACTTTACCTCAGCTGGATTAGCTGACAACTGTAGTAAAGTTAGTTTCAATTTCTATATGCCCCACCTGGTCTTTCACACATTTTGACTTACACTTTTGTTTAGCCATATCTAATTCTTTTTTCAACTCTTGATTACTAGGGTCAAATTTGAAGGCCAATAAAAGGTCCTTGTAAGATTCTTCTACCCAACCTAATTGCAACAGAGCCTGAGCTCGTCTGACATTTTAAGACTATGTCTTAAGCTTTAAATCACAATGACCCCTAGCTACCTCACAAGCACATAGCTTTAACCAACAAGTATCTAGGTTAAGATTAAGAGAGATACCAAGTTCCTTCATCAAACCTAGTGTTGTTCATTAAATGGTCCAGGACCGGATCGGGCCGAAGACCCGAACGGACCTGCCTAGACAGGACTGGACCGGACCGAGGCTTTTCGGTCTGATCATCGGTCCTTTCCTTTCCTGTTTTCGGTCTTCGGTCAGGTCCGGTCTTGGACCGGGTGGACCGGCTCGTGGATCAGACCGACCGTGTTTTCTTTTTTTTTTTTAAAAAATTTCATGCTAATTGGCTAAATCTCCAAAACTTTTCGAGGCTTCGAGGACAGTTTGCTTCTAGTTCTACTCCTCCTCCTTCTCATCCGTTCCCTTTTCTTCTGCTTCCCTTCTCGGTTCTCAGTGCTCGGCGCTCGCTGGCCAGCGGCAGTTGCAATGAGGCGGTTCCCTTCTCGTCTCCTTCTTCCTTGGCTCCTTTCTGCCTTGCTGGACAGACTGCTTCTGGCCTTCTTCTCGCTCAATCGCGCTCATCTGCTGTCTTCTGCTGTTCTTCTACTTCTGAGTCCTAATCTTCTCTCGGTGTTTGTTCAGTTGGTGGAGGTAAGCTTCAGCTTCATGCTTGGATTCGTTGATTGTGTTAGCTAGGGTTTTAATTTGCTTTTCTAGGGTTTTCCAATTTTGTGAATTTGTTCTAGGGTTTTGTGAATTTGATTTGGTTAATGACTTTCTCTCCTCTTTCTCTTTCATTCGTTCGTGTGTTTGTTGGATAGGGGTCTTGTGTTTGTTGGATTTATGGTTTAGGGGTTGATTGTGAATTTGTGAATTGTGATATTGGAGTCGTTCTAGTCCGGTCTGGTTCGGGTTATGACCGGCCCGGTCCGATCTAGGACCGACTCCAGACCGGTCCGGTCCTCGGTCTAAGATCTGGCAAATTTTCGGTCCTCGGTCCAGCTGGTCCGGTCCGGTCCTAGACCGATGAACACCCCTAAATTCAAATCAGCATCTTCATCAGACTCAGGCACCACCACACAAAGGTATTGGAGATATTCATCATACTTGCTAATAGCCATCTGGTAGTCCTTTATCCTAAAAAACCTATTCCCTTCATCTTTTAGCAATTGAGATTTTGTAAGTGCATCTCTAGAGTCCGCCATTTCCATAATAGAGCTCCTCACATCATCATCGAACACCTCTTTGACATGTGTCTCTAAGAATTCAGATAGTAGGGTGGGCGTAATAGGCCATTGTAGCGGCGGGAATACTTAGCCAATGCACGTCAACCTAGAACCTAAATAGGGACTTCAATTCGCTTGCAAAACCGTCGATTAGACCGAACTCTAAGCCAAAATCCACTAGAAAAATGAGCAGTAGTCTACAAACAGGCTAAGATAGTAGTAATAGAAGGGGATAAAAATGAAACTAATTTGATAAACCCTAAGCGCAATCTTGACTAATAAGGACTGGAAAGAATAGAAAATGGAGGATAGGAGTAAGCAAAGGCGAGAAAAGATTACTGGAACTGGCTACAACCTCAGGGGAGCCACCGTCTGTGTTGTTGTTCCGAAGAGCAACATGTGACGATTTTGGAGAGTTCCAGAGTCAGTGGCCAAGAAAAATATGCGTTTCCTTTATTACCACGTTGAATTCTTATGAAGACAACGTAGTTTTGGAAAATTTTTAACATAAAACTTGTCAATTTTATTAAATTAAAAGTGGGTTCAGCTTGAATTTATCAACTTGTTATCAAAATTTATTAGGTAAGGAGTACGAAAAATTTGATATTTAAAATTCATTGTTCTTTTGCTTAATGTCCAAAAAATCCAAGGCACTAAAAAGTCAGCAATTTGAGTTTTCTGCTCGATAGAATTGTATCTAAGAGCAAAGCTTTCCTACCCTATGTTCTAATCATATGACATATTGATCGACCAAGTATATCACCAAGTTTTGTGTAGCTATTAAGAAATACAAAAACCGGACTCCCATCAAAGCAAGGGGTACAGAGATCAAGTTCTCACTATCTCATCGAGGAGATTGAGATTGTTATGTTAAAATATAATTGTGGGCAAGGATAGTCTCTACTGAATCTACATGAATAGATCTCACTCGATTAATAGCTAAGGTTGAGAATGCCTAAGAAAAAGGTTGATAAATAAACAAACATATCTAGACTAATTCGGTCAGTCTAGGGTGGTAGAGAATGAGGTTTGAGGGTGGCTCATAAGGCCTATGACAATATATGTGGGCTCAAGGACCATGTGTAGAAGTGATAGAGAATCAGCTTTGAGGATGGTTCATGAGGCCCAAGGACTCAAGGACCATGTATGTGGGCTCAAGGACCATGTGTATTTGTATTATTGTAACAATAGTCTGAATTTACCAAGAGCCGAAGATGCTTCTACTATTCTCACCATGCAATTAGGGATGGCAACAAGTCGAATTCGGATAGAATATATAGACATCTATACCTATATATTAGGTTTTGGAATGCAAACTCCAAAAAAAAAAAAGGGTTTAGAATCTAGCATCTATATCTGTACCCATCATCATCACTAGCAATAACTTTCATTATAGGTCCAATGCAGGGTATGAGGAGATCCAAATTTAGAAGGTCTTATCCCGCAAGTGAGAAACCCAATCAAAGAGTCCCAATAGAGAATTTTTACAAACACTTATACCCATACTCATCAGATTTGTAGGAAAAGTGTAAAATAATGTCAATATCCAGGTGTTTTGTGTAAAACATCTCATGTTGTATGTCCTCGTCACCTAGAATTTAGCTCAAAGAAATATAATTTTACGCTTTTTGCTTGCTTTTTTTTAATTTTACTTTTGTAGGTAATAAACCAAATCTGGACAAGTAGCAAAAGTGATACAAAACTTGACCAACGGTTTCTATAATTTGAGGTGTCATGAAGTTGATTTTGGGAGATAAAGTGGCAAGCAAGATTGAAAATAAAGTGAAAAGAATAACAGCAATGGAGCTAGAGAGGCAACACACCTTAGCAGTGTATAAAGACAAGGTTGTGTCTCGCTATAGTTCCTGTTTCCAAAGGTGACAAGGTCGTGCCCCCTCCCTCGACTGTAATGAAAAGTTGAGCCTTGTTGCCTTTATAAGCCAACTTTGCCTTGAGTTGAGGGGTTTTTTAAGCATGGGTTTTTAGAATTTGGTATTAGAAGTAGATTAGCTACTTAAACCCCATTATTTTAGATTAAGTTGCACAAGATTGTTGATTTTGGCATTTTCCAACATCAAAAGACCAAGTTGTCTCATCCCTCTATTTGTGTTTTATACTACTAGTTATCTCGCTAGATTAGTGTTAATTTACATCATGTTTAGTTTAAATGTTTATTGTTTAATGTGGTTTGTGTCTATTAGTTAGTTTAATCCATGCTAGACTAGGTTTATTTCTCTATTTCATACTTGTTAATATAGTTGCTAATTTCGTTTACTTTGGGTTTTATTGTCTTTTTGCGCTTATCAACAATTAGTTTTTTGTTGTCTAGGATTGTGATTATTTTTACAGCTAATTACTCTTTTATTAGGCCCAGCCATACCCTATTTGTGCTTGCAATTTAGAGTTTTCTCTCATGGACAACGACACCACGTATTTGATGAAATACTTAAAAGAGTTTCCATCATTCTTTTTGGGTGGTTGACTTGTATTAAAAGTTGAAGTCAATTAGCTAGTGTGTGTTTGTGTATGTGTGTGTGTGTGTGTGTGAGAGAGAGAGAGAGAGAGAGAGAGAGAGAGAGA
>JACYFF010031952.1:95068706-95138464 GCA_017589665.1 Selenicereus undatus | reverse complement strand
GAGTGTTTTCAAAAGTGCAAAAATTTGTCACACACAATTCACCCCCCTCTTGTGTGAGTAACCTCATAAATATAACAAAGAGTAACCGGGACTTGAACATGAAAATAGCATAAGTCCTGGCTACGCTTAAGGGTCGGTAATCTTGTGCTCTAATTGGGCTAACACCATGAAATTAGATGGTTAGACCAATTCAACTAGCCATTGACCCTTGAGAAGGGCTTAGGTGATATCCGATAGTGCAATTGACCATTTCTACTTGCTGGTCTGACTTTGATAGGTCGAGACATATCTTGATTAGTTAGCTCGTTAATGGGTCAAATCACATCTCGAGCCTCCCTTTTATTACCTTTTTAGTTAGTTTAGTTTCAAAATCATCATCTCTCATTTGCCTAGCTTGAAATGCTTAGGTTAGTTTCATTAATGAAAACCTAACTTTTTGTGGATGATACCCTAAGTATTAGGCAATAAACCCTGCACCTGAGGTTATTGATTTAAAACTTAATTCTTCATATAAAAGTTTCTCGCCATTGCTAGGGAGCTGTTTCTCTTTCAACATCGGAGTCTTCTTGACATTTAAGGTTGGTCCTTTAAAAAACCCAAAGATTTTTGAAAAATCAAAAATTTAAAAAACAAATTTGAAACACGATTTATATTTTCTATTTTCCCCAATTTGAACGTCAGTTTTGTTTGCTATGTTTGTCTATATTAAATGATTACGATGCTTAATATGTGTATTACATATATTAAAAATGGAAAATATGCCAAGTCGTACTTGAGAGGATCACTCTACCTGAGCCTTACTTGACTTCTTGTGTAGTGATGGATTTGATTCTTTAATTATTGATGAGAAGTGGATTACTTTGAGGGCATTTCCTAGTATCAATGGGAAAGTAAGCATGCTAGTGAGACTTTTAGGTGCCCTCCCCCATCTCTATAGTTTGCATGGTCAATCTCCATGTGTAGAACAATTTAGGGATCTTATATCATCAACAATCCTCATTTAATTATGTTATGTGCTATTATTGCTAATTTCTTGGCCGTTTTGTGAATTCTTATCCATATTGTGAATTAAGGTCCGATGAAGAGCCTAGAAGAAGTGGTTAGAGAGGACCTGAGAGTTGTCGGTCTCACGGAGGACATGACTCAGGATAGGAGGCTGTGACGGGACAGGATTAAGGTCTCTGATTGTAGGGGACCGGCTCCATAGGTGGCAGTAGCTTAGGCGGTGTGGGGTGGGTAGGGTTTTGATTTGCTTGTCTGCTGGTCGTGCTTTTCCGGGTTGTCACGGCACCAAGTGCCCCTGGTTTGTTGAAGTATGTATCCGCTCCCTCTTTATTCGCTTATCCGGAACCTTTTCTCTTCCCCTTTCTTTTATTTCGGTAAATGGTTTTGCAATCATTTTCTCTTCAAACCTTTTTCTCAAAACTGTTTTGTGGGTCTTATGGAATCAACCTTTCTATGAGTAGGAATACCGGTAGAAGTAAGGTTGCCTACAGCTGGATCTCCCCAGACCCCGCCAAAGCGGGACTCACATTGGGAGTTTTTTATTGTTGTTGTTGTTGTTGTTGTTATGTCAGAATTAATGCCATGATACAGACAACGTAGGAGTAACATCAGCGCTTCGCTAGTGAGATGAGGGAGAGTGAGCTATTTCATGAGACCGACCTTGGTCAAGGTCCTCCAAGACTTGAGGCTAGTCACTATAAGTATCGCAAGGCTTCTATTCCCCTAGAGTTTAGTTTATTGTTAATGCACGTATGGCCGATATAGAGGAATAGATTGACCCTCCCTTAACTCCTATCATTTCCTGCTCCATCTGTAATGCCCCCAACCCGATGAGGGGTCACAATGCCAGGACTCCCTAGAAGGCAATCCCTAAGGCTCTTGAAAATCGAGGGTTCGGATTAGCATTTAGATAATCATTCTAAATCAAAACTATCGGAACTTTCCCCATTTTAGCAACCTTTTTGGATCTTAGTTCAGCTAAGGGTACCTGTAAATTGATAATAAGATATGACATGCGCTAAAATAACCCAAGTTCATCGCCTTGGGCTACTCGCCCGGGATTACTCACAATTAAACAACTAACACAAGGGTTAAAGTAATATATATACAGGTACAGAGCCCGCTACATGCTTACACATATAACAATAACATAAATATTTACAACGTGGTAGACATCAAACACTTGCAAAGCTGGTAAAAGACTTCTGATGGGTTGGCATCAAAGAACTTCAAATATCTCTTATACCTGCTCAAACTGAACCTGGAAAAGGGAATAACTGAAGGGATGAGCAACCACACACTCAGTGAGAATTCCCCTACTCCTTAAAACCAAAACCATTTGCAGGTAATAATACCAATAGTAGCCACATATCACGCAGTTATACTTTACTATCATATTAGGCAATCATTGTCCCTAAGGAAAGATTACCACCCTTATGCTTCACACTAGTCTTTCAAGTTTCAACTCAATTCTAGGCCCTTAATGACCAATCTCCCTTTCTAAGAAGCATTCAGACACGTAAACAAGTAGCACAAGGAAAGAGTATGAAGCTTTCAATCATACTTTTGAAAACACAGTGACTCTCGATATATTCCAAGAATAGTTTATAAATCACGCTAACTTCCTTAAAATTATAATTCTTTCTAAAAGTTCCCGAAATATCCAAATTGGTAAGAAAGATTTGGCGGGTAACATTCTTTCATAGAATATGTACATTGAAAAGCTTAAACGTTCGATGTATTGCTAGGATGTAATCATACTTTTTTCAAAACTTAAACTATACTTTGAAACTCATTCATAAAATATGTGTAGGATATACACATCTGCAAGCTTTCTTTCTTTTCTTAGAAACACTTTAAAAGGGCGGAATGCCAACTGTTTTCCTTACTTATTAGGAACTTACTCATAGTATAAAAACATCTTATTGAGCTGGCTAGGATAATCGCTTATAACTCATGTTATCCCCGGGGTATACGTACTTAACTTTTTGGCGAAAACGCGTCTTAGCAGAGCAACTCTAACTTCGATATTATCCTCTGTGGGGCAACAACGCACACTAGGATAATCATATCTTAAGTCCAGTCCCCCTCAAGGTTTTCTTACACGTCACACATTAGGGAACAACTCACACCAAGATAATCATATCTTGAGTCCAGCTCCCGGGAACAGCTCACACCATCTTTGTGTCCAGCTCCCAACATTACCTTTGGAGGAAATAGCTCATGCCATATTTACGTCCAGTTCCCACCCTCAAGCTCTGGCCACTTGCCTAGCACTTTCTTATCCTTTAAATCGCATTTCTTTTGTCTTTCTCAGTTGATTACTTTGCTGAAATCTTATTTTTAAACAAAACGACCATAACCTTTCGAAATGTTTATAGCTCATTCGTTTTTGGCTTCAAAACTTCTTATAAACGTAATAAGTTTGCTAACTCGTAAATCGACTTCGTTTTTAATTTCAAAAGCTTCTCATAAACGTAATAAGTTTGCTAACACGTAAATCAACTTTGTAAATAACTTAAAAGCTCCTTATAAACGTAATAAATTTATTAACACGTAAATCGACTTCCTTTTAAACTTAAAAGTTTCTTAAAAACGTAATAAGCTTGTTAATACATAAACACCGATTTCGTTTTAAACTTCAAAGCTTCTTATAAATGCAAATTTTGCTTAACACGTAAAACGACTCCGTTTTAAACTTAAAAGCTTCTTCTAAATGTAATACGTTCGCTAATTCGTAAAACAACTTCGTTTTTAACTTAAAAGCTTCTTATAAACGTAATAAGTTTATCGTAAAACGACTTCGTTTTTAACTGAAAAGCTTCTTATAAACATAATCAGTTTGTCAAATCGTAAAACGGCTTCATTTTTAACTTAAAAGCTTCTTGTAAACGTAATACGTTTACTAATTTATAAAACAACTTCATTTTTAACTTAAAAATTTCTTATAAATGTAATACGTTGGTTAAATCGTAAAACGACTTCGTTTTTAACTTGAAGGCTTCTTATAAACGTAATACGTTTGCTAATTCGTAAAACAAAACACATTTTGAACTTAAGGTACTTAGTTAGTGTTTAACTCAAATTAGGTTCATAATAAAATCCTCAGTTGCCATTTTATAACTCATTTCAATCCCTTTTTAAAATTCAAGGAGGGTGTATAAATAAACTGAAGGATCAAAACGTTCCCAAACTTGCTACTATTTAAAAACTTAAAGCACTTGACTCGTTTATAAGGCAAGCAAGGTTCCTTTGTAAACTTTCAATGTAAACACTTCTTAAACATAGTGGGCTTACTAGCTCTTAACTTGAAACTCAATTGAGACTTAAATAAGCAAATAGCATACAAATCAACTAAATTTCATAATTAGTACCTTAAGATGTCCTTTTTTAGGTCGTTTAAATCTTTTTGAACACAAGGAGAAGTTATAAACAAACCAATGCCTTAAACATTTTCAAACTCACTTTTTGTTTACTTTCAAACTTCCTAACCTATCAACTATTCAATCGAGTCACTCACTGAACAGTTCGATGATTTAGGATCTCTTTAGGCTATAAACATCTTCATAAACTATCAAACAATTGGTAAATGCTTTTAAAAGCATTCGAAATCATGAAAACAAGCTTTCTAAACGACCCTTCTTTTTAAAGACGGCTAAAAATTCAAGAATCAGTCACATAGTGTCACATAGCACATCGAGTCGGAAAGGGGTTCAAAGATAGCACATCCATAACACTCCATAACATAACTCGGCAAAATATGCCCAATAAGTCACACATGGCCTCGCAGCCCACATGATTGCGGCAATCACAACCCAGGCTCCCTCCTCATACAACACCGACCACAAGAACCTCAAATTCTTTAATAGTTCCATCTCGAGCTATCCAACTACCAACTCGGTTTAATGTTATTATAAATAGGTCAGTAATTCACAAAACCAATATATATAAGCATAGCATTCTCATTAATAGCCCTACATAGATATTAAGCGCACCCGTACTGATTTAGCGATAGCTTCTAAACAGAATTCAACATGCTTTACTAATGCTTTAATTCGCCCAATTAGCATTTTAAAACTTCAAAACATGATTCAGGGCTAATAAACCGACGAAGTGACAAATCTGAGGCATTAATGTGAATATTTAGTGACCACCAAACTATCTGGTCATTAAAATTCAGCTTCGTTTTCAACATGAAATTAACCCAAAATTAACATCGTGTTCGTAATTCCTCAATTTCGATTTTTAGTTCACCCAAATTGATTTTTAACTTCAAAATTAACATGCACTAACTAATTTAGTTAAATTAATTGAAAATAGTAGGAATTTAGGAGGAAAGGAACCCTTACCTCGATTCCAAGCTAGAGGGCCCTAATTAGGGACCTTTGGGGCTCGATTTGGATGCTTGAAAATCAGGAATTCGACCTTCCCTTGCTACTTTGCCCAAACCCACGTGAACAAACCCCGTTTCACGCCTAATCCATGCAATTCGAACCCCAAATTCACCCCAAATGCTCACTTACTAACTTGAAATTGTGGGAGATGCTTCTGCTGCGAACTCAACCCTAATTTATGGAGAAATGGGAGTGGCTAAAGACTGGGTTCCGTGGCCGAGCTTCATCACGCATTTGAGGCTTCGAATCGCCACCAATTCAACCCAAAACGTAGCACAGGCTTCAGATTTTCGCCCAAAATTGCACCAGAGGATTGTTAGGTTCTGGGGAAGTTGATTGGGGGAAAGATTCGAGCTGGGTTGAGGAGAATTGGATGGTTTTTGAGATCCCATGGCTGCACGTATGGTGGGTCGCAGAGGAAGAAGAGGAGCAGAGAGAGAGATGGGGGTTGGGGGGGGTCACGTGAAGAGGAGAGAGAGGACCAGCCTTAAGTTCTGGCGTGGCTTGACAAAAATGCCCCTCGTCCCTCTTTTTTTTCGGTTTCAAACTTGCTGAATACGTAACACTGCTAGTCTAACTCGTATCCCGAACTTTAAACCCAAATCGATAATATGACTCTTTCATCAACTACTCATTCCCAAAAATATCTAGGTTCAATTTAATAAACATCAAACTACTTCGAAGGTTGATAACCTAATCATATTCGGGTTCCTATTCAAATTAGTACTCATTAATAACCGTTAATAACGCTTATTAAAAACCATTGAATAAATTTTAAACTAATAATATTACTAATAAATTTTAATAGTGACAATAATATTCTTTTTAATAAAATAGTCATTCACATAGGCACATCGATAATAATTTAAACTCGTATTGTTAATAAAATACGATTTTTATAACGTAAAAAGGCATTAGGAACAACTTAATAGAAAATAAGGTACATGTGTATTACACCATCTTTACCTAGGATACTTAAAGACACTACCGCTAGTGTTTTGACCTTACTTGCTTCCCCCCTTTTAATTAGTTCAATGCATGGGGTTATGCATTGGTCGGATTTTTGTGGTTGATGTTAGTGTTGTTGAGGTTGATTCACTTGATTTGCCCAAAGATATTGCATTGTTGGAGCCATCCTTTCAGGAGACCCTTTTAGAGGAGTCGTGTGATGATTGTGTGGTTGTTGATGCCACTCCTAGCATCCCCATTTGCACTGAGTCACTTGACTTAGCCCCCTTTTCATCTCGCCTACTCCCATCACCTCGTCTCATATACATGTATTCCATGAGGTCCTAAGTGATTTTAGAGGGTATGATCCCTCCATTGACCCCATTTGTGCATAACTAGGAAAAATGCCTAGGAAAATTGTGTGGACTATTTTCTTTGATCATTATTTCGATTTTCCCCTGGCATTTGATAAGTTTAAGGGAACACTAACCATTTTTGCTATGTCTTTATTAGTGTTCTCTTACATCACTTTGTGATCCATGCATTGGTCTATGATAAGCTCTTGAGAGCTCTGACAGCATTTGAGTTGCAGACTTGCTTCTTGAAAGATGGGGAGGAGCAACTGATGCTCCTTAAGCCTCCCGTGACAAAATCTTAGAGAAGTATAGTTTGGGTACAATCAGTATAGGACCTAGTATAATCATCTAACTCTTCTCCTTTCTTTTTATTTTCTCTTTTTCTTTTGTACAATTGTTAGGGGTGTTCATCATTCAGCCCAAACCCGGACCGAAGACCGATTTAGAAGGGATCAGACCGAACCAAACTGAATGAATTCGGTCTGGTCCACGGTCTACAAATTTTTTTATTTGGTCTTTGTTCCGGTCCGGTCCGGTCCACCTGTCCGGACCGAGGACTGAATATAAAAAAATTGAAAACCGACTTTTACTTATTCAATTTTAATTTTCTTTTGCAACTTATAATTTCTCAAACGTTCAAGAATAATGATTTGTTTTTCATGGTGAAAATATGTTGAAAATGTTCATATTGAAATAAATATAAGATGTTCATATCATAAAAATTTGCTAGCTTGACAATTTGTTCCGGTCCAATTTTTTCGCTTCGGTCCCGGTCCGGTCCTTGACTTATTCGGTCCGGTCCACAGTCCATAACTTCCCTCTTTTTTGGTCCTCAGTCTTATCCGCTCTGGTCTGGTTCGGTCTGGGTTTGGACCGATAAACACCCCTAACAATTGTGGATATTAGGATGTGATTGTTATTGACGATCAATTTTGAGATTCACCTCTAGGTATGTTGTTGAGTAGTGATGGCTAAGATCACTATTTGTCTGTATTGTATGCATATTTTGTGTTTGGTTATTGGTGGCATTGTAGTTTGTATATAGTTGTGTGTGGTGGTGTTGGTTTTGTATCTATGTGTTCATCTTCTTGTTGGTTTGGTGATGTTGTATTTTGGGTTTCTACTGTTAGTTTATTGTATACGTGTGTTGGTTTAGTGATTTTGTGTGTGTGTGTTTTTTTCTTATTTTTTGTGAATATCTATGTTTGTGCAATTGCTCATTGACTCCTTGATTCCCAATAAGGATAGTGTGAGATTTAGCTATTTGGGTGAGGAAGTCATATACCAATATACATAGTTTTGTGAAAATTTTTCAATCTTTGTATAGTTTTCTTTCTTGGCTTTGACGATACTTGTATCATTTTGATTGGGTTTTGGCCTTTAGTGGCTTAGTAGCTGGGCTGTATACAAGGAGAATATACATGATGAAACACTTGTCCATGATCAAAATTTCTATTTTTGATAATAACCCCATCTCACGTTTGTGATTTTATGGATGCCTTGTACTCTTGGTGTTAGTTGTAAGAATTGAACTTTGAGGACATTTTATTTGGTTATATAGACTTTCGCCTTCATATTGAATTTCTAAAAAAAAGAAAAAAAGAACAACAAGAGAGTGTGCGAGTGCTTGATTCAAATATCCCTACTTGAGTTTGAATAAGTGCCTTGTATATTTTGCCTTGTGTATTTGCTTTGTTTTGCAAATCCAAAAAAATTCCAATTTTTTATGGTTATATCTTCTGCAAACCTTTAAGAGACCTCACTTGTCCATTGGGGATAATCTAGGGGGTTTAAAGAGCTTGTTATATAAGCTAAATGCAACTGTGATATATGTGGAAGTGAGTTAGGTTCTAATATTAGTTTAGTTCTTTTTGCTTGAGGACGACCAAAATTTTGAGTTTGGGGATATATGTTTTGTGCAAAAATATCCAATTTTATATGTCCCGATTCCTAAATCTTAGCTCAAAAATAATATAGCTTTAGGCTTTTTACTTGCTTTCGATTACTTTTGTAGGTAATAAACCAAACCTGGGCAAGTGGCCTCAATTTGGAGCAAAAGTGTAATCAACCAAGCATGATTTGTATAATTTGGGGTGACTTGAAGTTGATTTGGAAGATAAGGCAGCCTCGAAGATTGAAGATAAAGTGAAAGCGAGCAAAATTAATGAAGTTAGTGAGGTGACACACTCTGCAAGTGTCTAGAGACACAACTGTGTCTCCCTGTAGTTCCTATTTCTTGGGGGTTGACATGGTCGTGCTCGCGTGATGTGCTACGATGGAAACCGAAGGTTTGTTGCCTTTATAAGTTGACTTTTCCTTAAGTTTTGTGGGTTTTCTTAGCATCAATTTTTAGTGTTCAGTCATAGCAGTAGATTACCCCACTAAAACACCATTAGGGTGAATAAATTAAGTTAATTTATGTTAGATTAGTGGAGATTATTGTACAAGATTGTTCATTTTGACATTTTCAAGAATCAAAAGACTATGTTCTCCCCTCTCTCTCTATTTATGTTTTACATTTGTTTATCTCCCTAGATTAGTATGAGCTTATATCATGTTTAATTTAATTGTTCATTTTTTAATGTGGTTTTGTGTTATCAGTTGGTTTAATTCATGTTAGACTAGATTTATTCTATTTTGAAGCTTGTTTTGACGGCAAATTTTGACGGGTATGTACTCCGTCAAAGGGAGCAACGTCAATTTTGACGGAAAGTAGCAGATTTTGATGGGTGGCCAATCATCGCAGATCTCAAGGTGTTTTTTGACGCTTTTATGAGATTTTTGACCGTACCCGTCAAAAAGTCTGACATTTTTTTTGACAGCGTTGGACTCTTTTGACGGGGACCGTCAAAAATCTGCAAAAAAAATTGCCCTCTGCACTGATATCGTGAAAAGAAGCCAGGGCCCCCCATCTTGTTGCTCAGAACCCATGCTCTGCCATTACTGTGCACGCGTCATCTTCCTCCAAAAAGCTCACCATCCGAATTTGTGAAGAGCACCCACCCCTCCATAAATCTCACCTTCCACTTCCTCATTTCATTGCAAATTGTTTCGTTGCTGAAGTCCAAATTCCAAAACTCGATCTGTGCAATTCGAAACTCTGAAGTCCAAAGTCTAGGAATTCGAAACTCTGAAAGGCAAGGCGCTTGAGTTCCTCTTCGAATTAGTTGGTAAGTTTCTGCAATTTCATCTTCTAGTAGGTCGATTGGGTTTGCTTTTGGTGTGGATTGTAGTTCGAATGGATTTCATTTTGGTGTGGCGTTTGTAGTTGGCGGCGGAACTGGGCATTTGGGCGCTGTGGCCGGAGGCTGAGCGGTGGCTGTGGGCACCGAGGTTGCGGTCTGGTGACGGTGGGTGAGTGCACGGAGGTTACCTGCTCCGGTGGACAGTGAAGGGTCGACTATTGCCGGTAAATCAGTTCTTCTAGCCATTTGATTATGTGAGAATTAATTGGGTATTGTTTGTGAGCAATTGCATTGTGAATTACTGATTGGGAAACCATGTTTCGTTGTACATCTAGCACAGAAACGAAAATGAACCCATCCTTGATTGTAATTATATTAATTAAGCAAGGGTTGTTATTAAATCTGAATTGTACTTTGTTAATATTTAGAAGATTTGGTTATATGTTCATTTCACAATTATCTGCTTGTAACTTCAATAGGTGTCATGATAGTTTTCCATTGTATATAATAATGTCTCCTGATAATGTACAATACAAGTTAATTATCGTAGTCAAGTACCGGTCATATATATGTGATTACTGATTAGGAAAGCAGTTTAGTGTTGAGGTGCTTGTTTTCGAGTAATTGATTGCTACCGTAATATGCTGACAATTAGTAAATTTGGCCATTAGCACAGGTGTACAGAACAGTGAATGGTATGATGTAATTAAACATCTACGAAAGTAACCCCTACATCGTTCTTTCTTTTACAAAAACAGAAACATGCATGTTCTTGTCAGATGCTTGCTTTGTTTGTCACGTTGCACAAGTATGTGTTGTCGAATTTTGGTTTTGGACAGATTTTTCTCGATGCATCTCAAATGTTGTTAATGTTGACAACTTACATATTTACTTTGTGTTATAGTTAATTAGGAATAACAGTGGTTTTGTTGTAGTTTCTGTGGCCAAGTATGTGACTAATTAATGAAATCGGTTGGCTGTGTGGGGGACGTTTATGGGGTGACCTAATATGCATTGTTGCTTTTGTGTTAATGGGGGAAAGGAAAAAAAAGAACAGTAGTTCCAAATGATTAGTGAAGTGCTCATGAAATCAACCCTACAACCCTATCACCCTAAGCTGCACAAACCGGGAACCATGCACCCTACCCACCCTAAACCCTAAACCCTAAACCCTCTAAACAATGAACCATGGAAACCCTGCACCCTAGAAACCATAACCCTAACCCTAAACCCCAAACCCTAAAAACCCTAAACCCTATACCGTAAACCCTAAACCCATGACACCCTAAACCCTAGAAACCTTAACCTTTACAACCCTAAACCCTCACCATAACCCTAAACCCCAAAACGTAGAAACCATAAACCATAAACCCTAAACCATGGAAACCTTAACCCTTGACACCCCATACCCTAACCCGAACCCTAAACCCTAAACCCTAGAAACCATAAACCGTAGACCATGGGAACCCTAAACCCTAAACACTAAACCCTGAAGCATAAACCCTAAACCTTAACCCTCACCATGAACTGTAAACCCTAACCCTAACCCTAAACCCTAAACCGTACAAACCCTAAACCCTAACCCTTGAAACCCTAAACCGTAGACACCCTAACCCTTACAACCCCAAACCTAACCCTAAACCCTAAACCGTAAACCCTATAAACCCTAAACCGTAAACCCTATAAACCCTAAACCCTAGATACCCTAACCCTTACAACCCTAACCATAACCCTGAACCCTAAACCCTACAAACCCCAAACCGTAAACCCTAGAAACCATAAACCCTAATCCGTAAACCCTAAACCCTATAAACCGTAAATCATAAACCCTAAACCCTAGAAACCCTAACCCCTAAACCCTAAACCCTAAACCCTTGAAACCATAAACCCTAAACCTTCAACCGTTGAAACCCTAAACCCTAGACACCCTAACCCTTAGAACCCTAAACCCTAACCCTAACCCTAAACCCTAAACCCTAAACCCTAAACCCTTAAACCCTAAACCCTAACCCTAAACCCTAAACCTTACAAACCCTAAACCATAAACCCTAAACCCTAATCTGTAAACCCTAAACTGTACAAACCCTAAACCCTAACCCTAAACCCTAAACCTTACAAACCATAAACCATAAACCCTAAACCCTAAACTGTACAAACCCTAAACCCTAAACCCTAGACCCTAACCCTTAACACCAAACCCTACAAACCATAAACCATAAACCCTAAACCCTAATCTGTAAACTCTAAACCCTAAACCCTGAACCCTAAACCCTAAACCCTTCAAACCCTAAACCCTAGATACCCTAACCCTTACAACCCTAAACCCTAACCCTAACCCTAAACCCTAAACCCTACAAACCATAAACCATAAACCCTAATTCGTAAACCGTAAACCCTATAAATACTAAACCCTAAACCCTAAACCCTAAACCCTAGGAACCCTAATCCCTAACCCCTTGAAACCCTAAACCCTAAACCCTCAACCCATGAAACCCTAAACCCTAAATACCCTAACCCTTAGAACCCTAAACCCTAACCCTAACCCTAAACCCTAAACCCTAAACGCTAAACCCTTCAAACCCTAAACCCTAGATACCCTAACCCTTAAACCCTAAACCCTAAACCTTACAAACCATAAACCCTAAACCCTAATCTGTAAACCCTAAACCATACAAACCCTAAACCCTAAACCCTAGACCCTAACCCTCAACACTAAACCCTACAAACCATAAACCATAAACCCTAATTCGTAAACCGTAAACCCTATAAATACTAAACCCTAAACCCTAAACCCTAGGAACCCTAATCCCTAACCCCTTGAAACCCTAAACCCTAAACCCTCAACCCATGAAACCCTAAACCCTAAATACCCTAACCCTTAGAACCCTAAACCCTAAACCCTAACCCTAACCCTAAACCCTAAACCCTAAAAACCCTAAACCCTAAACCCTAAACCCTTGAAACCGTAAACCCTAAACCCTCAACCGTTGAAACCCTAAACCCTAGATACCCTAACCCTTAGAACCCTAAACCCTAACCCTGACCCTAAACCCTAAACCCTAAAACCCTAAAACCCTAAACCCTAAACACTTGAAACGCTAAACCCTAGATACCCTAACCCTTAGAACCCTAACCCTAACCCTAACGCTAAACCCTAAACCCTAAAAACCCTAAACCCTAAACCGTAAACCCTAAACCCTACAAACCCTAAACCCTAGAAACCGTAAACCCTAAACCCTCAACCATTGAAACCCTAAACCCTAGATACCCTAACCCTTAGAACCCTAAACCCTGAACCCTAAAAACCCTAAACCCTAAACCCTAAACCGTAAACCCTAAACCCTAAGCCCTAAACCCTTGAAACCCTAAACCCTAGATACCCTAACCCTTAGAACCCTAAACCCTAACCCTAACCCTAAACCATAAACCCTAAAAACCCTAAACCATAAACCCTAAACCCTACAAACCCTAAACCATAAACCCTAAACCCTTCAAACCTAAACCGTAGATACCCTAACCCTTACAACCCTAAACCCTAACCCTAAACCCTAAACCTTACAAACCCTAAACCCTAAACCCTAATCTGTAAACCCTAAACCCTAGATACCCTTACCCTTAGAACCCTAAACCCTAACTCTAACCCTAAACCCTAAACCCTAAGAACCATAAACCCTAAACCCTAAACCCTACAAACCCTAAACCCTAAACCCTAAACCCTTCAAACCCTAAACCCTAGATACCCTAACCCTTAAACCCTAAACCCTAAACCTTACAAACCACAAACCATAAACCCTAAACCCTAATCTGTAAACCCTAAACCGTGCAAACCCTAAACCCTAAACCCTTCAAACCCTAAACCCTAAACCGTAAACCCTAGATACCCTAACCCTAAACCCTAAACCGTAAACCCTAAACCCTAGAAACCGTAAACCCTAAACTGAAACCCTAAACCCTAAACCCTAATTCGTAAACCCTAAACCATAATGCCTAACCCTAAACACTGAACTGATAATGTTGAAATTCATGTGTGCATCTTTATAAATTGCATGTTATCTCCTAACATAATAGCAAGCTATGTCATGAATAATTATGTCTACGATGTAATGTAGTGTATTAGCATGTCTTCTTTAATTTTACTAATCCTTTGTGCGGGTTGACTTTAGATTTTAGGATGGGGAAAAAACGAAAATTCAATATCGATGCAATTAAATCTCGCAAATGTTGCTGTAAGTGTCATAAGGTAGGTGTTAATGATGTACCACTTTCTTCCTTGTGCGGAGTTGCTATTATGGGAAATGACTATGTGAATTGCATAATTTTGCTGAATACATGCTTAGTATTTATGTAGTTTTGTTGATGTTGTGAGCGAGTTGTCCCAACTTTGCTTTTAACCAACAACTTGTTCAAGTATCGTAATGTTTTCATATTGGGGCATGACACATATGATATGACCTCAGAAAATTTAATAGTCACCACATCTGAAATGGACGTACCACATCATCGGTTGTGGATGTATCACCGTAGAGACAAACGCAGTGGTAAATTGTGGGACGAATTCATTAATGGCGTGGAGGATTTTGATAAGCATGCTCGAGCCCAACATGATTTCATCACGAACGGAGTGTACCGTTGCCCCTGTGCTAAATGCAGGAACACTAAATACCTTCACCCAGATGAAGTTAAAATGCATTTGTACCATAAAGGGTTTGTACCATATTACTGGTTCTGGACAAGCCATGGTGAGGAAGAGCCTCCAACTCATGAAGAGGTCACTAACTCTACGTGGGTGAACCAGTCAAGTCCAGTGTACAATGAGCATGAGCACCATAGTGGAGGTTACGATCAACATCAAATGGAGTCCATGGTCAATGATGCGTTCAGATTGGACGAGATAAATGTCGATACCGGAATGAACGCTAACACTGAAGCTTTTTTTAGTGTGCTTCATTCGGCACAACAACCACTGTACGAGGGTTCCCACACTCATACTACTGAGCTCTCCACAGCAATGAGGTTGCTCAGTATTAAATTAGAACACAATATGTCACATCGCTGCTTTGATGATGTATTACGTCTCATGCAAGAGACGACCCCAACTCCAAACCGCATTCCAAAAAACTTCAGTGCTGTTAAAAGGAGAGTGAAGGAGATAGGGTTGGATTATGAGACTATTGACTGTTGCCCAAAAGGTTGCATGATATATTATAAGGCTGATGCAACCCTTGAAGCTTGTAAATGGTGTGGGACTGGAAGGTACAAATCGATGAGGAACCCAACCGGAAGAAGCAAGCCTGTCCCCTGTGCTAAGATGCATTACATGCCACTCATCCCAAGGTTGCAGCGAATGTACGCCTCGAAGAAGACTGCAGAGCATATGAAATGGCATAGCAATCATGCAACGCAAGATGGTGTACTCAGCCATCCTTCCAACGCCGTAGCATGGAAACACTTTGACCAAATGTATACTTCATTTGCTGCAGACCCACGGAATGTACGGCTTGGTCTATGCGCTGATGGGTTTTCACCATACTCAAATTCAGCAAGACCATATTCCGTGTGGCCCGTTGTTATGTGTGTGTACAACTTGCCACCGCATCTTTGTATGAAACTCCTGTACATGTTCCTGACATGCCTCATACCGGGTCCGCACAACCGTAAGAATAAGATCGATGTGTACCTGCAACCACTTATCGATGAGTTGCAGACGTTGTGGAATGAAGGGGTTGATACGTATGATGTTCATGAAAACCAAACATTTAACATGAAGGCTGTTTTGATGTGGACAATCAATGACTTCCCAGCATATGGAATGTTATCAGGGTGGAGTACCCACGGCGCATTGTCTTGCCCGGTGTGCCAAAATCAGGTACGTGGGAGTTACCTACAACACGGTCGTAAAATGTCGTGGTTTGATTGTCATCGTTGCTTTCTACCCCGACATCATGCATTCAGGAAAAATAAGAGTTCGTTCACTAAGAATCGAACAATGCATGCCCAACCTCCACACAGGGTACCTGCAGATGTTGAATTCGAACGTGTACGTGAGTTCCCTAAAGTGACGGACCAATCAGATTATGAAATTCCTGGGTTCACTGAGAACGTACACAACTGGACGAAGCGTAGTATCTTCTGGGACCTTCCATACTGGAGACACCAGTTATTGCGTCACAACTTGGACTTCATGCATATAGAAAAGAACTTCTGTGAAAATATTATCAACACAGTTATGGATGTGTCAGGTTAAACAAAGGACAACGTCAAAGCTCGATTGGATTTAGCTGAGTTATGTGCACGTGACGAATTGCATCTTCGAACAAGGGAAAATGGCAACTCATACAAGCCGAAAGCAAAGTACACGTTGTCCTTGGAGCAGAGGAGGGCACTGTGTGAATGGATGTGTGGGTTAAGTTTACCGGACGGGTACAACTCTAATTTTTCCAACATTGTCGACCCGACCAACACAAAATTGCAGCATCTAAAAAGTCATGACCACCATGTATTTATGGATGCGCTGCTACCTATTGCATTCAGTGCATTACCGGCAGATGTGTTAGAGCCTTTAGCAAGTCTGAGTGAATACTTCAGGAATATATGTGCAAGTGTCCTTCGTCAGGACCAACTTATGGAGATGCACCAAAAAATTGCCATAATATTATGTAAGTTGGAGACAATCTTTTCTCCTGATTTCTTGAATGTTATGGAACATCTTCTGGTGGAATTAGCACAAGAAGCCTATCTAGGTGGACCAGTTCATTATCGATGGATGTACCCCTTTGAAAGGTTCTTCAAGTGGCTCAAACAAAAGGCCGAGAATAAATCCAAGCCTGAGAGTTCTATGGTGATAGCGTACCTCATATACGAAATCCAAACATTTGGTTCTGACTACTTTGAAGCAAATCTTCCTTCAATAAACTCTACAATTTCAAGAAACGAAGTGCCGTGCCAACAGGGTCCACCTCCAACATTTACGGTATTCCAAATGAAGGGCACTCCATTTGGTAAATGTCGTAAACGTTATCTCACACAAGTTGAGCACAACGCTGCCCACCTGCACATACTGCTTAATTGTACTGAGGTGCAACCTTATCTACAGTAAGTACACATCTCACCCTTCTAAATCATTATGGTAATTAGATTGCGAATAACAAGGACAATGTATCTGTAGGTACTTCCGTCATTGGATTACGACGGGACATGCTAATATGTCGCCTGAAGACATGAATAAAATTATTGAAGCGAAATTTGCAGAATGGTTCAAGAAAAATGTGTGTGCCTGTGCATACACCATCTGTGTACATCGCCTTGTTTCATTACTTAATTCATTGTCAAAATTATCATGACATTCTAATTACTGACTGAGGAGTTTGCACCTGGTACAGGTTCATCGTTCGCATGCATTCAATGATGAAAGGAAATCATGGTTACAACAAATGGCTGAAGGACCTATAAATATTGTGCAACCATTCACAGGATACAAAGTGCATGGGATAAGGTTTCATACTAGAACAAGAAGTATGAATAAGAAGACCTCCTCATGTGGTGTTCTACTGAAAGGAACTTCAGAAGAGGATGAGAGTGGGGTGGATTACTACGGTATGCTGGAGGAAGTACTCCAATTGGAGTACTTGGGGGAGCCAATAAACTGATGCTTACTATTTCGATGTGAATGGTATGATCCATCTAATCCTCGGGGCACACGGTACGCCAAGCTGAACTGCACATATGAAGTTAATATCCAACGCAAATATGCCAAGTATGACCCTTTCATCATTGGGGATGTTGCGTACCAAGTGTTCTACATGCCATACCCACGGGATATTCCTCATAAAGCAAACTGGTGGGCTGCGTTGATCAATAAGCCCAGACGGTGTCCAAACATGCAAGGGGATGCGATTAACCCTCTTCCTGTATTCCAGGAAGATGTAATGGCGTCAACGTCTCAGCTTTCAGAAACATTGCCAGAGCATCTGGTTGACGTATCAGGGACTATGGAGGAAGTGCAAGTGGTTGAGGTCACCCCATCTGAAGAGGAATAGTCCGAGGATGAGGACGAGTTTGAGCAACAGGAATGGGATGATGCCGAAACAGATACGGAAGACGACGATGACAACATACAATACAAATTAGATGACGATGATGAGGATGATGGTAACAGAGAGGATCGGGACGAAGATAATGACTGATAATTTATATTCATTGCGTCGTACTTATGTTTTATACGTATGTAGCTATAATAATGTAGTTGTACATTTTATGCAATGCCTTATGAACATGAACTTGTACTGTGTGATGTTACGTCAAATGTGAGAATGTTGTCCTCATTCATGTGCATTGTTAAAATTAATTTGCAATAACTATTTTTCTATGTTATAGATGACAGATAGGGATCCGCGATGTCAGAGGCGCCGGAGAGGAGGGTGCGGCTGTTGGATGCAGACAGTCATTCACCGGAGGCTGTGGGAGCGCACGAATGGCTCCCCTGTTAGAGTTCCTTCGATTGTGGCAGATAATACGCCATTCACGTCTACCCCACGGATGGATGCACGCATCGGGAACCCTTTTTTGGACCCCAACCAGGTCCCCAGAATCAACCAAGAGGCTGGTTTGCAATCAACCAATGTTGGAGACACCTCAGGGATAGGAGGAGTGAATGCGGCATTCTAGAACACTTTTGGGTCTTTCATGTCGTACAACGCAAACTTGATCATGAGCGCGTTGTCCAGCATGCAACAGGGTCAACCACTGCTTCAGCCTCCACAACACTCTACTCCACACCCTATTCCACATCCTGTTGTAGTACCTACTCCGCAACGTACTCCGGAACCTCATGCGCAGGCTACATCGCAGCAATCTGGGGGTCGTATATTGCCGTGGAGTGAGCAAAAGGTGGCTGTTAGCGACAAGAGTCTTATAGAGCCAAAGGGAGACACGTACCTACTCTACTACCCTTTCACCATATATGAAATGTTATGTGTGTATAGTTCAATGTTAGTGATACGTTGTTGTTCAATATAACATGTTTATATGTTTTTTCGTTTCAGGTTCAAGCCCTACCAAGGAGTCACCAAACGTATTGGTGAGATCATGAAGGGGAAGTACCCAGGAGCGTGGCCCACTTGGGGGGAAGTCCCTAAACTACAGCGAGATATGTGGTTCACTGAATTCAAGGTACGCACTTTGTGTTACAAACTTTCTTGCCATTTACTTGCTTGATGTGTTAATGTTGGAGGCATCTGAACAGTTCATACTGTACATGTCTCATCGGAAATGTTTACGTTATGAAAATAAGTTTCGAACTGCCATACCTACTTTCATGTCCTGACTATGTTTTTTGATGTTTTTGTAGAAATATTATTATTAGTTACCTCAGCATGATAGACAAGTGCGCAGGAATTTTGAAGTGAGTGGGGCGAAACAGTTGAAGAACTTGTTTGCTTACGCACACAAGTTGGGCAAGGTGCCAGATTGGGTTTCCCCGGACAACTGGGCACAGCTCCAAAAGTATTGGGAGGGCCCTGATTTTCAGAAGATAAGCGCCCAGAACAAGAAGAACCGCAGTAGTGACCCTGAGGGCGTGGGTCCATCCTTGCACACGTATGGGTCAATCCCAATAACTGAGCGACGTAGACGACTGGTAATTTCTAATATCAATATTCATGAACACACTCTTATTTAACGATTTATTACATGCAGCATGACATAATGGCAATCTGTGCAGGCGGCCTCACTTCAAAGGGAACCAACAGTCGATGAGCTGTACAAAGACACTCACTTGCGCAGGAAGAAGGACAAACAGAGCAACTAGGTGTGCAAAAAATCGGAGTTGAGATTGGTAAGATTGAATTCAATTCACATGAGGATGAGTTGTCCAACTCAATATGGGTTCAAGGTAATAAATATTCTAATGCACATTGTTCTCTTTGTGAATACGCAGGAGGAACACACAAAGAGATGGCTGGAGTATAGGTCTTCCAACTCCTCCACCGACGACAGCTCCCAAAGCCTTCCACTGTCTGAGCGTGACATTTGGGTTCAAGGAAATCTCAATAGCAAGGGTCGCGTGTATGGCTTTGGTGCTGAGGGAGTTGTGATGAAGCAACGGTCTCGCATGTCAGTTTCCAATCGTTCGTCCTCTGTGAACAACTACGATGCACGTGAGATGGCGATGAGATTGAATCAGACTGCAGTCAAAGCAGCGGAGGACGCTCGTCAAGCGAAGGAAGCTCGCCTCAAAGAGATTCAAGAGCTTTGCAAACAGGTTCAGGAGAAGGAAGCTCAATTCCAACATAAGTTGGCTCAAGAGAAGGCTACGAGGCAGCGAGATAAGGAGAAAGTCAAGAGCAAGATAAGCAAGCTCTGGAGGTTCTTCAAGAGTCAGCAAGCTGGGTCCTCAGCAGCACCGCCAAAACATGATGACGAAGATGACCTCGATTCATCCCACTTAGGTGACTCCTCCGACGATTAGTTACGTTCTGTTGTAGTTCTGGGGAATTTTTGTTATGTTGATTGATTATGCAAGTAGGCTCAATGTAGGGACATGTATGTTAATTTCTGAATTTTATTATGTAAATAATTTCATTTCATTTGTTTCCTTACGTTTGATAACATTAATTAATGTTGGAAATGCTAATTTCGGAAAAACCTGTGACTTTTTAATATTATTTTATCGTAATTGCGTTTGTAGAATTTTTTGACGGGGTATACAGCTTCTGTCAAAATTCTTGACGGCCTGAGCTACAACAGCCTATCAAAAACAAAACCCAAAACATGCTTTTCTTTCCTGCAATATTTTTTGACGGACGCCGTAGTCCGTCAAAATGTCGGACAAAATTCTAATTTGATGGGGAATGACTCCGTCAAAAAAATCGTCGAAATAATACTGACGGTCTGTCAGGCCATCAAAAAGTGCCGTAAGTAAAACTTTGACGGATTGTAACTCCGTCAAAGTTTTCCGTCAAAAATTTTGACAGATCCGTCAAACACTATATTTCGACGAAGCTTTTTTTTACGGACATTCTTTCCGTCAAAATTGCCGTCGAAAACATCATTTTCCGTCAAAATCTTCACTTTTTCCCGTCAAAAAATCTGTCAAAAAATATACCTCCAACCTATAGTGATTAGCCTTTTGATTGCTAATTAGGCTTATGTTGGGTGCAATTACACCTAATTTGTACTTATATTTTAATTTAGAGTTTTCTCTTATAACTGTCGCATCTTTGATAAAATGTTTGAAAGAGTTTTCAACCATCTTTTTGGGAATAGACTTATCCTGAAAGATGAGTTCATTTACCTAGTATGGGAGAGAAAATAACTGGGACTTGGTTAAAAAAAAAAGTTTGAGTCCTAGCTAGTCGGGAGGTTGTTGATCTTGTAATCTAATTGAGCCTACTCCATGAAAATAGGTGATTAAGTCAATTAGACTAGCACTTGATTCTTGAAAGTTGTCCTAGGTGGTCTTCGAGGGTGAAACTGACCATATCTAATAGCCTGTATAAGTTTGATGGGTTGGAACTTATCTTGATTAGTGGGTTCGTTAATTGGCTGAATCACATCCCGAGTCCCTTGTTATTCACTTTCTAGTTGGTTTAGTTTCAAAATCAAGATCTCTCGTTTGCCTAGATTGAACACTTAGGTCAGCTCCAGTAATTAAAATCCAACTCCGTGTGAACAATACTTCAAGTAATAACGATAAATGTTGCACTTGAGGTTATAAATTTAAAGCTTAATTCTTGCTGTCACTAGAAATACCTTATTTGACTATCAATTTCAAGATGTTAACAAGGAACATGCTCCAAGAAAGCTTTAGAAAGTTGAAATTGCAGCAGAAAACTGTTAACAAACAAAAGAGAGAATGAAATAAGGTTAGTCGGATTTCTTGAATTGAGTTTTAACATTGAGCTTGGCAAGATGTAGGCAAAATCACATTTTTTGCTTCTTATTAATAATTAGGTATGATTACAACTTTAAAAATATGTACCCATACATGTATCCAATTTTTAAAATGACACCCATACTCAAACATTTTCTAAAGGGGTGATTTAATGGGGATTGGAACACCTTTCAACATGGAGCCATGGGTTCAATTCCACTAGAGGCATTGGGGACTTTGCCTCCTGTATGTTCCCTTTTCCTGCCCTATACTTTCATCTACATAGAGTGTTTCTATAGGATATGGACTTTTAGGTAAACATGCTTACTAGTGTAATTGAAAAATTTTCCAAAATAACGTTGATACCTATGGTCACCTAATCCCCATTTCAACCAACCTTTGGGTTCCATTTCGATTTTTTTGGGTTCCAATTCGATTTTTTAAGTTACAAACACAATTAGCACAATGCATAATTAGCATAGTAAAACAAGATCTAAATTACCAAACAACATGAAAGCGTAAGTAAGCCAATGTTCTAGCTCACAAGCTTGCCAAGATGGCTAAATATATTAATGATCATAGTTTCTAGTTTGATGAATTTCCGTCTACTATAATTAACATTGTCTTAAAAGAAATGAAATATCCGTTGGTTGCTTAGTTTGTTTCAAAACTAGATCAACAAAAAAACATTGATTTAATTAGAAAGGAGTAGAGAGGAAAAGATGATTACCTAGAAAGTTTAAAATCCAACAATTAAGGTTGGGCTTCACAAGTTGGAGTAAAAGGAGTGAATTGGTGATGGATTCTCCGTTTATTAATAGTAGTCTAACTTAAACTGCCCCTAATATAAGCCAAATTTAAACTTTTAAAATGGATTTTGAAATCCTAATTTGAAAGATGAAGAACAAAGGAGGAAATTGAAATATTTAAAGAGAGATCGTAGAAATTGGAAGAAGAGAGTAGAAGGAAAGCTAGATTAGAATATCAACACACAAATTTAAAGCATCATTCAAACCAAAGCAAGGTATTTGTAACCATTTAATTGCATTTAACTCAAGAATAAAAATAAAGCAAGCATGAAGGAGAGAGAAGTTTATGCACAAAACAAGATATGGCAATTGAACAAGATCGTAATTAAAGTAAAACAACTAAAATTGAAGTTGAATTAACTGAAAATTAAATGATGGTGGCTAATACAAGAGGGAAATCAGACAAACCCTAATATGTAAAAAGTGGCATGGTCAGGCTAGGTGGCATGGGCTGGCCATGCCATTCTCTTGAAACAATAAGAAAACATTGTGTGACTGTCCTGCCACAATAGTTTGGCATGGGTTGGCCTTGCCACTTAGTACGACCATGTCACACTCTAGATCGCCCATGCCTAGTGTCACAGAGTTATTACCCTCTCCCTAAAAGGCTGGTTTGATGGGATGTGTAGCGCCACCGCTTATAAGTCCATGACCATTCCATCACTTTTCTGATGTGGGACTCTTGTCCGTTACATTCTCCCATAACCAATCCTGTGACGGATGGGCGTCACGGATGGGCCCCCCTACCTAACCCCCCGTTGTATCCCTTAGGGAGATATCTGAGTCAGGTTTGGATTGGCTCTAATACCACTTATCATGGAGCCATTACCCTTTCCCTAAAAGGTCGATCTAATGGGGTGGGCAGCGCCACCGCTTATAAGTCCAAGAGTCCCATATCGGAAAAGTGATGGGAGGGTCATGAGCTTATAAGTGGTGGCGTTGCACACTCCATCAAACTGGCCTTTTGAGGAGAGGGTAATAGCTCTGTGACAAGTGGTATCAGAGGCAACTTAGGCCCGACTCCGATGTCTCACCAAGCGCTCCAACAGGCGGGGTAGGTAGGGGCCCCCATTTGTGACGAGGGCATCACAAGATTGGGTGGGGGAAAATGTGACGAGGGCATCACAAGATTGGGTGGGGGAAAGTGATGGGAGAATCCGGGCTTATAAGCGGTGGCATTGCACACCTCATCAGACCGGCTTTTTAGAGAGAGGGTAATGACTTCGTGACAGTAGCCTTGTAGTAGTCCTCGTTTAACTTCTTCTCAAGCATTCTTCATCAACATTGTCCTAAATTTCTTTGCTCTTTTCCACTCCATTGATCCTCAAAATCCCTAAGAGTTGGTCTCCGTGGCTTATTTCCTTGACAAAAATACGAAACACATAAAATTTATAAATTAACCGCTATTAAGAGCTAAAATCTAAGCAAAATGAAATGTATATTTGTCAAATTTTGAGCCAGACATTTAACTTTCACAATTCTGTCCAAAATCCTAAACAATTCACTTGGATTTATATCGAGTCGATGGACTGAAAGAAGTAATATGTGGCAACTCCATCGACATAAGAGTGATCAAATAACTTGTTAGTTGTTACTAACTCAACCAATAAATTATTCAAAAACACCATGAAAAGTAACACTTTAATAAAAGTATTAAAATTGATTTCTCCTAACAAATGAACTAGGGGTGTTCGGTGTGATGAACAGGTATGAAACTTAAAACCTTTAGACTTCATGTTCTTTACCCTCGTCTTTGATGTGAGTTTTTTGGATAAGAAACTTCAAGCCAAAGGGTTTCAAGCTGCCCCCTCCCCCAAATAAAGGAACATAAACCACCGGCGGGTTTCAATCCCTGTTCCTTAAGGTTTGACTTTTTTATTTTCAAAAATAAACAAAAAATAATTTCTAATATATTTCTATAGTCACTCTCACCAGTCTATAGACCTTATGGCATTCGAGTCGAAGCCCTCGTTGCTTTGTTAGCCCCTCGGGGTGCCCCCACTCTTACTTTCCAGTTGTACATAGATATTTAACCTTGTCTTCCGGCATCATTGTCGCTCTCATTGATTGGGTTTGTATCTTGTGGTTTTTTGTAACCTTACTCGATCTTCTCTCTCATTCACTCAGTTTCAAAGCCATATAGTTCTTGCTTTATTCACTGCCATATTTGCTAATATCCTTATCATTGTTACTTATTGTTGCATCTATGTCTCTCCAAATTTGGGTAGATCTTTGTGAATGCCTCCATTTTCACCATGACCATCCTTATTTTTCATTATTATCGTCGCTTGTTTGTCTTACTTAGTCTCCAATGGCATACTAATCTAAGATAATGGATTGCCCTTCAAGAATTCCTTGTGATGTACTCATCTTTAGAATCTCTCAAGGTGTTAGCCTTTTGTGAGAGAACCTACTTTGATACCACTTGTTAAGATCGTGAGTATTCGACCACAAGAGGGGGGGTGAATTGCGGTGTCTGATTTTCGCGTTGTAAATAACAAACACCCTTGTGACTTGTGTGTAGAGGGTGTTCTCAAATATTGCAAATGCGAAAATCACCAAGATAAATGCGGAAAATAAAGCACACACAATTTTTACGTGGAAAACACATCTAGCCCAACTGAGGTGTGAAAAACCACGACCTACCTCGTGTAGGATTTAACCACTTCACTAAACCGGGCTTAACTCGTTACAATTGTAACACACCTTGTTACACCTTGCAACCACGTAACCTCCTTCTCTAAGGCAGATTACACCACATCCAAATCTCACCAGATTGGACACGTCCAAAGTTCACACGACTGAGGACCACTCACTCACTTTTCTGATTCAAGATCAGGGTTACAAAACACCTTACTGGGTGCTTCTGTCTTAAGCAGATGTAAGGTACAATGAAGTCCTAGTATGCCAATATATTGAAAGCTTAGTTTAAACACAACTTGTATCGGTTTTTCTTTTCTCAAGTGTAGCTCGAAAAATTCTTTCCACTAGAAAAACCACTTTTTGAATTTTGCTTTTTGCGTGTGTTGTGTTTCTAGATATTCTCTTGCTTTCTTTTCTTGCTATTCTATCATGTGTATCTCCACTCAAAGGGAGTAAAATGCTGTATTTAAATAAGAATTCCAACGGTCAAAACCAAGAGAATCAACTAAGTATGGAAAATGATTTTTCAAGAGAAATACTCCCCAACGGCTAGTGACAAGTTTTTCCCAAAGTATAAGGGATTTGTTATCTTAAGAGATAACCCTTGTCTTCCCATAGCCGTGAAGAGGATTCAAAAAGCAACCAGAAATCTTCAACTTTGGAATTTTTATCTTATCCGAAAATATGGGCAAAGAAAATCTTTTAGTTTTGGCAAATTTCCAAAAATCTATTTTCGCAAATCTCCCACAATATTTTCAAGAAATATCATTTCCAGAAAAATAGCAACCTTGGAGTTTAAGGAAGGTATACTGGAGATCTTGGCCAACCGAAATGAACTTTCAAAGATAACTGGGTATGGCCACTTCAGTTCAGAACCACTCTAGGCACCTTGTTTGCAGGGTTGTTCGCAACTAGTGTTTTGAAACACTTAGCGCAATTACCGATTCAAGAGGTGTTTTAAAAAGCATTTTCAATATTGGCATATTAACAAGAGTCTAAATAAATAAAACCTATATACCCAAGACTTCTTGTTTTGAATCAGTCATCTTGTCCAAGATTTGTAGAGCTGCTGTGAACACCAAGGCCACCTTGTTTGCTGGGGTTGTTCTTTACATTGCTAGAGTTTAGGAACAAGCCTTACAATCAACTGTCGAGATGGCGTTCTTGACTTAATATAGAATCACCACGTGAAACCTGTTTTAAGGACTTGTTCTCACATGTAGCAAACCAGTTAATACAATAAAGATTACAAACATCAGTTAGGCCTGTTTGGAGATCGTGTTTGGAGCAACATTACTTGGACAAATTTTTACACTTGGATTTGTTATCATCAAAACTTAATTATAATAACTCAACAGATATTATTGTTAAAATTAACTGAATATCTATCCCAGACATATAAGATTATCTCATTAGAAATCAAAATAACAATAATGGGAAAAAATAGTTAGTGTTGGTCCCAAATCAGGTAAGTCATTCTAGAGGTGGATGAATAAGGTGACATCAGAGAGTGACACATAAAAATTTTAAGCACTAGTTATAGCCAAATATAGCAAATTCAAGGACATTGGACAATAATATCAAGGACACTAAGCTCATAGATTGAGAAGTTGTGTAGAATAAGTAAATAATAGAATTTAAAAAATGCGATGTTTGTTAACGAGGTTCACCCCTTTAATTGAGCTACGTCCCCACCTATGGGCCCTTCCTTAGAATTCAATCGACTTGAACTAATATGCTTCAAGATTACGGAACCAAGTGTTCTCGAAGGACCTTGACAACAATACACCTTCAAGAGCCTCTTGAAGTGATTTCTCCTATGTTCCTACCTAAGAACGATGACTCTCTCATTCAACCATCTTGCTTACAAGAAGGATTCTTCCAACCTTCTTATCTCACAAGGGATCTCAAATGTATCTACAAAGTTTTCAATGCTTTTTGAATTGCTTACTCAATAGTACAACAACACTTAGAATAAAATGTATTATGTTTGTATGTTACTTACTCTTCTTCTTTAGCAAGGCCTCCATTTATAAGCACTAATAATCAGACCATTGGAGAATGCCAAAGGAAGTAACCATTAGATTCCAATGGAGTTTTATTTCGATTTGTTTTTGTAACTGCTATAGGTTGGCTTAAGGGCCTTGACCGACTTATGTTTTTCTTGATAGATGCTCAGTCTTCTCTTGGCTTCTTTTGGCTCGGAATGGAGCTCTTTTAAATTTCACTTAATGTGGCTGACTGTAGCTATGCTTTTGCACAAAAATGCTTTTGGCCCTTTTTTGATGTGGAATACAATTGAATCTTCTTTCCTGATTTCCAAAAAAGTAACTAGTTGTTATATCATAAAACCACAAAGTTCATATTACTTCTTGAAGATTGAACAGTAAGTATTTAGCAAGATTATTAGTGAATTAAATCCGAAATAGTAATTTAACTAACCCTGTTTGGCATATGCGGTAATACAGTTGCTTGAGGTAAATAACATAGCCAAATTTTAAGCAATTGATAGGCTATTCGGTACAATAATTAACTTATGCATATCCATCATGGAGTTGCATATACGTCTAATTTTATTTTAATGAGCAAGTTCAATATTTTATGAAGTTGATTAGTTTATTATAAAATTCATTTTTCGACAAATTCAAGTTGCGAGAATTTTATAGTTCTAACATGATTTATTTGTGACATTCCTATTAATGTTCTTGACGCTGACAGTTTAGAGCGTGTGGCTCTAAGGATCGAAGACATATATGTCCTTAGCCCAAACAAGGGTAAGCTGTATATACACTCTTAGCTTGAAAAATTGGTTTTGTGATAGAAGTTCTGCATTTAAGCAAGTAAGTACCAAAGCTACCCTAAATAGTTGCCAAAGTCCGCGATGTTCCAAAGTCCAGTTCAGTGACTTTCAAATTGTATCCGCGTGTCTCAACTTTGGAATTGCTTAGGCTTTGACATGCTCCATTTGGTACCAGAGCTAGGTCTAGGTTGTTTCTTGAAACCCCAAACACAAAACTACAATGTACCCTTGTCCGAGACACATGGTTTCCTACATAAGAACATTAGCTTTGTCAAAAACCTCCAATCAACTATAGTTAACTTACCCAAAACGTGAACCTAAGATGATTTCACTTATCAGGAATGTGCCTTATTTCAAAGAGAAATGAAATCCTATTCTTTACTTAGAGTAGGTTTATGAACTTGAAAAGTGTATAGACTAGATTAAAATGGGTTTTCCAATGAAGAGAGCTTTAAGGTAGCCATCTTTAAGATCAAAATGATGCCTATTGCAGGTATGCCTACTCTTGGTATGTAAGTTTACTCTTGGCATATATGTCCTGTGGAAGTAAAAGTCGAAGAAGGTTGATCCAAAATTAGAACCTGGAGCAAATTGAAGAGGTACATGAATTAAAAAAATCTTAAGGGTTACACTCATTATTTCATATTTAAAAAGGGAATATTAAGGAGACCTTTTTAGAGGTAGATCCAAGTAAGAAAGAAGGAGTCAAACACTAAGAGGGGTTTGAGATTCATCTAAAAATGAATAAAGGAGAACTCTTAGATGATTATGAATCCACTTTGATTCATATGGAAGACTCCCAACTAGACTTTGAAAAGAGCTCACATGAGAAAGTTAAAGATATAATTGATATCTCTTGTGAAGGTCATAATTTGATGCAATTTGATTCCCTACTTGCTCCCTAAGAAGATGAGCACATAGATTTCCAAATTGAAGTTCAAGTGAAAGAGCCAACTTTACCTTTTAAAGAAGAAGATGAGGTTTGCACCCAAGCTCTAGAAGAACCTTTTAAAAAGGATGATGACTTTAATTTAAATGAAGTTGATAAGGATGTGATCCATGATACCTATTTTCTTGACCTTAAAAAATAAAAGGTTGTCCTCGATCTTTTACCACATAGTCTAGTCCACAAATTTCAAACTGGAGTGGGAATTAAGAAGAGAAACCTTCTAACGAGAGGAACACCAGTTGAGAAAGCTCTTGACAAGGAGAAAGAGATCTAATACTCATGTTAGAGAGCAACCATAGTGACTTTGAGTTTACCTAGCACCTAAAAATCGAAGCACTTAGTCCCAATTTTTAGGATATTTTTCCAAAGGATCATCCTTTAATGCCATGTCGAATTTGAGAGATAGACACCAAATTGACCTTGTTCCCGGTGCCCCACTACCCAACAAAGTTGCATGTAGATGCAACCCTCAAAATACCAAAGTGCATGAGAGACAAATTGATGAATTGATAGACAAAGACATTGTAAGGGAAATCATGTGTCTTTGTTCGGTTCCAACTCTTTTAGTTCCAAACAAGGATGACAGTTTCCACATGTGTGTGGATGGTAGGGTCATTAACAACATTATTATTAAGTATAGGTACCCCACAGCTAGACTCGACGACATGCTTAATGAGCTTTATGGATCTTTAATCTTCTCCAAAGTTGATTTGAAGAGTGGCTATCACCAAAACCAAATGAAAGAGGGAGACAAATGAAAATGACCCTCAAAACATAGGGTGGCCTTTTTAAATGGCTAGTCATGCCTTTCTTAGGCTCTCCAATGGCCCTAGTATATTCGTGAGACTTATGAACGAAGTCCTCGAGCCGTTCCTTGGAAAATTCATTGTGGCCTATTTTGATGACATCATTGTCTATTCCAAAGACGAAGAAGAACATCTCAAATACCTTAAAGTGGTATTTACTATTCTAAGGGCTCAAAAGTGTATGCCAAGATGGACAAATGTAAATTCTTCACTCATAATGTGAAATTCTTAGGATATGTTTTTTTAATTTCCAAAGATGAGATTTCTATAGACCAGTCCAAAGTTGATGTTGTAAAGTCTTTAACTCCTACCAATGCCACTGAAGTGAGGTGTTTTCATGGATTGGCTTCATTCTACTTATTGGTCACCAAGAATTTTAGTACCTTATTGCCCCTATTACGGAGTGTTTGAAAAAAGGTACCTTTGAATGGTCAAAAGCTACCTAAAGCGCCTTCGAAACGCTCAAGACCAAAGTCTTTGAAACCCCTATTTTAGCACTTCTAATTTTTTGATAAAGTCTTTGAAGCGAGGTATTGTTCTCATGAAGTTGGCATTGCTGTCATTCTTATCCAAAACAAGTATCCATTTGATTACTTCAGTGAGAAGTTGAATGAATAAGAGAATTATAGCACCTATGATAAAGAGTTCTATGCTCTTAAACATTGGTCTCATTATCTAAGACCAAAGTAGTTTATTCACCACTCTAACCATGTGAGTTTGAAAGATCTCAATGGGCAACACAGGCTCAAATTAAGACATGCCAAGTGGGTAGAGTTCCTACAATCCTTATTATTTATGGTGAAGTATAAAAAGGAGTTCTAATGTGGTGATGGATGTCTTTTAAGGTGCCACTCACTTTTTTCCTTTAATGAAGCCCAAATTCTTGGCGTTTAATCCCTCAAAGAACTCTACAAAGGGGATGAAGACTGCTTTTCTGATTCGAAGGATGGAGGGAATGAATCTAAGGGTCCCTACATTGTTCAAGATGAATTCCTTTTCAAAAGGAATCAACTGTGCATTCCAAAGGACCCAATCTGCATGTTTTTTTTTATTTTTATCAAAGACGCTCATTATGGTGGTCTAGCTGGCCATTTTGGCATCAACAAGACTATTGAAATCCATAAAGAGTACACTTCTATTGGTCAAAGATGAGAGGGGACATCCATGAACTCATCTAAAAGTTTGTTACGTGTCACCAAGCAAAGACTCAATTTCATCAAGGCCATTCCTGTCCTCTTCCAGTACCTCAAAGAAATTGCGAAGATGTGAGTACAAAATTGTTAAGTCAAAAATCATGCATTGTTTTAATAATTACTTTGATTATATTATATATAGTATTTCGTCTAATTTACTTTATTTTATATATTTTTCAAGTTAAGCATTAATAAAATAAAGAGGAGAAGAGAAGACGTCGAAGTTCGGATTTTACACGCTAGGCTATCAAGTCGGTCCAAAAATAATGATTTATGGAAAATATTATTTCCATAATGATTTATTTGGGCTAAGGTTACAAGAGTATTACTCATAGTTGGGGAGAAACTAGAAAACTTGGAAGTGAATGAGTATAGGAAAAAAACCCTAGTAGCTAATATTATTAAAACTCTACCCCGCCCTCTTCTCTCCTCATAATATAATCATCTTCATTACCATCTCATCTCACACACCACCCACGGCACAAAACCTCTTCACGCCAACCCTAGCCCCATCATCATCAATCACCTTCACCATCCTCACCTCACACCATCACGCATCACCAGCCTCTTCCTTCATTAATCATCACCTCCACGACTCCATCGTCAACATCATTCGATCTTCATATTCACCACACCAAGTAGTATTGTGCTGCTTCCTTTTATTTTTATTTTATTTTGTTTTGCTTAGTTTAGTGTTAAACATGAAATCTTTAGTTAAGTCTTGTAATTTAATTTACAATATGAGTGAGTAATTTCCTTGTGCTTAGTATAATATATTTGAAACCATGCTAAATTAATTATTTTGAAGCAAGTTTTATACTTTATTATCTAGTTGATTTTTATTCATGATTTGATAGCAATTAGCATTTATCATTCATGAAATTCGTGTTATATTAATTAGAATACATGCTAGTTGGTTTAATACGAATTCATATGATAAGATTAAAAGGCTTTAATATGTAAAAGTTATAGTCTTTTAGGAATTAGTATCACCCTAATTAATCATGGATGACTGAAAACCATCTCTTTTAGTTAGATAATCGTTATAGATCTTTGTTAAATCAATTTACTGGTAAAATTAGTTATAAGGATTTTAGATGATGTTTTTTCAATACGTAATGCTCTAGTTTGATTAAATTCTCGCTTTGATGTGAGGGTTATCAAAACTAGTAGGGTTTATAGTAAGGCTGGACCTAAATAAACTATTATATAAGGAAAAACGGGAAAGATCCACTGGTGAGTTTCTTCCACAGTCTAACTCATGGATAAATCGATTTGTGTGTTGATGATAAATATTAATTTGCATGGTGGATATAGATTATGCTAAGTATTTTTCATAAATTTGGTACCTTTGATAATTAATTGTAGCCTTTTCGTTAATTAGTTTAGTTTGTCAATTTTAATTCCTAAATTTATAAGCTTTAATATAAATTTCGTTTATCCCCCCCCCAAAAGACAGAGTGTCTTGGTATTTTTAGATCAGTTAGATTTAGATTTTTAATGTGATTATAATTTTCAGATTTAATTTATATTCTATTTTGCCGTTTAATTACCAGTTTGTTAGAAATTAGGTTAAAAATGGTTCCTTTTGTGTTTTTTCATGTTTTAGTCCATTTTAGGGTTTATATAGTGTCCTATTGTGCCTCTATTTAATTTTGGAATTTTTGGAAATTATTTGATAATTTTTCAGAATCTGAAAATTACGTTTTTAATTTTTATTTCATGTTTTTAAGGTTTTATTACGTCCAGAAAATTATATCCTAAAATTTGGACAATTTTTTTTTATTTAATTTCGTATTTATATTAGTGCAGCTTAATTTTTTTCTCTAATTTCATATTTAATTTTCTGGAGTTAATTTTCTGGAATTAATTACATATAATTTTGGAGTTACAAAGTCAGAATATTAATTTGGATTACTTTCTGTAATTTTTAATATTAATTTTCTGCTTGTTATTTTCTGTTTTAATTTTGAGCTGAATATTGTGTTATTATTTTTGTTTTTATTTTCTAGATTATTTAGGACATCTATTTACTATTTTATTTCCAGAATTAAATTTAGAATATTTAGGAGCAATATTAAGTATTTTTCCAGTTTTTTATTTGTTAAATTTGATTTATTTTAGAAATACAAAGAAAAGTTATAATAAATTAGAGTAGTAAAATCATTTAGAATTAAACTAGCTTTTGACATAATCTTTCCTTGTGAGATCGATCATTACTTTTCTATGCTATAAATATTATTTATAAAATCGAAGCACTGGTTTAATTTGTAACTCTATGACACCCTTCACAAATTTTGGCGCTGTTGCCGGGGAAAGAAAATAAAATCGTTAATTTACTTCTATTTAATTTTACTGCTTTTATTTTTTTATTTTAACTCTAGTATTTTATTTTTGTAGTTGCCTTTAATTTATGAAATTAAGGAATGGCAACGAGATTGGAGAAGACAAGGAGCAAACATTGGAAGTTAAAAACAAACAAGGTGATCCTGAAGCAGTAAGTCTTAAAACTAAAGAGGTAAGAATGCCTACTCTTCGGAAACTTGTTGCCCCTAATCTAGAAGCCCAACCTTTGTCTATTATTTATGTTGCATTAGATAAACCTCTAAAACTGAACTCAAGATTCATCAATCTGCTACCCAAATTTCATGGATTAGCCGGTGAGGACCCATACCGTCATATTAGTGAATTCCTTATCACATGCTCAGCTATGGTGCCTAAAGGGATTCCTGAAGACCAAATTAGGTTGAGAGTCTTTCCTTTTTCTTTGCTTGGTAATGCTAAAGATTGGTTGTATTACATGTCTGTTGGATCATTCTCTACATGGACTGCATTGCATAAATCATTTTTAGAGAAATTTTTTCCAGCATCCTGAATTGGATCAATTAGGAAGGAAATATGTGGTATCAAACAAATGAATGGGAAAACTTTTTGCGAGTATTGGGAAAGATTTAATAAACTGTGTGCCAGTTGTCCTCAACATCAAATAATTAAACAGTTGTTGATTCAATATTTTTATGAAGGGTTGCCTCCTATGGATCGTAATATGGTTGATGCTGCTAGTGTAGGGGGGGCTTTAGTTAATAAGATTCCAGCAGCGTCTAGAGATTTATTCAATTTAATGGTCCAAAATACTCAGCAGTTTGGTGCTAGGGAGTCACAAATTAAAAGGGCTAATGAGATTGACTCTAGCTCATCTGTAGAGAGCCAGTTATCTCACATTACTGCTATGTTAAATAAGATAGTTACTGGGGGAGTACAAAAAGTAGTCATATGTGAAATTTGTTGTCTAGAGAGGCATCCTACTGATGCATGTCTTACACTTCAAGAGGGAAATATTAATGCTGTCTATTCTAACCAAGGTCAAAGGAGGTATGATCTATATTCTAACACCTATAATGAAGGATGGAGAGACCACCCTAACCTTAGGTATGACCTTAAAACCAACCCACCTAGTTTTCACCAAACATCTCGTCAACCTTCTAAGCAGGATAGGACCAACTTCCTACTAGAACAAGTCCTTAAGAAGATGGATGATAGGTTCCAAAATATGGAGACAACTCTTAAACAAGTTCAAGAGAGACATACTGCAACTGATATCATAGTTAGCAACTTGCAGGCTCAAATGCAAAATAGGTTACCATCTCAGCCTTATCCTAACCCTAAGGAGAATGTTAGTGCCATGACATTTAGGACTGGGAAAGAGCTAAAAGAACATAGGAAGAGTAGAGAGGTTGAGCCTGAGTTAGAGGTCAAAGGAGCTGAACCAGAGTTCGATAAAGATTCTAATCTAACTACTAAGGAAATAGGTGAGAAGAAAAGAGAACCTTTTAAGCCAATACCACCATTTCCTAGTAGGTTTTAAAGCCCTACTTCTAAGGTGAATGAGGCGAACCAAGAGATCTTAGAGACATTTAGGAAGGTAGAGATCAACATACCTTTCCTCGATGCCATTAAACAGGTGCCTCGCTATGCTTAATTCTTAAAAGAATTGTGCACTACTAAAAGAAAGTTAGTAGGTAATGAAAAGATAAGTGTGGGGGAAAATGTGTCTACAGTTTTTCAAAGGAAACTTCCCCCTAAGTGCAAAGACCTAGGTGTGTTTTCTGTTCATTGTAAAATAGGAAACCTTTACTTTGATAAGGCTATGCTTGACTTGGGTGCTTCCATTAATGTTATGCCTAGGTCTGTTTATGACAAATTGAACTTAGGAGAGCTAAAGAAAACTGGTATAGTGATTCAATTAGCTGATAGGAGCAATACCTACCCAGATGGAGTTTTAGAGGATGTCTTAGTCCAAGTTAATGAGTTTGTGTTTCCTGCTGATTTTTATGTGATGAACATGGGTGATTCATGTCATGATATTCCTATCTTGCTTGGAAGGCCAATTTTGAAAACAACTAGGACTAATTAATGTGCATGAAGGCACTACAAGAAAAATGCAAAATACAGACGGATTCAACGACGGAATATTGTTAATCAACGACGGAAATTTAATATCAGCGACGGAATTGGCGACGGAATATGACTGTCGGATTTTCGCTCGTCGCTGAGTAGCCGGCGACGGAATTTCGAAAATCCGTCGCCATAGGCGACGGATTCAGCGACAGAATTTGCGACATACTTTTTTTGGCAGGGAAAGTGGTGGGGCAGGGGGTGGCGACGGGATTAAAATTCCGTCGCCATCAGATACAGAATTAGAGACGGAAATTCCGTCGCTGATGGCGACGGAATTATAATTCCGTCGCCACCCTGCCCAAAAAACAAAAAAAAAAATTCTTATCCGTCGCCATTCCGTCGCTATATTTCTGTTTTTTTTTATAAATAAAATCGCTTGTTTTTTATCAATTCCGTACATACAAATAATTCCCTGCAAGAAATTTACAAGATTTCCGCACTCAATCAACATCCAACGGCTTCGAATACGGCTTCATTCGAAGCGTTCTCAACAATTGCAAACCACACAAAGGTGGAATTTCACATCTACAACAACACACAAATTGAAAACCAAGGGTTTTCAATTCACAAACCACAAGTTCCAAATAAACTTTCTACATATCACAAACTACAAGTTCAAAACAAAGTTTGTATATATCACAAACCACAAATCCAAACAAAACAACCACAAGTTACCAGTAATTGAGAATAAAGTGATATATATGTTTGCAGAAGAGGGTGAAGTAAGCGCCAAATAGGAGGGAAGTTAAATAAGCAGTAGGGGGAGGGGAGTGAAATTAGCAGGAAGGGGAGGGGAAGCAAGCAGCAAAAGAAATGATGTACTTCGTGAAGAATCAAGCAGAAGAGCCACCAGCTGAAGGAAAACTGCAACCAACTCATCAATCACCAAGGTCTTCCTCTTCCTCTTCGCCTTCCTCTTCCTCTTCCTCTGCCTCACCATCTTCCTCATTATGTTGCGAGGGCTGAGTAAATGGTGGCTGAGATCCCGAGCCAGACGCATGTTGCATTTGAAAGAAAGCTTGGAGGCGCTGATCGATGCTCATCATTTGTTGGCTCAGTTGTTGGTTGCTTTGTGTGAGTAATCTGTTGGATTCCTCCAGTTGCTTACATTTCTCCATAACCAACCGGTAGCTTTTAGCTTGTGAAGATAGCTCACCCCCCAAGTTGGTTACTACACCCCTTAACTCATGGAGCTCTTGTTGCGATGGCGTAGAACCCGAACCTGCTGACAGACATTTAAGTAAATTACTATACTAGCTTTGTCATTAAGTAAATTAAATGTATAACCATGGTTCTTGGAACTGTAATATGAAAACAATACCGGATCTTTGAGTGGGACTGAAGTAACCGGATTCCCTCATGTTGACAGCCTCGTCACCAATGCCGTAAATCCGACCCTTCTTGTTCTTGAACGTCTTCACCCACAACTCATTTGGGTTGGGAAATGGCTGGTTTGGATCTTCAGAAGAGCCATCCCCGCTCCCTTGAGAATTGATAACATTTTGAAAATCGCGTTCAAAAGTTTCCTACAATACCGCAACATGCGCACAAAATCATGCATAGTACAATAACTTAAAATGAAGTATACGAGTTCATGTTGAACTACCAATGAAGATTGAGAATAGCTAGTTGCTTACATATGTTTGTTATGATTTCTTGTCAACCCAAGGGGCACCTTCTTTACCTTGGAGTTTGTGAGTGCGACTAAACAATTCGACAATGGTGGGCTCCGTCCCAAGTTGTTCCCTCTATGTACGTGCCAGAAAGAATGATGTCAAGTACAATACAAAATACAGTATTAAATTTTAATGAATACATAGCAAACATTAATTCATTTACCAGACGACGCCTATGCTCATGCATGGGGATCGAGCCACAGGAGTGGAGAGATGGGCCACCACTTTCTGGAGTCCCCAGTCGGTTCTTCTGGGCTGTCTCACGCAATTTCTTGTAATGTTCATTCGCCCAGTGCTGTTGGAGTCCCTCCCATTGAGCATCACTGAGTCAGACAGGCTTCTTGTTATGCTTCCTTGCTTTGCCAAAGAAGTCTCTCAAGCGTGCGTTGCCTCGGTTTTCAAAATTCCTTCTCATACGATCCTCATGGATCGGATCCCAAGTAAACCACTTCTGCAATTATGAAAACAAAGAACACATCAAATAATACAATACTAATATAGCACGTTGACAGAAATTGTTAATACGAAGTCACTGTAGTTACCTTGAACTCTCCGAACCACAAATCTCGTACTGGTTTGGGCACTTTGCTCCAAGTAGGCCAAGCTCCGTCAAACTTGCTTTGAAATATGAGCGAAATCCTACTAACAGCACCATCATTGGGGAGAAACCTAATTGAGCATTACACATAAAATTCATTACTTGTTATGCAAAATTCATGTAGTACTTCATAAGATATAACAAATGAAGACTTACCCGTTACCATCTGGCTCAATCCAAGTCTTTGCTCGAGTGCTCCCATGACTGGATTGTGCTTCACTTTCACCACTTCCAATGTTCTCTTGGGACTGGTTTGTGTTAGGGTGAGTGGGTTGGGGAGTGGGGTGCACATTGTGAACAATAAGGGGGTTTGAAGGAATGTTGTACGCAAATTGGCCGTACATCGTGCTTTGGTTGGGAATGTATGAGGTCTGTTGATGGAAATCCCCAAATGGGGAGGCAGGGGTCCTGAAATACCTGGTATGTAAGCAACCATTGTCACTCCTGACTGAACTGGTGTATGAGGTACCTGGGGGGAAGATGGATCAATGTCCATTGCGGTCGGATCAACGGCAGAGCTCCGACGCCCGCGTCCTCTACCTCGAGGGGAGGACTTTGCTCGACGAGAACTTGAATCCATACCTGAAATATGTGACAACAACGCTAAGTGCAAATATATAATGATTGCACATGTAAATCGTTTGACATCATACATCATAATAGGTATGTAGGTGACACAAATTTTGCAAAACTCATTCATACAGTATAAGTAAAGTCCCAAACAATTGTTTGACATGCAAACTACACATACACATAAGAATTCGTAACCACTCAATCATTTGCATCGTCATCGTCATCGTCATCATCATCATACAAATGCAAATTTTCTTCAACTTCATCTGTTTCATTACCGTCATCCCACTCCCCCTCTTCTTCATCCTCATCATTTTTGTACCTCATCTATCTCGTCATTTCCCTGAACGAATGAAAACTCTATTTCATCGTTAACCTCTTCTGGTGGTGCACTTTCATCCACTAATGACGCAGGGATGGCGTCATTCACAGGTTCGACGATAGTCGTCATGTCCGTTTGTTGGTACGCAGATGGTAGAGTGTATTGCTGATCCACTCTCGCCCTTGGTTTGGTTGGTATGACAACAAGCCAATTCACCCTATCCCTTGAGCGATCTACATGTGGCATAAAGTATACTTGTGATGCGGTGTTTGGGAAGATAAATGGGTCGTACTTTCGGTACCTTCTTGTACGGTGGACCTCAATAAGGTTGCTTAGTTTATGAGATCGTGTCCCACGATTCAATGTGGGGTCGAACCACTGACAACTGAAGAGCACACATCCTTTAAGTGGTTCGCCTACGTACTCAATTTGGACAATGTCCCCCAGTACACCATAATAATCATTCTCAATATCGCCTTCCCCAGTGCCACAAACACCAACACCACAATTATATGTTCTCTTCCCGACGCTGCGAGCTTCTGTGTGGAATTTGAATCCATTTACTCTATATGCCGTCCACGTCGACACACACTGTTTTGGCTTCACAGCCAATTGGCTCAGGTAGCATTGTTTGTCGGTCTCGAACAATTGAATATAATGCACCTAAGGTGACATAACAAGTGGTTTTAATTAATACACTGCACCTAATTAATTGTTATATTCAAATTATAAATAAATGAGTTCGAATACTTACATTCTCACTAAACCAATCTGCGAAATGAGTTTCGATGATGGTGTCGACATCTGCATCGCTGACATTGGGACGTGCGGTTCTCACTTGGTCCGTGAAAATACTATCACATTTTACGAAGTGTATTAACATGCTTGCGTTATGAATGATAAACTGAATTCGATGTGAAAATACAACTCACCCTATATAAGGTTTAACTTCGTCACAATTTAACAACACGTGAAGATGAGCAGCAACATATTCGGCATCCGTGAGATACCTTGATCTTTCCCTACCAACAGTGGTCCCTTGCGGTTCAAACACGGACAGAGTTGGAAAATGATTTATATGTTCATCGTCGTCTTCATTTCTCCTGCGCCTACTGCGCATGGAGGGCACATTAGAGCCAAAGTAATACGAGGCGAAGAATGTCCTCTCCGCCTCTAGGTATGCTTCTGTGATTGAACCTTCAGGACACGCCTGCTGCTTTATCTTTCTCTTCAATCGGCCAAAGAACCTACCAATTTCACAATTGCAATCACTTTTAAGTGATTCCACATATAAGAATTCATAGAAGGTTTTCATCAGTTACAGTATAATTTACCTCTCAAATGGATACATCCATCTGTATTGTACTGGACCACCTAGTTGAGCCTCTTCTGCCAAATGCACTTGCAGGTGCTCCATGACATTGAAAAAGCCAGGAGGGAAAATGGTCTCCAACTTACACAAAGTGATGACAATGTTGCGATGCAGTTCCTCAAGCATATCTTCCCGCAATGTTGTTGAGCATAAGTTCTTGAAGAACTGGCTTATCTCAATAAGAGGTTTCAACACATCATCTGGGAGCGCACCAAATGCAATTGGTAAAAGAGTCTCCATGAAGACATGACAATCATGACTTTTCATGTTGTTGAACTTAGCCTCATTAGGGTCCACGATATTTCTCAAATTAGAGCAATATCCATCAGGCATTTGAAGCTCTTTCACCCATTCACACAACTCTCTTCGTTTATCCACAGGAAGTACGAACTTCGCTTTTGGTTTAACCGGCCTACCACTTGGGCCTGAATGTAAATGTAATTCCGGCCGATCACATATTTTGGCAACATCCATTCTTGATTTGGCATTGTCCTTTGTTTTCCCATTAACATCCATCACAGTGTTGATAATGTTTTCGAAGAAGTTCTTCTCAATGTGCATCACATCCAAATTATGGCGGAGCAGTTGGTGTTGCCAATAAGGCAACTCCCATAATATGCTCTTTTTCGTCCAGTTGTGATCATTCTCATTAAATCCTGGTATGACAAAGTCACCATTTGTGGTTACCATTGGGTAATCTTCCACCTCCACATACAGTTCTTCCCCGATCAATCGGCGAGGATGACCCCCTGTAACAGTTCTCCCTTTCCTAAATGCAGTTCTATTTCTTCTGAACGCATGATTCCTTGGCAAAAAACACCGATGACAGTCAAACCATGAGAATTTACCTCCATTTCGCAATCTCAAAGCCTTTTGTTGTTTCATACATACGGGGCATGCCAATTGGCCATTAGTACTCCACCCAGATAACATTCCGTATGCGGGAAAATCATTAATCGTCCACATAAGTGCAGCCTTCATATGAAATGTACGCCCCGTAGAAATATCGTAAGTCTCAACTCCAACATCCCACAACTCTTTCAACTCATCGACAAGAGGTTGTAAATATACATCTATGTTGTTCTTGGGATTTTTGGGCCCGGGGATTACACAAGTCAAGAACATAAACGGTGTGGTCATACATATTTCAGGGGGAAGGTTATATGGTGTAACGACCACCGGCCAAATGGAGTATGATCTTGAAGACAATGTGTAAGGATTAAATCCATCAGCACATAAGCCAAGCCTCACATTCCGAAACTCTGCAGCAAATTGAGGGTATTTGGAATCGAAATGTTTCCATGCTGCTCCATCTGATGGATGACATAAAACACCGTCCTCACGTCGATGTTCACAATGCCATCTCATGTGCTCTGCAGTACTTCTTGATGCGCACAACCTCTGCAGTCGAGGTTTTAACGGCAAGTAATGCATCCTTGCATATGGCAATGAATTCTGATTCCGTTGATGTGACCTTTGCCTTTTCCATCTTGAATGCCCACAAAACTTGCACGCATTCAAGTTTGTGTCCTCCTTATAAAATAGCATGCAACCTTTCCGGCAACAATCAATGTGGACCACATCGTTGCCGAGATCTTTAACAACCTTCTTCGTTTGCCCGTAGTTGTTAGGCATGCGGTTGTTAGGAGTACACATCTCTTTCATTAATTGAACAACTTCATTAAAACAGTTTTGAGGCATACTATAATCAGATTTAATACTCAACAGCCTCATCGCCGCAGATAGCTCACTGTGGGTGGAGCAACCATCATATAAGGATTGTTGAGCAGCTTGAACCATATTATAAAATGGTTCTCGACAAGTGCTTGACCCCTCTTCCCTTACATTTTGATTTGCTATTATAGCATCATCAACCATGTCCTCCATCCGATCTATGTAGGATTCAGAATAGTCATTATTAACATGACTTGAACCTCTAACTTCGGGAATTTCACTATTTTGATACCCACAACCATATTCCTGAGGTTCTATTTCCCCATGACTTATCCAAAACCAATACCCTTGCACAAAACCCTTATACATAAGGTGCATCTTGACCTCATCAGGTGTCAAGTACACCCTATTTCTGCATTTCGCACAAGGACATCTATACTTTCCCCCATTCAAAAACTTTGTCTGTGTACGTGCGAATTGATCGAATTCATTTACTCCATCCAAAAATTCTTGCGTATAACCACTACGATCATGCAGTAATCTATTATACATCCACCTACGATATGGAGGACCACTCATATTCTGCTCAAATAACAATAACCACATAAAGTATTTGATAAGGATTAATTTTAATCAAAATTATAATAACTACATAAATTACGCAATTATATTTTTTTTTGCTTACTTCAAAATTTCCACATGCACCCAAAAAAAATAATTACAACTACGTGATAAATACACTTATATTCTCACGAACATCACAAATTTAATATGAGTTACAACTTCATACAAACATCACATTTGAACAAAATAATAAACTAAAGCATCTCAATCCACCAACATATCAACTTTCAAGTCACATCACCAAACCTAAACTCTAAATTGCATTGAGCAAAATCTCCAACCAAATTTCAATAACATTATCAATTAAAACATTTCATTCCACCAATATATGAAATTTCAACTTCAAACTACCAAACCTCAACCCTAAATCGCATTTAACAAATTCTTGTAACGAATTAGACCAATAACCTCACACAAATTGCACATTTCAACAACATTATCAATGAAACCATTTCATTCCACCAATATATCAAACTTTAACTTCAAACTACCAAACCTAAACCCTAAATCGCATTTACCCCAATCTTGAACCAAATTAAACCAATAATCTCACACAAACACCACATTTCAATATAAATATGAACTAACTATAAAATTCTAATAATGTAATACAAAAATTTGTAGAAATTTCAAGTTGTTTAGGTGAGAAAAATACCTCAATTAACTTCAAAAAACCGGCGGTGGGGGGTGGCTGAGGGTGGCCGACGGCAAGGGGAGGTGACTGGCGGCGGCAGGAGGGGCGGACGGCCGGCGACGGTGGCTGGGCACGGCGGGGGGGGTCGGCTCTGGCGCTGCTCGCGGCGGGCTCTCGGTCACTCTCTCTCTCTCCTCGACGCGGGCTGCAATGAAATGAAACCAGAAATTGGTTTCATTTAAATGGGGTGGCGACGGAAATTCCATCGCCACATTTTTTTTTAAGAAAAAAAATATTTTTTTTAAATTAGTGACGGAAATTCCGTCGCCATCTTCTTTTTTTTTTAGAAAAATATTTTATTCTGTCGCCACTTTTTCAAAAAAAAAATAATTTTTTGGCGACGGAAACGCAATTTAGGCGACGGATTTAAATTTCCGTCGCCATATCTGTCGTCCAATCTGACTTTTTTGTGAAACTATTTATCCGTCGTCATTTTCGTCGCCAAATCTGTCGTTAATATTTTCCGTCGCCAAGTTTCGTCGTTAACATGAACTTTTTTAGTAGTGAGGAGCATTAACCATGGAATTTGATGGTGAAGTGATTAAATTTAATATTTTTGATGCCATAAGATTTCCTACTGATGTGAATTACGTGTATACACTTGATGTTATTGATGAGTTGTCCCAAGATATTTACGATTTGTCTCATGAAGATGAATTGTTTACTATGCTTACTAAGAGTCTTGATCATGCTGAATTTCAAAGAGTGCCTTACCAGATTAATGATAATCTAGTTGTTGTGATAGAGTCTTTATTCCACTTACAAGTGTATAATAGACCTAACAAGCTTGAATTGCCTGAAAATCATGCTAAATTACTTCCCTCTAGCATTTCACCCCCTAAACTGGAATTAAAACATTTACCTGATAATTTAAAGTATGCTTATTTGGGGGATAATGAGACTTTGCCTGTCATCATCTCTAGTGCACTTACCCTTGACCAAGAGGAAAAACTTGTTAAGGTGCTTAGAGAACAAAGCAAAGTAATAGGGTGGACTTTAGCATACCTCAAGGGACTTAGCCCCACTTTATGCTCACATAAAATCACATTAGAGAAAGCTGCGAAGCCTAAGAGGGATCCTCAGAGGAGACTTAACCCGCCTATAATGGAGGTAGTCCAGAAAGAAATTCTTAAGTTGTTAGATGTTGGAGTGATATACCCCATAGCTAATTCCGAGTGGGTTAGTCCTATCCATGTGGTTCCTAAAAAGGGTGGAACAATAGTAGTGCAAAACAAGGAAGGTGAATTGATACCTACTAGGGTCCAGAGTGGATGAAGGGTGTGCATTGACTATAGAAAGCTTAACAAGGCCACCAAGAAGGACCATTTTTCATTACCTTTTAAGGACCAGATGTTAGAGAGATTAGCTGGGAGGTCACATTATTGCTTTCCAGATGGCTATTCAGGTTATATTCAGGTCCCTAGAGCTCCTGTGGATCAGAAAAAGACCACTTTTACCTGTCCTTTTGGCACCTATCCTTTTAGAAGGATGCCTTTTGGTCCATGTAATGCAACTACTACATTTCAAAGATGTATGATGAGTATCTTTTCTGATTTTATCACCAAAATTATGAAATTTTTTATGGAAATGATTTTACTGTACATGGTGATTCATTTGATGAATGCTTGCATCATCTCACTTTAGTGCTTAGGCGATGCATTGAGACCAATTTGGTTTTGAATTTTAAAAAGTGTCATTTCATGGTGGAGCATGGGGTAGTACTTGGACATGTAGTGTCATCGAGGGGATTAGAGGTAGATAAAGCAAAAGTTGACATCATTCAATCTTTACCCCATCCCAGGTGTGTCAAGGATGTGGGATCATTTTTAGGGCATGTATGGTTCTATATGAGGTTTATTAAAGATTTTTCTAAGATTGCTTCTCTTTTATGTGCCTTGCTTGCAAAAGATGCATCATTTAATTTTAATGATGATTGTATGAGGGCTTTTGATCAGTTGAAGTTGAAATTGACTACTTCACATATTGTGCAACCCCCAAATTGGGCCTTACCTTTTGAGTTAATGTGTGATGCTAGTGATAAGGCAGTGGGGGCAGTTTTAGGTCAAAAAGTTGGGAAAGTACCTCATGTGATTTACTATATTTCTAAAACTCTTGACTATGCACAGTGTAATTACATCACTACAGAAAAGGAGATGTATGCTGTTGTTTTTGCTCTTAAAAAGTTCCGTCCTTACTTGTTGGGTGTGAAAGTTACTGTTTACTCTGATCATTCTGCCCTTAAACATCTGCTAGAAAAGAAAGATTCAAAGCCCAGATTGATTAGATGGATGTTACTATTGCAAGAATTTCGATTGGAAATTAAAGATAAACTTGGAGCTAAGAACTTAGTTGCTGACCATCTTAGTAGATTGGAAACAGGAGAAAGTGGTAGTTCTTTTGGTGATTGTTTTCCAGATGAGACTTTGTATGCTATCAGTAGTAGGTTACCTTGGTACGCTGATATTGTGAACTACATAGTCACCACAATGTTTCCCATTGACTTGTTTAGAGCTGAAAAAGTGGAATGAGCCATACCTATGGAAATTTTGTGGTGATCGAATCATAAGGCGTTATGTTGATGACAGTGAAATTCATTCCATTCTAACCTTCTGTCATTCTTCAGAAAGTGGGGGACATTTTGGACACCCAAAAGAACAGCACTTAAGGTTCTTAAGTGTGGATTTTATTGGCCTACTATTTCTCGTGATGCTTATGATTTTTGTAAAAGATGTGAAGCATGCCAAAAGACTTGAAATTTATCAAGAAGGAATCAAATGCCTTTATATAATGTTTATGTTTGTGAAATTTTTGATGTATGGGATATTGATTTTATGGGACCCTTTCCCCCTTCTTTTAGGTACACTTACATTCTTGTACTTGTTGACTATGTATCCAAATGGGTAGAAGTTGTAGCTATTAGAGCTGATGATGCTAAAACTATGGTGAAACATATTAAATCTCTTATTCTGCATAGATATAGGGTACCACGAGCAATCATCAGTTATATGGGGACTCATTTTTGTAATAGAACTTTAGGTGCCTTGTTAGCCAAATATCATGTAACTCATAAGGTATCTACTAGTTATCACCCCCAAACAAATGGCCAAGCTGAAATCTCTAATAAAGAAATCAAGGGCATACTTGAAAAAGTGGTTAGGCTAGACAGGAAAGATTGGAGTCTTACGCTAAATGAGGCTCTTTGGGCTTATAGGACTGCATACAAAACTCCTATTGGTATGTCACCTTATAGGTTAGTCTTTGGAAAGCCATGTCATGTTCCTATTGAGATAGAACATAAGTCATATTGGGCTATGAAGTAATGTAATTTTGACTATGAGTTAGCTGGAAAAGAACGTAAATTGCAGTCGCAGGAACTAGAGGAGCTTCGCTTGGAAGCCTATGACAATTCGGTCACTTACAAAGGTAAAGCCAAAGCATTTCGTGATGCTAAACTTGTCAGAAAAGAATTTTAGGTAGGTGAGAAAGTATTATTACTCAATGCAAAACTGAGACTCTTTCCTAGTAAGTTAAATTCAAGATGGATTGGACCGTTTGAGGTAGTAAAGACTTATCCACATGGAGACTAAAAGCCTATCCACTAACAAAATTTTCAAAGTGAATGGACATAGGCTGAAACATTTTAGGGATGGAGACTCTGTGAATTTTATTGAAGAAATCACTCTAGAGGATCCTTGAGCTTTCTGGTGTCGAGCCAACGATTGTAAACAAAGGCGCTGGTTGGGAGACAACCCAATGTTTTTTTAGGGAAGTACCCATTTAATTTTCCTTTTATTTTCGTTATTTCTATTTTTTTGCATGCATTAGGGACTAGGCATGAATTAAATGTGTGTGTCTTGGGGGGGGGGTGTATACTGCATTTAATTCCTGCAGTATTTATTCTTTAAAAAAAAGTTTCTTATAAATAATGCATGATATGAATTATGCTAGACTTGCTTGCTTAAATTTTTTTTTTCTTAGCTATTTATAGTTTATTCTTCTATGAGTGAAGATTTCTGAGCATGCTAACTGTCTTTCAGAGAAGTTTGAGTTAATCTTCATATATCTCTTTAATGAGTAACTGTCATGAATGTTCATCTTATTTGACCATGTATTATGTCCGCTTCAGAGGCAATAAAGTGGCCTAGGCCATCTCCTAGACTATTGAATTAGTAGAATAACTCATTAAAATTGTAATTTTTCTGGTCTTTTTATTAAAAAAAAAAGGTCAGATTACCAACATGGGAAGGAATGGGTGACTCGGCACCTTTTCCCCTTAAGTTTAGGTCCCAAGTGAGCCTTATGTATAGAGTAACCCATGATTGGGAGAGTCATGCCCCTTTTGGACCGATCAATAACTCGCACCAAACTAATACTCAAAAAGAAATAAAGATGAGAATGAATTGTTTGCTCCAGCAACTTTATTCGAGTGAGTGTGAGACAGAGAGTGTTTAAGTTCTAAGACACCCTATATGGGCCTCGAATATGTGCGCGAGAGGAGTTTGGGGAAAAAAAAATCAGAAGGAAAAAAGTACAAGGCAAGTGTAGAATCAATTTCAATGAGTTATTCATTCTAGTTCAATTGTCCCTATAACCATACCGTACCTCAATTTTTCTATTATAAACTTTTTAGACCTCTTGATCGGTGTATACATACTTAAAGGAGATGGATAATTATTGATCTTGTTAGTTCATTAAGGAAATGTTGTGAGATTAATGAAGAAACTCTTTGATGGTAGTTGGATGTCTAGTAGATATTCACTTGTTGGAAGGAAAACTAATTAATTTTTAATAAAACTGTTTTTAAAGCAAGCTAATGCCTAGTATGAATATCATAGTTATGCATGACTTTACAAGAAAGAAAGAGTGTCAGTTTTTATGTCGAGTCTAAGATTTCTTTGCACGAGTATGTCCAAAGTCTAAATATGGGGGAATTTGTTAAGTCAAAAATCATGCATTATTTTAATAATTAATTTGATTATATTATATATAGTATTTCGTCTAATTTACTTTATTTTATATATTTTTCAGGTTAAGCATTAATAAAATAAAAAGGAGAAGAGAAGACGTCGAAGCTCGGATTTTACATGCTAGGCTATCAAGTCGGTCCAAAAATAATGATTTATGAAAAATATTATTTCCATAATGATTTATTTGGGCTAGGGTTATAAGGGTATTACTCTTAGTTGAGGAGAAACTAGAGACTTGGAAGAGAATGAGTCTAGGAAAAAAACCTTAGTAGCTAATATTATTAAAACCCTACCCCACCATCTTCTCCTCCTCATAATATAATCATCTTCATCACCATCTCATCTCACACACCACCCACGGCACAAAACCTCTTCACGCCAAACCTAACCCCATCATCATCAATCACCTTCACCATCCTCACCTCACACCTTCACGCATCACCAGCCTCTTCCTTCATTAATCATCACCTCCACGGCTTCATCGTCAACATCATTCGATCATCATATTCACCACACCAAGTAGTATTGTGCTGCTTCCTTGTATTTTTTTTTTTTGTTTTGCTTTGTTTAGTGTTAAACATGAAATCTTTGGTTAAGTCTTGTAATTTAATTTACAATATGAGTGAGTAATTTCCTTGTGTTTCTTATAATCTATTTGAAACCATGCTAAATTAATTATTTTGAAACAAGTTTTATACTTTATTATCTAGTTGATTTTTATTCATGATTCTATAGCGTTTAGCATTTATCGTTCCTGAAATTCGTGTTATATTAATTAAAATGCATACTAGTTAGTTTAATACGAATTCATATGGTAAGATTAAAAGGCTTTAATACGTAAAAGTTATAGTCTTTTAATAATTAGTATCACCCTAATTAATCATGGATGGCTGAAAACCGTCTCTTTTAGTTAGATAATCGTTATAGATATTTGTTAAATCAATTTGCTTGTAAAATTGGTTACAAGGCGTTAGATAATGTTTTTTCAATACGTAATGCTCTAGTTTGATTAAATTCTTACGCTGGTGTGAGGATTATCAAAACTAGTAGGGTTTATAGTATGGCTGGACCTAAATAAAATATAATATAAGGAAAAACAGGGAAGATCCGCTGGTGGGTGCCTTCTACGGTCTAACTCATGGATAAATCAATTTGTGTATTGATGATAAGTATTAATTTGCATGGTGAATATAGATTATGCTAAGTATTTTTCATAAATTTGGTACCTTTGAAAATTAATTGTAGCCTTTTCGTTAATTAGTTTAGTTTATCAATTTTAATTCCTAAATTTATAAGCTTTAATATAAATTTCATTTAGCCACCCAATAGAGTAGTCTTTTAGGAGTGTCTTGGTATTACTAGATCAGTTAGATTTAGATTTTTAATATGATTATAATCTCAGATTTAATTTATATTCTGTTTTGCCAATTAATTACCCGTTTGTTAGAAATTAGGTTAAAAATAGTTCCTTTTGTGTGTTTTTCATGTTTTAGTCCATTCTAGGGTTTATATAGTGTCCTATTCTGTCTCTATTTAATTTTGGATGTTTTGGAAATTATTTGATAATTTTTCAGAATTATTTCGTGAATTGGATAGGTGCAGGTTTTTATTTCAATAAATCTGAAAATTACGCTTTTAATTTTTATTTCATGTTTTTTAGGTTTTATTAAGTCCAGAAAATTATATCCTAAAATTTGCGCAATTTTGTTATTTAATTTCGTATTTATATTAGTGCAGTTTATTTTTTTCTCTAATTTCAGATTTTATTTTCTGTTTCATTTTCTGGAGTTAAATTTCTGTTTTAATTTTTCTGAAATTAATTACATATAATTTTTGAGTTAAAAAGTCAGAATATTAATTTGGATTACTTTATGTAATTTTTAATATTATTTTTCTGCTTGCTATTTTCTGTTTTAATTTTTAGTTGAATATTGTGTTATTATTTCTGTTTTTATTTTCCAGATTATTTAGGATAGCCATTTGCTGTTTTATTTACAGAATTAAATTTAGAATATTTAGGGGCAATATTAAGTATTTTTCCAGATTTTTATTTATTAAATTTAATTTGTTTTAGAAATACAAAGAGAAGTTATAATAAATTAGAGTAGTAAAATCATTTAGAATTAAACTAGCTTTTGATATAATCTTTCCTCGTGGGATCGATCCCTACTTTCCTATGCTATAAATATTATTTATAAAATTGAAGTAGTGGTTTAATTTGTTGCTCTACGACAAGCTTCAAAAATTCTTTATTACTCAAAGGGATGATAATGATGTTATGCGGATGATTAATCAAGTTAGCAAGTTAGCATACTTTAAGCCTTGCCACAAGAGTATTGATGCTTCTTACATAATTTAAGCCTTACCACAACGTTCATTTCTATTTCAACGAGATCATTAACTTAAGGGGAATTCAAAGTGCTCTAAAGCAATCACCATCAACATGCGATAACATACTCTCCTATTCATTTCAAATCGGTTAGAAGATATTTGTATTTGCAGCAATGACTGTGAAGTTTTTGTTTCAACCATTAGGATTTGAGGACAAATCCTTTACAAGAGGGGAGTCTGGTGCATGTGGCTCCAAGGTTGTAAGACATTCATGCCCTTGGTCAAAGTAAGGCTAAGCTATATGAATGCTCTTAGCTAGAAAGGTTAGTTTTAAGATGGAAATTTGGTAATTTCTAATTCAAAGTCAGTCCTAGAAATTTGACAACAATCCAGAGTGTGTTTGAAAGAGCTTACTAAAACTAGTTAAAAGACTTTGATGATTCCAAAGAGCCTGCCAAAGTTAGTGTCAGGCCAAAGTTCATAGTTTGTCAAAGATTTTGGTGGTAACTTATTCCTAAGGACAGACAAAGGAGCAAGACTCAACTATTGATATCCTCTATTAATGCTTCATGAGATTCATCAGGTCTTGAACTTCAATTCAACTATTCAAGGCACCCAAGTCTTTCCAAGTCTTCCTCACTTAGAAAGCCCAAGCATGAGCACACATTTAAGAGGGAAAGATGATCATCAAAGGGGTTGAACTAGCACTAAATAAAGGCTAGTCTTTTTATATTCCTTCATTAATTTTTTTTATGTTTTAACTTTAATGTTTAAAGTTGAAGTGTAGTTTAATTCTTAGCCTTTGTATTTGACTAGGAGCTAAACCCCTTTCCCTATAAATTGCAAGGCTTGTAATCCATCAAGGATAAAATTGAAAGATGAAGGGAATAAATGAAAAGAAACTTGCTTGACTCCAAAATTTCTATCTCTTCATCCAAGAATTCTTGGTGGTGAGTTGAGTGGATCCTTTAGATAGGTTGAGGGCGGCTAGGCCTTTAATCAACTTATTGGTGGGTCTTTAGGATTGGTGGTGGCTTTGCCTTTACCTAAGTCACATCCTTGTTAATTTGATCTTTATTTATGTACTAAAGGTAACCCAAACTACTGCCAAAGTTTGTACTGTTTCAAAGTCTAGTTCAGTGACTTTAAAATTCTGTCTAAGTGTCTCAACTTTAGAATTCCCTAGGTTTTAACATGCTTCAGAATTAAAGGTAGTTGAACTTTAGAGTTAAAGCTTTAGGCAATTAATTACCTGAGAAATTTGTCATGAGAGTTGTTGAGATTAATGAAGCACATAAATAGTTAGCAAGCAACTATATATTTATGATGAAGTGATCCTACACTTATAACAAATGTTCCTTGGATTCAAAACATATAATATCAAGTAAAGCACAAAATGACATCACATTAAGGGGACTCTTCATTCTCCCCCTTTTGATGAAAGCCAACATTGGTTATCTAGTAATATTAGGGTACATAAAATAATGATTAACCAATATGCTCCCTATAACTTAAGCAATCAATTCAAATGACCAACATATAAGTTTAAGAGAAATTGTTCCCCCCTTAATCTTCTAAGAAGAGCAACATGTGACCATAGTGAACATGTCAAGCTGTTAAGCATGTAGATCATTCAAGTTCAATGAAGCTTAGAATGGATCATATCAAGCTATTCATGCAAGGGCATATTAAGTGTCATATATTGACAAGTATGAACAGCACTTTTAAATGTATGGCCAATAAGCATGTAGAAAACATGAATAAGCAATTCAAGCAGTTATAGCCAGAGTTGTTAAGATAAGATATGTGATATATATAGATATAAGAGTTTTTCAGTGTCACAAGCATTAAATTCAAGTATATTCAAGTTAATTCCATTAAGATTTCTATTGTTGCCATTTGTATAGGCCGTTGTTAACCCAAAATGCTACTGCTACCTGTTATCTTAAATTTATACCGCAAGCACACGATGTAGCTGTAACTAGCAACCGGCGAGTACGGATCGTATCCACAGGGAACCTGCTTTCAACTACCAGAACTAATTAAACTACTCAATGTAGGCAAAACAACTTCGGTTGAAGAAAATTGAAAGACAACTCAATCTACTGAAAGCTATTTGATTAAGCGAAATTAATAAATAATAACAATCCTAGATTGGGATTCATCACACTATGGTGATTTTTGAAATTTGAACTAGATCATGCAAACCTGCCCATGCAAATAACTGAGATGGAATGGTTACAGATTTAAACGCATCTACGCCTACTTTCGCATGTCATTAGACTGGCTAATTAATCTTCATTATCTATTTTCAAGAAACTAAGATCGAGAAGCCACAGGATTAAATAACCTTCAATTCCCAATTGAAACCATAAATGTTTTCACGTTAGGAAAATTAATCGCTTACAAAGTCGTTCTACATAAAGGATTCAACTTTCGTTGAAGTCTCAAATCCTAATTAAGAACATGAATACATCCCTCTCAAGAAATTCATTAGACACATAGCGTGCAAAGTGAGATTTCAATCATAAACATGGGCATTGATTCACAAAGCCTAAAACATGATTCCAAAACGCATAATAGGGGCTAATCCCAGCCTAAGATAGGGGATTTAGCCTACAATCATATTGAATGCAACAATCTCAAAAGCTAATTCAATGAACATGGATGTACAACCAAAACCCTAAAAAGCAATATCAAAAGAGAAACGAGAAAGAAGCAAACTTGAATTAGCCGTCAAATCAAAGTAGAATAATCTTCCATGTTGGTAAATTGAATCCAAAAGCATGAATGAACTCTCTCAATAGAACCCTAGAAATTTCCTCTAAAGAGTGCTCTCAAGAAAGGAAAAACAATGAACAAAAGATATCCCCCAAATTAGGCGAAAAGGCATTTTAAGTCGCAAAAACCGACAAGGCGCACGACCATGCCTAGACGCACGGGCAGCTGTATGCCATGCACTGGCAGGGTGCACGGCTGTGCGCCTCCTGCAGCACGGCCATGCCCACTTCTACCCATCTTCCTTTGGCTCTCGGGGCTTCATTAGACATCAATCTTTCTCATAATTCATTGCAAAGTCGTCCCTTCTATCAAAGCCCAAAGATGTCTCCTAAAAGTAAGGATAAACCAAATTATAAGCACAATTGAATCCAATGAGGTGAATTTAACGCTTTCTCATCTAGATTTGGCATAGAAACGTGAGAAATAGGGATCAAATAGGATTTAAAATGAGGTCAAAACTAAGGTTTATCACTACCGTTTCAAAAAAATATCGAATTTCTCCCTATTTGACTTTCATCAAAAGATAGATTAAGCTTAGATATAATGTAAGGGCATTGTTTAGAAGTCACAAACCATAAAACACATTGTTTTCAACCATAGAGCCAAAAGATTGTTTAAAAAACAATTAAGAAATTGTTCTTGAAGGATAAATAAGGGTTTCAGTTAGTCTTCAAGTAGAACACAAGGAAGAGGCTTGGCTGCAGTGGGTTGCTCTATTGATTTGGACTTCGATATAGTTTCAAGTATGGTGCCTACTATTGCCTCCTGGTCCATAGCCTTGCTCTCTTCCTACTTGTTTGTTAATTGTTCTCCCTTGTTCTTCCCTGCTTCAACTTTCTTCCTTCTTTCTTCCCCAACTTTTGTTGCTAGTTTCTCAACTACTTTGCTTTTCTTATAGATGTTAAAACAAATGGTTCCTTGATTATGCGTAATGCCTCTCGAATGCCTTAAAGTCCTGATCATTTAAGCCAATCTTCTCATCAGAGCTTTAAGGTGGCTTTTCAAGGTCCTTGTCAGAAGATTTGTGTCCTTGATCAGTTCACAAGTCCCCACCTGAAGCCTTTTATTCAAAAACCTTACGCCATCCACCTCTTAGATCTATTCATATTGGCACACTTTTTGCTTAAACAAGCAAGCTTAAAACTTGTCACTAATTACCCTAGAGATCTCAAAGGGATCATAATGCTGTTATGGGGATGATTAATCAAGTTAGCAAGTTAGCTTACTTTAAGCCTTACCACAAGAGTATTGATGCTTCTCACAAGGTCATTTCTATTTCAAGGAGATCATTAAGTTAGGGGGAATTCAAAGTGCTTTGAAGCAGTCATCATCAACATGCGATAAGATACTCTCATATTCATTTCTAATGGGTCAAAAGATATTTGTATTTGCAGTAATGACTATGAAGTTTTTGTTTCAGCCATTAGGATTTGAGGACAAATCCTTTTCAAGAGGGGAAGTCTGGAGCATGTGGCTCCAAGGTTCTAAGACATCTACGTCCTTGGTCAAAGTAAGGCTAAGCTGTATAAATGCTCTCAACTTGAAAAGTTGGTTTTAGGATGGAAATTTGGCGATTTCTAATTCAAAGTTAGTCCCAGCAATTTAACAACCATCCAGAGTTTGTTTGAAAGAGCTTACCAAAACCAATTAAAAGACTTTGATGATTCCAAAGAGCATGCCAAAGTTAGTGTCAGGTCGAAGTTCCTAGTCTGTCAAATATTTTGGCAGTAACTTATTCCAGAGGCCAAAGTTCATAGTCTGTCAAAGTTCATAGTCTATCAAAGACTTGGCATCAACTCTTGATCTTCAATTCAACTATTCAAGGCACCCAAGTCTTTTCAAGTCCTTCTCACTTGGAAAGCCTACGCATGTGCATGCATTTAATAGTGAAATACGATCATCAAAAGGGTTGAACTAGCACTAAATAAAGGCTAGTCTTTTTATATTCCTTTTTTAATTTTCTGCATGTTTTAACTTTAATTTTTAAAGCTTAAGTAGTTTAATTCTTAGCCTTTGTATTTGACTAGGAGCTAAACCCTTTTCCCTATAAATTGCAAGTCTTGTAATCCATCAAGGATAAAATTAAAGGGTGAAGTGAATAAATGAAAAGCAGCTTGCTTGACTCCAAAATTTCTATATCTTCATCCAAGAATTCTTGGTGGTGAGTTGAGTGGATCCTTTAGATAGGTTGAGGATGGCTACGCCCTTAATCAACTTATTGGTGGGTCCTTAGGCTTGGTGGTGGCTTTGCCTTTACCCATCACATCCTTGTTAATTTGATCTTTATTTACCTACTAAAGGTTACTGTCGGGAAAACGTTTTAATATTTATAAACCCCAAGTGCAAGGTGCATCGTTGAGTACTCAGGGTGTCGTCAGCAAAGAATTGGGTTTTCAAGTACCAGAGCTAATTAAAGCGTCTCAAGCTAGGCAAAATTGAAGGAATAGAAAATAGAACTAAACTACTAAAACAACCAAAGGATTGCGATTATGATTAAACCTGAGATAAACCGGCTGATCAAGTTAAATCCTCACCTTTCCAAGTTATGCTAGTATTCGAGGTTGATCGGTTGCGTCATTAAGACCACCCAAGCAATCTCTTAAGGGTCAATAGGCTAGTGTAGTTGTTCTAACTACCTATTTTTATGGGATTAGTTCGACTAAACTACTAGGTTGACAACTCTTGACCTAGCTAGTGACAAGACTATTTTCATGTCCCAATCCTAGCCATTCAGTCTACTCACACTAGCCAATCAACCTCACCTTTCAGCATAAGTCAATTGTCCCAAAACACGGATGAAAGCTCTTGCAAGCATTTCATCGAACACATGATGGGCGTGAGAGAAAACCTTAAATTGTAGCATGAACAAGAGGGGCAAAGGTCTAACAACAATCAATTGGCCATCACAAGGCTAATCATAATCCAAATTCACAACTATAATATATAAACATTACAAAAGCATATAAACCAAAACATGAACATAAACATACAAAATAAAGAGAGGAAGAGAAGAGAAAACTTATGTTGATTGAATGAACTTGAGAATCCACAAGTTTGAATCCAAACAACCAAAGACAAATCCTAATCTAATTCGCCAATGGAATTTTTATTGGCTAATCCTAATATAAAAACTCTCAAAAAGTTGCCAAAGGAGAGCCCGGGGAGGTCCCTAGTAAAAACGCCGAAGGAGACTTAAATAGAAAATCAGGCGAGTGGACGACGGGAGAGGGGCGCGATTGTGCCAAATGGCACGACCCCACTGTGCCACATCCCTAGCACGGAAGCGCAGTATCCCGTCACCTCTTTTTGCCTTTTTTCGCTCTTCTTGTCCATCTTCACTCATTTTCGCATCATTTTGCTCAATTGGAGTTTATTGCTTACAAAAGCAAACAAAATAAGTAAACATCCTAAAGATTATATTTTTATGCGAGCTAAAATTAGATGAAAGGGGCACGTAAAATACGATAAATTATCGCCTAACAAATACCCCCACACCTATCTTTTCTCATCCTCGAGCAAAACAAAAGAAAAACTAACATAAGAACCTAGCTCACTTTCGCAGGAATCGCGGTTGCATTTAGCGTATGCAACAAGCCCTTTAAACCCCTTAGTTCCCCCAAGTAGACGAGTGAGGTCTCGTGAAGGTTTGCAAAAGATATACCCACAAAATCTTGAAAAAGGAAAATAAGTGGAAAAGGAGAAAGGAAAAACAAAGAAAACAAAATAGACACACAAACAAGACGCAAATATATGTACAAGGGGAAGAACTGTACACATTCTAATAAACCAAATCACCAATGCAATAAAGATATTAGCTTGTATATAAATAGAGTGTACATATTAAGACTCTCTATCTATATACATGACATCAAAGCACCAAATTTTCCCCCTATTATACACCAAAACTTGGAATCCATCCAAGTGCTTAGTGTGAAAGTGTATCATTATCCTAGGACTTAAGCTTACCAAAATCAAACTTGTTCGCACCTGACTGACACATGCTACATTATTGAATTGTTAACACAGGAAGCAAGCTTTCCTAGTAGCAGTATTGCCTCAAAGGATAACACGCACCAGCAGTATTGCCTCAAAGGGTACCAGGTAGTAGCGCATGCCTCAATGGGATACTTGTCATTCCTTATTTTATGTTTTTCTTTTTCTCCTTTTTTTAATTTTTTTTAATGCGGACAAATATTAAAGTAACCGTGTCAAAAACAGGTGGGAGAGTCAATCACGGAAGACTAAGACCCTAAGATAATGATGAAGTGTACACAAGAATTGGATTACACATATACAGCAGACTATTGAGGCTAGAATTGGGACCAAGAATGAAACACTTAGGACAAAGATCTATCATGAAGAACTTACTTATGTACAAGCTAATAGCTAAGGTACAAGGGATCAAAGTCAGTTAAAATAGTACAGGATTCCCCAAAAACAAGTCAGAAACAATTTTTGTTTATATATTTTTATATTTTTTCAAAAACATTTCCTCTCTTTTCCTTTTTCAAAAGATTGAAGTGTAGCTTCTCCTCCCCTACACCTAGATCTCTCAATGTCGTCATTGGGAGCCGAGAAGCTACCACATCAACAAAATAAATATGTACAATAAAAAGCAAACTAAAGTACACAAAAACCACAACTATGTACAAAGGCACACAAAAGGTGATCATAGCCATTAACTGGCTCAACAAATTCCCAAGTATCACCTCAAAATGATCACCACAAAAGTACAACCTAATATCTACAACTACGCAACCTAATATCCACAACTAAACAGAAGAAAAGAAAGAAAATAAAAAGAAAGGAAAAGAGTTAGAGCGATTATACCAGGTTGGGTGTTGATTGGACCCAAACTAAGCCTCACTAAAATGGTGCGATGGGAGGCTCGAGGAGCATCAAACACTCCTCGTATCTCAAGATACAATCTATTAATTCAGAAATCGTCAAAGCTCGCAGGAGCTTATCGAACACCTGAGCATGTAACTCAAATGGATGTAAGTAAAAGCACCCAAACATAAACGTAAGAATGATAACAAGTATTCTTCTAAAGTTATCAAATGCCTTGGAGAAATCAATAGAATAATCGAACACAATAGTTAACATGATTTTTCCAGGCATGTCCTCTAGGTACAGACTATAAGGATCAAGAGAGGGGTCGTACCCCTTAAAGGTACCTAGAGACTCGAAACAGTCAACCTCATTCCCCTCAAGTATCGCATGAGAATCAATAAGTAACATATCACAACACGTAGGGGAAGGGGAGGGTGGTGAACATAAAGGAGAGGCATGGAATGAATCAAGAGGGTTGGGGGATATATTGTCAACAATATCAGGACTAGCTGGCCCCACAACCACAACATTCGCACATGAAGTCCCTGTGGGAGTCCTATGAAGATCAGGCACCTCAATAAAAACATCGCTTGACTCAGAACAAGTATCATTAGACCTAGCAAATGGGTCATTCGGTTCGGGTATGGGTCGGGTCAAGTTCGGGTCGGGTCATGTTCGGGCTAAGTGACATTTCGGGTCTTTTCGGTTTGGGTCGGGTATGGTTCGGGTCGGGTCGATTTCGAGTCAATCAATTTTTGGTTAAATACACTAGTCATGCCAAAACAAGCAACTCTGTAGAAAATTTCAGGTCGGGTATGGTTCGGTTCGGGTCAATTCGGGTTTCGGGTGACCGTATTTCGGGTGTCGGGGTCGGGCATGGGTCCGGGTCGTTCGGTTCGGGTTTCGGATCTCGGGTCAGTTTTGCCAGGTCTAAGTATCATCCTCTTCAACACTAGTGCTAATACCAAAGGTCTCACTTACCTCAAACTCCGTCGACTGAGCTAAAGGGGAAGGTGTATCAAGAAAGGTCATGATGAACGCAGTGTTGTCCCTAAGGGTATTAAGAAAGGATGGAGCAGCTGTGAGTAAAGTAGTAAAGGGAGGGTCGAGTACTTCCTCTAGTCCGGACTCTAAAGGAGGGAAAGATGCACCATCATTACACAGATTGACATCAAGTCGATGAGAACTAAACCTAAGGTCAGTCTTAGGTGATAGGTCATACTGCCGTGTTTTATTAACAAACTCAATTTATTGCTCATTCATTGTCTCTATCATATTGCTAAGTCTAGCAAAGCCCTCATCAGAAATGTAACAGGGATAAGAATTACTATCATGATCAGATCAATGGCAAATTTCATGCATATGAGAAGCATAATTAGGGACGCAAGGGGCTGGGATGTATGAATTAGCACAATCAATCTCATATTCATAAGTATTTGAGCCAACCAATCAAGAAAACCCCAAGCTTCATCAACATTTTTAGCAAAAAAATTCCAATACTCTAAAAGAGCACGGGTCTCACAATTGACACCCTCATAAACTGTATTCAAAATTCCTCACTTTTCCAAATAATAATCGCAATGAGCAAGAAAAGCATGTAATCTATCATAGTATCTCCAAAACAATTCATGCTCACATTAAGGAAAGTGGGAAAAAGACATTTTTTTTGAGTTTTTTTTTTCTCTTTTTTCTCTCCAAAATAAAAGCCTAGTTTCAAATGCCTAAGTAAGCTCCAATATTGGAAAACGCCAACTCTCCGGTAACAGTGCCAAAAACTTGTTAGGAAAAAATTTTAATATTTATAAACCCCAAGTGCAAGGTGCATCGTTGAGTACTCGGGGTTTTGTCCGCAGAGAGTTGGGTTTTCAAGTACCAGAGCTAACTAAAGCATCTTAAGTTAGGCAAAATGGAAGGAATAGAAAATAGAACTAAACTACTAAAATAACCAAAGGACTGCAATTATGATTAAACCTGAGGTAAACCAGCTGATCAAGTTAAACCCTCACCTTCCTAAGTTATGCTAATATTCGAGGTTGATCAGTTGCGTCATTGAGGCCATCCAAGCCCTCTCTCAAGGGTCAATAGGCTAGTCTAGTTGTTCCAATCACCTATTTTCATGGGATTAGTTTGACTAAGCTATTAGGTTGACAACCCTTGACCTAGCTAGTGACCAGACTATTTTCATGTCACAATTTCCAGCCATTCACTCTACCCACATTAGGCAATCAACCTCACGTTTCAGCATAAGTCAATTGCCCAAAAATACGGATGAAAGCTCTTTCAAGCATTTCATCAAACACATGGTGGACGTGAGAGAAAACCTTAAATTCTAGCATGAACAAGAGGGGCAAAGGTCTAACAACAATCAATTGGCCATCACAAGGCTAATCACAATCCAAATTCACAACTATAATCTACAAACATTACAAAGGCATACAAACCAAAACATGAACATAAACATGCAAAATAAAGAGAGGAAGAGAAGTGAAAACTTATGTTGATTGAATGAACTTGAAAATCCACAAGTTTGAATCCAAACAACCAGAGACAAATCCTAGTCTAATTCCCCAACGAGATTTTTATTGGCTAATCTTAACCTAAAAACTCTCAAAAAGTCACTAAAGGAGAGTAGGGGGAGGTCCCGAATAGAAACGTTGAAGGCGGCGTAAATAGAAAATCGAGCGAGCGGGCGATAGGGGTGGGGCACGATCGTGCCAAGTGGCACGGTGGCGCGGTCTCCCGTCGCCCCTTTTTGCTTTCTTTCGCTCTTCTTGTCCGTCGTCGCTCCTTTTTGTAGCGTTTTGCTTGATTGGAGTTTATTGCATATAAAAGCAAACAAAACAAGTAAAAATCCTAAAGAATATATTATTATATGAGCTAAAATTAGGTGAAAGAGGGGCACGTAAAATGCGAGAAATTATTGCCTAACAGTTACCCACACTATTGCCAAAGTTTGCGCTATTTCAAAGTCTAGTTCAGTGACTTTGAAATTCTGTCTGAGTGTCTCAACTTTGGAGTTGCCTAGGTTTTGACATGCTTTAAAGTTGAAGGTAGTTGTACTCTAGACTTGAAGCTTTAGGCAATTAATAACCTGAGAAATCTATCATGAGAGCTGCTCGAGATCAATGAAGCACATAAATAGTTAGCAAGCAACTATATATTTATGATGAAGTGGCCGTAAACTTATAACAATTGTTCCTTGGATTCAAAACATATAATATCAAGTCAAGCACATATTGACATCACATTGAGGGGGCTCTTCTATCTCCCTCTTTTTGATGGAAGCCAACATTGGTTATGTAGTAATATTAGGGTACATAAAATAATGATTAACAAATATGCTCTCCATAAATAAGCAATCATTGCAAATGACCAACATATAAGTTCACAAAAACCCCCCTAATCATCTAAGAAGAGCAACATGTAACCATAGTGAACATGTCAAGCAGTTAAGCATGTAAATCATTCAAGTTCAATGTAGCTTAGAATGGATCACATCAAGCTATTCATGCAAGGGCATATTAAGTGTCATATATTGTCAAGTATGAACAACACTATCAAATGTATGGCTAATAAGCATGTAGTAAAACATGAATAAGCAATTCGAGCAGTTATAGCTAGAGTAGTTAAGATAAGACATATATATATATATATATATAAGAGTTTTCCAATGTCACAAGCATTAAATTCAAGTACATTCAAGTCAATTCCATTGAGATTTGTATTGTTGCTATTTGTATAGGGCATCGTTAGCCCAAATTGCTACTGCCACCATTTTAAAAAATATCGAATTTCACCCCATTTGACTTTGATCAAAAGATAGATTAAGATTAGATATAATGTGAGGGCATTGTTTAGAAGTCACAAACCATAAAACACATTGTTTTCAACCACAGAGCCAAAAGATTATTTAAAAAACGATTAAGAAATTGTTCTTGAAGGATAAATAAGGGTTTTCAGTCAGTCTTCAAGTAGAACATAAGGAAGATGCTTGGCTGCAGTAGGCTGCTCTATTGATTTGGACTTAGATGTAGTTTCAAGTATGGGGCCATTAGAGCTCTATGGAGCTCCTACTATTGCCTCCTGGTGCATAGCCTTGCTCTCTTACTACTTGTTTGCTAATTATTCTCCCTTGTTCTTCCCTGCTTTAGCTTTCTTCCTTTGTTCTTCCACAACTTTTGTTGCTGGTTCCTCGACTACCTTACTTTTCTTTAGAGATGTTAAAACAAATGGTTCTCTAAGTATGCTTAATGCCTCCTGGATGCCTTAAAGTCCTGATCATTTAAACCAATCTTCTCATCAGAGCTCTAAGGTAGCTTTTCAAGTTCCTTATCAGAAGATGCTTCAATTGCGTCCTTGATCAATTCACAAGTCGCCACTTGAAGCATTTTATTCAAAAACCTTAAGCCATCCACCTCTTTGATCTATTTATATTGGCACACTTTTTGCTTAAATGAGCATGTTTAAAACTTATCACTAATTACCCTGGAGATCTCGAAGCTTAGGGCTTCAAGGAAAGAGTTAGGGGTTTCTATTACAGAGTAGGTTAGGGCAGGTTTCAAGTGAGTTCTCCTTGTCAGGGATCTCATCCTTGTATACCCTCTGACTTATACGAAACCTTTTGTAGGGTTTTGTAGGAGAGCATCTCCTTGGTATTGCCTATAGGCTAGACCGTCCTTACCAAATGCACATCGACAACCACCTCATATTCTGTTTTTCTTAAAAGAAAATTACTTTTATCCAAAATATATCAACAGCATAAAAGAGCAAAGCCTCCCACGCACCTCCGCAAACTCCATCCCAACTCTTCTACAACCCCATGTAGGAGACCTCAAACCAGCTCAAAAATTAGTTGTAGCTAAGCTGGAAATTAGTTAGGCTGACATCATCAGCTTGTTAGAAGATAGATTCCGTAAACTTGTATATAAAAAGGGGAAAAGGGTTTTGTTGTAAGAACGAATCGTTTTTTGTATCTCTCAGAATTGATTGAATAAGTTTTTCTCTCTCCTTCTCTCGTTTGTTTTGATATGGACAGTAGCTTCCTCCAATGGAGGAATGATGGAAATTAATCTTTTCCTCAGAATTTGACATGGTATCAGAGCTTCGATCTTGATTCAGAGATCTGGAAATCATTCGAGTTTGATCCTCTACTCTTGATATGTTTTTTTTCGATTGTTCTCTATCCTTGATTATGTTTTTGCTTGAGTCTTGGATAATATCTGGTCTATTCCTTTCAAACTCGATTGCGATTGTTGAGTGTTTTGATCTTTCTTTTAATAAGAATCTTGCACAAATTTGTTTGGAATATGGCTAAAAGTTCAGAAAATCACAATGTAAAAACATAGAATCGTGTGGCTTTGAGCAACTATGATCTTGATCCTGGACATGTTTTATATCTTCATTATTGTGATAATCCTAATGGTAGTCTATCTAGTGATCCTCTTATTGGCAACAATTATGCTCAGTGGAAGAGGTCTTATGAAGTATATTTCACTTCTAAAAATAAGATGTCGTTTGTAACTGGAGAGTATTCTAAGCATGCAACTAATTCTCCATTGCTTCCTCTTTGGGAGAGACGTAACAGCATGGTAATTTCTTATATCTTACATTCTGTGAGTAAGGACATTGTTGCAAGTATCATTTATACTCCTACTGCTTCACAAATTCGGAAGGATTTATCACAAAGATTTAGCTTCAATAAAGGCACTAAGATCTATCATCTGCAGAAAGAAATGAGTAATCTATCTCAAGGAAATCTTTCTATTTCTGCATATTTCACTAAATACAAACAACTTTGGGATGAGTATATTGTGTTGATTTCACCATGTTCCTATGAGTCTACAAGTTCTGCTATGAAGTCAATAGAGAGGCAACAACTATTGCAGTTTCTAATGGGGATAAATAAGAGTTATCAAGTGGCTAGAAGTAATATCCTCATGCTCAATCCACTGGCAACTGTAAGTCAAGCCAATAGCATAGTGCTTTAAGAAGAGCAGTAGAGGGAATAAAGGAGTTTTAATAATCAACAGACTGAAATGGTTGAGTCCTTAGCTTTTCTTTCCCAGCAAAGGCACCATAATAATCATGGTAGACCTATTTCATCTGGATATCAACCACAATCTATTCATCATGGCAGTCAACCTCCTGTACAGTATCATACTATCCCAGCTGGAAGAAAACCTAGTGTGCAATGCAATTATTATAGAAGGCCTAGTCATACAATTGACAAATGCTACAAATTGCAAAGGTTAAGAGGATATACTGGAAAAGGAAAAAGATTAGCAGTTACAGTACAACATACAAGTTCAGAACCGCCATTTAATGGCATTGGTTCAGATCATTACACTAAGCAACATGAGTCAGTTGGACATCATACTTTGGCATCAGAACAGTATGAGCAATTGCTTGCTTTACTGAGCAAACAGAATATGCTGATCTCATCAAATGTGGCGGCTTCTTATTATGCATATTTAGCTAGTAAGTCATTTTGTTTACTTACTGGTCAATCAGGGCAAAGTTGGATAATAGATAGTGGAGCCATTGACCATATTACACCATATCTTCATTTATTCCAGTCATATAGTCTTATGACAAATGAATGCTATATAACAATGCCAAATGGAAGACAAATGCAGGTTAAGAACATTGGCACTGTTACATTGAATGATGAAATTACATTGCGAGAGGTGCTCCATGTGCCATATTTTCAATTCAATCTCATTTCACCAAGTAAACTAGCCAAACGTCTATCTTGTAGTGTGATTTTCACACCAAGTTCCTATTATATTCGGAACCTTTTGAAGAGCAAGCAAGTGGTTCTTGGTAAAGAACAGGGAGGATTCTATCTAGTAGATCCAGATCATAAAGCACCTTCAGCTTGTTTTCAGCAATAAAAGCCAACATGTATGTCAGTTTTAGAACTATGGCACTGCAGGCTTGGTCATCCATCTGCTCAATACATGGCACACATGAACACTTTACCATACAAGGCACCTTCTACCATATGCAGTGTTTGTCCACAAGCCTAACAGCGTAGAAGTTCCTTTCCTTTGAGTTATACAAATCAACCAAAGCTTTTGAACTTTTACATGTAGATATTTGGGGTCCCTATAGGACATCCACTTATGATGGTTTCAAGATATTTCTTTATATTGTTGATGATTTTTTAAGAGTAACTTTGGTTTTTTTTTATTGTCACATAAGAGTAATGCCTTTTGCATGCTAGAATCTTTTATTACCTACATTGGCACTGAGTTTCATGCTCAAGTTTGGATTATTAGATCTGATAATGGCTCAGAATTTGGAGATCAACATGCTTTAGCATATTACAAAAGCAAGGGTATTATACACCAAACCTCCTGTGTGGACACCCCTAAGCAAAATGTTATGGAGAGAAAACATAAACAGCTTCTAGAAGTTGCTAGAGCATTACTATTTCAGTCAAAAATACCTACAAGGTTTGGGGGAGATTGCATCTTGACTGCAACTGATTTGATTAATAGGTTACCAAACTCAGTAATTGGTTTCAAGACACCCTATGAGATGTTGCTTCATGCGCAACCTTCTTATGATCAATTAAGAACCTTTGGTTGTCTTTGTTTTATGTCAACCTTGAAACATGGCAGAACAAAGTTTGAACCCAGAGCACAGCCTTGTGTATTTTAGGGTATCCCTTGGCAAAGAATGCCGACAAGGTTTACAATATAGTCACCATGGTGAATCATTACATTAGAGATTTGGTGTTTTATGAAAGCTACCTCCTTTCCAATATTTTAGAAAATGTTGACTTTCATCCTGAGGTGCCCACTACTACACATACTTCAGATTCTCAACCACCACTTTCTCCTACTTTTCATTCTCCTTGTCCTCTTCAGCCTTCATCAAATCATCCCCCCTCTACTTCTTTTCAATCCAATGATGATTCCTTTATTCTCTCTCAAATTCCACAATCATAGTGACAAAGATCATCACAACCAAGAAGATCCACAAGGGCTTCAAAACCACCATCCTACTTACAAGATTATACACATCAATCTCATTTATCCACAACATCCCATTAGTGTAATTAGGTCAAGTTTTCTGCTTTATCTACTGTGTAACAATAAAACATCATCCAGCTTGATCAGTTACATGAGCCCACCACATATAAAGAGGGTACAGTCCACCCTCATTGGGTCCAGGCTATGAACACGAAAATAGAGGCTCTGAGGGCAAATAATACTTGGACAGAAGTTGATTTGCCTCCTAGTAAAAAGGCCATCAGTTCAAAATGGGCATACAAAATTAAGCTAAGGCTTATGGTTCCTTGGAAAAGTATAAAGCCATATTAGTCATTTGAGGCAACACTCAAAAGGAAGGTATAGTTTATAATGAAACCTTCTCTCCTGTGGTCAAAATGACCACTCTAGGAACCATCATTGCCCTAACAGCAGCAAGAAAATGGTCTTTATACCAACTAGATGTAACAATGCCTTTTTACATAGGGATTTATATGAAGAAGTTTACATGAAGACGCACAGGGAATTCCCAATCCACTTAACAAGGTATGCAAATTGCAAAAATCATTGTATGGATTAAAGCAAGCATCTAGGCAATAACACTCTAAGTTGGTTGATTTCCTAAAAACTCAAGGTTATTCTCGGTGCAAGAATAACTACGACTTATTTCTCAAAAATACAGGACAACACCTTACCATTATTGCAGTTTATGTTGATGACATTTTATTAACTGGTTCTAGCACTGAAGAGATTCAAGCACTGAAACACAGTTTACATGCAGCCTTTGGCATAAAAGATCTGGGTCATCTCAATTATTTTTAAGGATTTGAGGTGTGCCATATACACGATGGTGTGAGCTTAACACAGAGGAAGTTTACTCAAAAGTTATTAAAGAGCTCTGGCCATTTGAATGCAAAGCCTACAGTCGCTCCTTTACCAGTTAATTGCAAGCTCACACCCAATGAAGGAGCTCCTTTGGAAGACCCTACTGTCTACAGGACATATATTGGAAAGCTTAATTTTTTTATCTAATACATGACCATACATTGCCTTTGCTGTGAAGACCCTGAGCCAGTTCATGCAACATCCAATATTAGCTCATACGACAGCATCGGATCATTTACTACGTTACATCTCTGGCACTTTAGGCCAAGGAATCTTACTTAAGGTAGCGGATTCTTTAAAACTCAATACTTATTCTGACTCAGATCAAGCTTCTTGTCCTATAAGCAGAAGGTCATTAACTAGCTACATAATGGTCGTGGACAAGTCACCTATCAGCTGGAAATCTAAAAAGCAAAGCACAATGGCTAGATCATCTGCTAAGGCAGAGTGTAGAGCCATGGCTCAGAAAGTAGCTGAGGTTACTTGGTTAGTTAGTCTTCTCTAAGAGCTAGGGGTAACTCAACTCAGACCTGTTAGTTTACATTGTGACAACCAATCTGCCTTACACATTCCTCGCAACCCTGTCTTCCATGAACAAACCAAACACATTGAGGTTGATTGTCACTTCATTAGAGACAAAGTCATGGAAGGCCTACTTCAGCTAAGCTATCTACCTACACAATCCCAATTAGCTGATGTACTCATGAAAATATTGCCTTCTCAGCAGCACTGGCATTTGCTCCACAAGCTTGGCATGTTTTATAATCATCCCAAGCTTGAGGGGAGTGTGGGAGACCTCAAACCAGCTCAAGTATTAGTTATAGCTGAGCTAGAAATTAGTTAGGCTGACATCATCAGTTTGTTAGAAGATAGATTCCCTAAACTTGTATATAAAAAGGGGAAAAGGGTTTTGCTGTAAGAAGGAATCATTTTTTGCATCTCTCATAATTGATTGAAAAAGTTTTTCTCTCTCCTTCTCTCGTTTGTTTTGATATGGAGAGCAACTTCCTCCAATGGAGGAATGATGGAAATTAATCATTTCCTCATAATTTGACACCCCAAGATGCAACCCCAGATCAACAAAACCTCAGCATGTTGTCAAGGTTTGGCGGCGACACCCTAAAGCCTAGCATGTGACCATATCTACAAAACCCTTGATTCGATTGTACTGGCAAGGTTTTCGATGGCAATTTATTTTCATTGCCCACTACAACAGACCGGTCCATTTGAGACCGAAAAATTTGGTCTCCAAAATACAAAACTAGGTCACTATTTAATTTTGGAGACCTAACAGAGACCAAAAAGTGTCGGTCTCCAAAAGCTTGGTAGCAATTCAAATTTGGAGACCAAATTGCATACATCGATCTCTACCTGAGACTGAATTTTGAGACTAAACTACTATGGTCTCCATTGGATTCTGGGCCAGATTAGTCTCTATTGGAGACCAAAAAATTTGGTCTCAGTTAGAGACCAAACACTTTGGTCTCTGATTGAGACCAAAATTGCCCGGTCTCTATTTGATAGCAACATTGCCTGGTCTCCATTTGAGACCAAAATGGACTGGTCTCCATTGGAGACCAAAATGGCTCGATCTCCATTTGAGACCAAAATGGGCTGGTCTCTAGTGGAGACAGCTGACCTCGGTCTCTTTTGGAGACCGATTTTTATTTTAGTCTCAACCAGAGACCAGCACCCCTTTTTTGCTAAGTTGGAGACCGCTACTTCAGTTTCGGTCTCAAACAGAGACCGTGATTTCAATATCGGTCTCTAACTTGCATATATTTTTTGCAATAATTCTACCCATGTGAGCGTACCACCTACGTTTTACACATCATGCTATTTACATGTTCGGGCCACATTTACCCCTAAATACAATATCGCAAAGTACGTGCCACACATTTGGCATCACAAATCGCAAACTACACCAAAATTCCCGCACTTTTGCATTCCAAAAATACAACAACCGCATACAACAGTTCCGTGTCCAACAATTTTTGCAACACCACCCAAAATGGTTACTCATCATACATGAAGTCCCGGGACCAATGTTCCACATTTAAGTATTCAAGCAATTACAATTATGCATCCAACTAAGCTAAGGGCTACAACCATACATACCTAAATCTATGAGGATGCCTGAGAGTTGCCCGCATGAGTGGGGTGGCCAATGAGCGTCAAGAAGCTATCAAACCGAGCATTAAGCTCCAACAGTCCAATTCTTTGCTCATCCAGCTGCTTCCACTACAAGAGAAGACTATAATCACGACCAACTATTACAACAATCCGCTGTTGTCGTTGTAAAAGCTTTATTAATAACGATGAGGCGGAAAACCGGTTGTAAAAATGAGTGGAAACAACAGCGAGGCTACTATCTCATTGCCATTTGGTCAACCCTCGTCGTGTCATATCCGAATTTTGGGGGAAAAAGAACCGGGACAGTTCCCGGGTAATTTTTGCGAGCGCCCAATACAAAACGACGCCGTTTAGGATAGCTTTTATGAAACTCAGATTAAAACACACTTGCTTCCCCTTTTGTCTGGAACTAGAAAGTTCGAACTCCCTGCTCTCTCATGGTGATTCTCTCTCTCCTAGCTTCGTGACTCCATTGAAGCAAATTGAGGTTATTCTCTGTCTCTCTTCTCCCCTCCTTCTATATGCATGTTGGTTTTAACTATAACTGAATTCGTTTGCTTGCTGTTTTGAAGTGGTATGCAACACCGACGAAGCCCTGTTTCAGAGAGAAATTGAGGCCCCGTTCAAATCAGAACCGGTATGGCTTGTTTTGCTACAAATATCCTTTATTAGTTGGATATTTGGTTTTCGTTTCTCCTGAACTTGAATTAGTTCTGTAATTAGGGCAACTTTAGGGTTTTCATCAGTGCAGATTTGGGGGATTTATGCTGGATTTTAGGTTAAGGTTTTGCATTTCTGGTTCTGGGTAATTTGGGGTTGTGCTTCAGATCTGATTGTTGTTTGATGTTTGCCTTTAAATTCTTCTTCAATTAGTCTTCTTCGC
>JACYFF010031952.1:95003336-95043122 GCA_017589665.1 Selenicereus undatus | reverse complement strand
TTTTTTTTTTTAAGTGAGTTGAAGTGGGTTGAAATAGGTTGAAGTGGGTAAATATGGATTGACCCACGAAAAGAACAGGCCCATAGTATACATGGCTTTATATAATAGGTTCAAATGGTAGCATTTGTTTATGGTTAATGGATCTTCTAGTACTCACAGAATCCCACGCAACCTTGAGTTTTGGACAAGTCCCATTCTCGTTGGAGGGTTTCTCGATTGGCAAGTGAAGTAACCTGTGAAAAAGGTGTTGGATGAAACCAGAGGTTTTTTCATGGAGTATTCTATTCTGCTTGGTAAATTCTAATGGTAACGTGCACTTTAATTCAATTTGGTGCCGCTAGTAAACTCGACTGTGTGGCGTGTGCTTAATCCATTTGAAATTGCCTATGTAAAAGCCGCGTTGTTCATGGTTGGCTACCTCTAGTATACAAGGGAACCAAGTCATCATTGACAGTGACAATGCAAGCTTTTTTAGCCACGACTTGAATTGTTATAGTTGAACTAGAGATTCCACCTTTGCCATCCTTGTATATGACGATTGACGAGCTTATGGGGTGATGATATATGTCATGTTATAAAATACTTATTAAGTATCTTAAAAATAATTTGTATACGATTTAAAATCATCAATATTTCAATAGTTATAGTTGATTATAAATTGTGGAGTTTTAGTATTCATTAACTATATAAACGAGTACAAATGATATCTTAATCAAGATCAACTTTGTCCATTAATACATATCATACACATAATATTTTATAAAAGTGAAAATTATGAATAAAAAGCTGATTTCACATCATTTATAATTCATGCCACCCTTTCACTATTCAATAAACTTTTTAAAAAAATTTAATAAGACAAAACTATTAAGAAGTACTGTGTAACAAAACATTTATCATCCTCCTTATATTTTTTTTATCCCTAGTTATGGAATAGATTTAGAATAGGACGTGAACATATTTGCCCATGTATATTTTTATCCCTAGTTATGAAATAAATTTAAAATCTCACCATAGAAAATTCTTGCACTTCTAGCTTCGTTTAAGGCAAGATGGTTGTTGTAGTTCAAGAGGATAAGAACGTATACATGATGTAAGAGCCTAACTAAGAGGGCATGTGGGTATCTAATATATAATGGAAGCATTATGGTGAGACAAATTCATTAAAGGATAACTTTTTAGAGGCGTTGGAACAATTAACATATAATTTATTTACAATGACTTTTTAATTTTAAGGGAGAGACTAATAATTTATTTAAGTGTGACTTTATTAATGGTCTCTTTAATGAGTAATCAGATCTAAGACTATTAAAGTCAATAAAAACAAACAATAACTCACCATGTGAGTCCTGTTTGCGTGGGATTTGAGAAAATCCAAATATAAATGGTCGTGCTTTTACAGATATCATTACCTACAAAGAGAGCAGTTCTAATAAACTATTCTATATATGCGAGACTTACTAACTAATTAATTATCATGTAAACAACACTACTCGTTAATATCCATACGGCTATTGATTTCTATCTTGTTGACAACACTCAAGTTGAAATTCTAGGGGCCTCGTTCGCAGTGGCACCAACAATTATGCTCCTAAAATTGGACAAAAGCCATAGGAGAGCTTTTTCAATTTCCACATCTTTAACCAAACAATGTTACATATGTCCTTATCATTGTGTAGGCTAAATTTGGTAGCTTAGCTTCCCCCACCAAACGCCAATTCTAGTTCCTTCTCAAGTCCCACCTTCTATATTTTCCTCAAATTCTTCATTCATTATCTATTGAAGTCGTTCAATCTGACTTAGAGATTCCTTACTCAGATCTTCAAGAAAAGTGAGTTGATTGATTACCCAGATGATGCCCCACCACATGAAAATTATATGTTACGATTGAGTGGATATATGTTACATCACACATTAGGGTGAGTTTCATTTACTTGCTAAAAATGTCTATTACCTCATAAAAATGTTAGTTATATTGCTCATTAAAGACGCATTACAACTTTCTAGAGGTATCCATGACTAAAAATGTTAGTCTGGATTATTGGGTTGATCACTAAAAGTATCTGATAGCTGACTAAAATGTTTACTACAATGTTAGTCATGTTGTTCACTAAAATACTGATTTGGATCTGGTTTGCTCAATAAGAGTATCTATTAGCTTACTAAAATGTTGGTGAGCTATATACAATATAATATTTTTAGTTAGCCGAATCTGAATGTTAGGGAGCTCTACATTAGCTTTGCTGAGCAAAACCTAATTGTATAGAAGAACCTGTACAACTAGTTGTATGAGGTAACAGTTGTCCATGACATGTATATATTATAGACTATTTTGCTCTCTCCTTAAAGAATATTTTTTAAAATATATAAGATTAAATTATGACCACAGGAAGACAGTAAGCAACGGAACCACAATGTATAAGCTTGGTTTCTGACTGTTAGAAATTATTAATTGTTCGAAAATGATACCAAGAAATTCAAGCTTATTATGTCATTAACCATGGAGAGTGAAGCTAGGGATTTTGACAAAACTGTAACTTGGGAGTTTGTGAAACCTTTACATATGTAATTTCACGTCAGAAACAACAGAAAAAAAAAGAAAAAGAAAAACCCAAACCTTAAGTATAAAAATGAACGATTTAATTCCCATAAATGCTGATTTAAAAGAATTTAACCAAAGAATACCTTATTATCTTTGGGCTGATTATTGTATCATTTTATCATTTCTTTGAAGCTTATTAATATCAAAATAAATTATCTTTATACATTTTGTCATTGAGAGATCTCAAATACCATTCTAAACACTTCAATAATATATCTCCTATTGACTCTTAACAAGGCTTTACTCTCCATTCTTAAAAGTCTATGTATTTTTCTTCCTTCAAAATTGACAATATACCTTTTCTTTTCTGTTTGTGCATAAGAATAGATAAACAGATATATATAGGTGAAACTCGAACCTCTAGTTATAATTCCTTCCACAGTCCCACCATGCACAATGAATTGGAATTGTTTAAAATAGAGTTGGGAAAGTCTGACCCAACATGATAACCCAACCCGAAACCCAAATTGAAGTTACTGAGAGAAAATCGAACTAGACACGGACTGAACCAATTTCAACTTGAAGTCAACACAAGTTGACTGTTTAGCCTGAAAACATGTTATTTTTTTAATTTTGAGTAGATTTAAATTATTTGCAAGGCCAACATGAAATTGACCTGTTTATTAAATGGGTCAACTTGAACCGACCCATTATCTAACTTTTTTTTAAAGTTCAAACTTCTCTTACTTGCAAAACCCTCATTTTATATTATTTTGAATGCATTGAAAATGAGTGGCTATCATTTGTTTTAGTTTGGTGACCCAAATCATTTCTGAAATTAAAGACAAACCATAAGAACCATTGATGCTCTCAACCACCCACACCAATGCAAGTACTTGAATATATAATAATTAAAGTTTTCATTAATTGTTTGGATATGGGATGCTTCTAGTACGAGGATATATATGAAGTTGATATGACAAAACGAAAAGGAGGAAAATGTATTGTATCCTTAAAAGGGAAATATGGGGTCTTATGATATTTAGTGCATGAAAATGGGAAGATCTTCAAGAGTCAAGGCTCAAGCTAATTAGGCTGATTAAGTTGTTCCCAACTCCCACCCAACCTTCAACTAGCCAGTCTATCTAGCAATTTCTAAACAAACTTTATTACTTTTCTCCCTTCCTATTCTTTTGGAAACTCTATTTAATTTGGTGGCTGGACCGTTATTCATATACTTTTTTGTTTTGTTGACTCTAAAGAGAGAGAGGGGGGGGTGTTGAAGATTAGAAATGCATAATGAAATAGGGAGGAAATTAAAGGTTCCTATTTTATGGGGCATGATAGTTTAGTGCAAGTATAAAAATAGTATTTGTGTAGTTAATTAGTACTTTATTATTTATAAAAATTAATTGAAAATAATGTACTTTGACTGTAAGTTTTTGGAAAAGTTAATCAAATTATTAATATAGAATAGTAGTATTTGTTAATTAAGTAACTAGAATTTTATTCTAAGTGATTGCCTCTAGGTTGAAGAAATCCCAGTTTCCCTTCAGGAACTGGCATCTTTGAACTTATGTGACCACTTTGATGATTTAATATGATCTACGCTATTTGTTATAAAAATAAAAATAAAAATGATTGCTTCCAAATGTTTTTTACTTTTCTCTTAAATTAATAGTCAAAGTATACCTTCTTTGGCTAATTCTTGCAAATATAATGTTATGAAAGGAGTCCTTGTTTAGGTGAATGATAATTGATAATTTCATTTAGGAGCAAATAATTATTAATTGTACTTTAATTTTCAACAAGCATTAATGCATGGAAAAATTTTTTAGTTTTTATTATCGTAATAACTATATACATGAATCACCATTAATAGCCTAGCAACAATATGTGAAATTCTGGATTTTTAAGTTAAAAATTTCATTGAATTTTTAAATATAATTTTTAATAGAACTTTTTATATATAATTCAATGACTCTTTAAGGAAACTAAAACATACAAATTATTACGTATTTTAAAAAAAATATATCATATGTGCATGTAGCTGCAGAGAATAATCTAAACTATGAAATATGAATGCCGACATATATATGCTAATAAAAGAACAGGTTGATGACCACTTCATCTTCTATTGAAATTGAAAGTTTTACACCTTTTAGTTGTAATTTGCACAGGGAATATCATTTTATATACAAAGGATTTAATTACAATGATTGTCATCATCTTTTATCTAACATTTAAATTCAATATTTATACTTATATTTATGTTAAAAGAAAATGTAATAAATCAAAACGTCAATCTGTGTTTGTTATTATTTGGCATTATTATCAATGCAATAACGATGTCAAATGAACAGTTAAATATTTTAGTACAATCTTGTATTATGTATTTTTTTTAAAGAAAGATAATAATAATAATATTGGTCAGAATCTTTTAATATGTATATTTTTGAAAAAAATTAGAAAGCCAAAAATAATAATATTAGAAATAAGAAATATTTTATTATTTTTTTAATAGGTTTGAATTTAGATTAAGGAGACAATGTCGAAGTTGTGAGACTTTGCCATGGGGCAAATATTAAAATTGGAATGTTTTGTCTTTAACATATAGTCAAATGATTAAACAAAAATGTGGTTGACAGTTTTAAACTATTAATTGGAATAGATGGCATTTTTTATTTAATGTATTGGTAAGCTTATCTACTAAAGACCTCATTTTTCATGAGGACACCCTAGTGATTTTTCACGAGGACACCCTAGTGGAGAAATGCATGGAAGGGAAGAGGGCGGTAAGAAGAAGGGCAAAACGATTCCTCCCATACATCTAGTTGGCATGTCAAATTTTATATCAATGGGGCATTAATCAATCAACCAATGCAAATAATCTCAAAATTTCAACTTAAAATTACTTACAATCACTAAAGTGGCCCGTTAACTTATGTGTATAATTAATTTACCAAATATTCCAATCATTGTCTGTGTCAGGGGAGGGGGGGTTGGGCACGGGGGTGTGCCCCTGCATGCATGTGACTGCGGATGTGGTTTTGGGTGTGCTTGTGCTGAGGTGCATGCTATGTGGAGCTCATAAAATAATTTGCAAGAGTGAGAAGTTTTCTTTTTAATGATTTGAACAAAATTTTGAGCTACAAATGTACGTTCCATAATAAATAGATTTGATAGACGGATAATTCGATTCAAGTATATATCAGGTTAAGTTTGGATCAGATTATATTTCGGGGTATGTGACATTTTGCGTTGGTTTAATTTCAGTTCAGATTAACTGATTTTTGGTCCAATATGTTCGTCATGTAAAAATAAGCAACTTTGTGGGAAATTTTGATCCAAGTCAATCAATATATAATAAAGAAATATATGAAAAAAGGGATTTAGCTGATGTCAATTATTCATCAATACTTACGTTGTGCAAGTTCATTCACGTACAAGAATATGAATTGTATATTGAAATTGTATCCGTAAAATTCTACTCATTACATCATTAAATAGTAGAAGAGATAACAATTTGACTTGCCTAATTAGGGCTAGAAAGCTTTCATGTATAGATAGTTTAAAAAGAAATGCGAAAACACAAAATCAAAGGATTTCCAAAGCCTTCTTTCGTATCATACCCTTCTTTCGTATCAAGCTGGCTTTGCTACTGCCTACCCTTTTAACATTTTTTTTCCATAAATTATTTTAATTAATTTTCATGCTAGTTAATTCGATGGTAATTGGGGGTAAAGGGTTGTCATATATACTAGCTAGTCACACCAACCTCTACCTTCCTATGTTATAATTTCACATTTTTCACTCCTATTTTTAGCTAATACCTATTACGTACGTGGCACTTGTTTTCTTAGTTGATTGCCCCCTTCCGTGTATAAACGGAAAAGAGACCTTGCCTTGCCTTTCCGCTACACCCATACCTTCATGCTTTTTTATTTTCTAGTAATAATAAAACCATTGAAAGTAATATTTAAAAGTTTTAATTATTAAATTTTCACAAGTAATTTATTATACTTATATTTGACAATATTAATTATCAAATTTCACAAAACTTATTGTAAATTCTAAGTTTGAGAATTTTGGAAAGAAAACCAGAATTATGAGAAAGTCTAAAATATGCATGACACTGTAAGATTTTAGAAAATAATATTATATATAGAAGATGAATACATGAAGAAAGCCATTACCGAGTCCTAATAACTACTGTGCATAAAAAAATATGCTATGTATTACGTCTCTTACTCTTCTAAGTTAGGTGAGGTGGTATAATTCTAATTTATTACTAGTTTTAAAGAAATTTTATATACTCAGTTGCCATTTATTACATAGTATATTAATTGCATGTAACTACAAAATCATAAAGAAACAAATTATAATGAAGATGGTGTTTTCCTTCGGCACTAATTATGGAGTACTCTAGTAATCCTTATGCCTCATTGGAATGCAGGTATTGAACATCTACGTTTTTTTAATTGGCTTGTATATCTGCTAATGGAAATGACTAATTCAATCCGAAGAAAAAGTGTTTGATTAGAAAAATGGACAGATAGAGACCTTGAAGACAAAGGTTTGGTTTTTGGTTGGACGAGGAAAGACAAAGTGGGAGATGAAAATGAAATGAAAGCCACAATTACATAGGCTCAAAGAGAGCGTTGAGTGACGTTGGAACTTCATTCAATTAATTTGCTCAACTGTGACCATTCATTGCCCACTCCATCCCTTGTATGCCTTTATAACTCCCCCCTTCTCCCCTTCTCCCTGCTCAATTTGTACTCATCTCATCATCATCCCCTCTCTCTCCTCTCTCTCTCTCTCTCAAAACAACTCAAAAGTAACAACGCAACGAAACGAGCACAAACAATCAAACAGCAATGGCACCGAGCGTAAGCTCATTGAAGACAAAATACATTAAACTAGGATACCAATACCTAGTAAACCACTTCATAACCCTCCTTTTGATCCCCATCATCTTGAGCCTCTCTCTCCACCTCCTCCAACAACCCTCTTCATCATCATCATCAAGCCTCTTAACCACCCTCCACACCCACTTGACCCCCTTTCAACTCCTCTCCTTGACCCTCCTGATCACCTTCCTAGCCACCCTCTACTACACCTCCCGCCCACAAGCCGTCTACCTCGTAGACTACGCGTGCTTCAAGCCACCCCTCACGTGCCGCGTCCCCTTCTCCACGTTCATGGAGCACTCCCGGCTCATCGTACACGACCAGAAGAGCGTGGAGTTTCAGATGCGCATTCTCGAGCGGTCTGGGCTCGGGGAGGAGACTTGTCTCCCCCCTGCCATCCACTACATACCACCTAACCCCACCATGGAAGCCGCCCGCGAAGAGGCCCGCCTTGTCATCTTCTCCTGCCTTGATAACCTCTTCAAGAGGACCGGGCTCAAGCCTAAGGACGTCGACATTCTCATTGTTAATTGCAGTCTCTTCTCTCCTACGCCTTCGCTTTCTGCCATGGTTATCAACAAGTACAAGATGAGGAGTAATATCAAGAGCTTTAATCTTTCTGGAATGGGCTGTAGTGCGGGTCTTATTTCTGTCGACTTGGCCCGGGACCTCCTTCAGGCTCGTCCCAATTCCAATGCGGTCGTTATTAGTACTGAGATTATTACCCCCAACTATTACCAGGTATGTATATAATAGTTTTAAACCCATGCTATGTATATAGTAACTAATTTATGAGTTACTAACATTTATTTAATATTAACAGGGGAGCGAGAGGGCGATGCTTCTACCCAACTGCCTATTCAGAACGGGAGGTGCCGCCATCTTCCTATCGAACAAGGGGGCTCACCGGAGACAGGCGAAGTACCGGCTGCTCCACGTGGTGAGAACCCACAGAGGTTCCGACGACCGGGCCTACAAGTGCGTGTTCGAGGTGGAGGACAAGGAGGGCAAATCAGGGATTTCTCTGTCAAAAGACTTGATGGCAATAGCAGGAGAAGCACTCAAGTCAAACATCACCACCCTAGGCCCCCTGGTCCTGCCCGCATCAGAGCAGCTCCTCTTCCTGTTCTCCCTCATCGGTCGGAAACTAATCAACCCCAAGTGGAAGCCATACATTCCAGACTTCAAGCAGGCGTTCGAGCACTTCTGCATTCACGCAGGAGGGCGGGCGGTGATCGACGAGCTCCAGAAGAGCCTACAGCTCTCCGACGAGCACGTGGAAGCTTCTAGAATGACCCTTCATAGGTTCGGGAACACGTCGTCCTCGTCTCTGTGGTACGAGCTCAGCTACATTGAGGCCAAAGGGAGGATCAGGAAGGGAGACCGCGTATGGCAGATCGCATTTGGAAGTGGGTTTAAGTGTAACAGTGCAGTTTGGCAGAGTTTAAAGAGTGACAAGAAGCCCATGGAAGACAGCCCTTGGGTGGATTGCATTCATAGGTACCCTGTTCATATTCCTGACATTGTCAGGCTCTAAAGTCTTTATCACGTAGATTTTGATGTGGAGTTCAATTCGCACTGGGTTTTTTTTTTTTTGTGTCTGTTGGAATGTATGTTAGCTTCCGAGCTTTAATTAAATGTATTGTTGGTTGCATGAGTTTTAGCAATGTGCTTTTGGGAGTTGGATGGTTGTTGCGATTGGTGGAGCTGTCAGTTTTTATCAGCTACTGTTTTGTGCTTCGACTCTGTGATTTTAATTTTGGGGTGGAAAAGAAAGAGATTCATGGGCATCTGGCAAGTGTCAAGTATGGATTCTCTCGTATGATTGGTTATCCCCCCCCCCCCCCCCAATTCTGAACTATATGGTGCAAGGAAGACTAACAGTTGGTGATCTGAATTTTATGTATCAGCACTCATTTAATTTCTAACTAAACTATCAAGATAACTAGAACTATTTTCCTTGCGATACAAGGGTCGAGTAAATCAATATGTTAATATTTAGAATTATAAATATTTAATTAACAATATTTTTTCTTTATTGAGATTTATTTTATCAATTAAGAATCTATGCATCTATTATTATTTTTTTTAAGTTTACCCATGTGCTATTTCTGCAAGTAAGTGCTTATTAATGATATTTATAATTACTTGATTAAAGAGAAGATAAAACGTCTTGCAGATTATATAATAAATAAAAAAGAATTGCATGCATGTTAAAATAAACAAAATTAATTAAAATCGTCGTTAATATTGTAACCAATAATACTATGACATTTGACAAAAACTTGTGGACTCACTCAATTTTATATATAGTTATATAGATTTCATACCTCAGAATTCAAAGTAGCATATTGATCTTCGAAAATTACTTTTAAAAAAAAAGAATCATGATGTTAATATGCCGAAAAAGATTCACTCTTATCTTTTTGACATCATCTGCTAAAATTAAAACAAGACGTATTTTTTTTGTTTTTTTCTCCCTAATCGGACACATCTAAGTAAGGTGACAAATTTATGTATCATTCTATTTTGAAACAATTTCACTAAGTCCTCTTGTACGCCTGCCTCTGCGTATTTTATGAATAAGTCATTGCCACTGATATGGTTGGGAATAATTAAGACTAAAGTTGTGAATATTGTATCAATCATTGTAATCCTTTTTTAGATTTGTTTATCATTATATCAGGATTGTACCGTTTTGACTTTCAAAAAATAAAAAATTTAAAGTATAAAAAATTTGAAAGTTTATTTACCAAGTGGTATTTGGTTGTAAATACTCGTGCCCGATATTTGATAATACAAAGTGATATTGCCAATATTTAACCTATACAAATTCAAGCCGGACAATAACTTTTGCCTTTTTTGACCGACATGATATACTTTGGGCAATGCCTCCAGTATATATAACACTGGTTAAGACTCCTCCAACGATCAAATGACATGGGTTGAAGTCAAATTAGGTCAAGAATTGACTTGATACCAAGGTTTAGGAGAAAACATAGGCAAGATGGTCATTCCATCCCTGAATGACACTGTTACGGTTCCAACCTTAGGCACCATCTCCTAACTATGATTGCCCCTGGTATAAATACTCCCACTTATGATCTTTATGGCAAGTATTGATCATTATTCATGACTGGATAGTTATTACATCTCCCCAAAATCAATAAAATCCTTTCTATCTTTATTCTTTCCTTTTTTTTTTACATTCTACTTTCTTAACTAACTTCAACGTTGAAAGGGTCTTCCTCAACTCAAACCCAGTGTCGACCATTCGTATAGATCATTGAAAAAGGACACATCTGCATCTCTAATAGACCAATACATCATTCATCTATAGCTTAGAACTTCTCTCTTACTTTCCTAAGTTTCTCCAAAAACACACATTAAAATGAGATTTATTAATATGGTTTAAAGTTAAACAAAATTACCATTTTGAAGTAGAAGGAATTACTTTATTAAGTAATCCAACACATTTAAAAACCCTTTTTCCATAGTAATACCGTACATTAAAGAATCGTTTTATGAATAGATTAATCAGGCAAAAGAGTCAAATCAATACAATCATGTTGATTTAACGTATGAGGTTTGTCTCTTATAAATTATAACCAATTTAACAATTGTTCTTTTTTTCCATGTTGTGTTTTTACTTTTTGAATGGTTTTTTTGGGGAGTGGAACGGGGCGGGGTCTTTGACCAACTTAGAGGATCATATTTTCTAGACCTAGTAAATGGGTCATTTGATTTGGGTATAGGTCGGGTACGGTTCAGTTCGGATCGATTTTTGGTCAATTAAATTTTGATCAAATACGCTCATCATGCAAAAATAAGTAACTTTATAGAAAATTTCAGATCGAGTATAGCTCTGTTCAGGTTAATTCAGGTTTTAGGTCGACTTTTGGGTGAGCATATTTCGAATGTCGGGTCGAGTATGGGTTAGGGTAGTTCCGTTCTGGTTTCGGATTTCGGTTCAGTTTTGTCAGGTCTAATATTTTCGATATAAATGCTATTTAGCTTTCCAGTAATTAATGACAAAATTTTCCTTTCTAAACACAAAGGATTATATTTGTGTCAATCATAAATAAAACAAATTGCAAAAGTATAGGTGTATTATATGGCTTGTCAAGATATTTTTGACAAAGGTTACAAAGGAAATTGTGTGATAAAATCGGGTGAATATGAGTTACGTCTACCGGCTTGCTATATGTTGGTCTAAGTTTGGTTTGCTTTCTACTGGCTTGCTATATGTTGGTCTGAGTTTGGTTTGCTTACTAAAACTATTTGTTAGCTCACTATAATATTAGTCATGTTATTCACAAAAAATGCATCCCAACTTGCTAGAAGTATATATCATTAAAAAATGTTAATCTAAATATAGTTTGCTCATTAAAAGTACCTATTAGCTCACTAAATAATAGTCATGTTGTTTACTAAATGTAGTCTAAGTCTTGTTTATGCACTAAAAGTATCTGTTAGTTCCCCACCATGCTAATCATATTAGTGAGCCAAATCTGGGTGTACATGTGCAAGTGTTACTAACTTATACAATATTTTTTACAATGGCTCCTCTGAGAGAAAACACCACATCCCCCCAAGAGCTCGACCTAGTTAATCGTTCAAACAAGAAAGTCAAACGAACCACGAATGGTGATCCCATCATCCAAGAGGATGATTCTGCACCCATGGAGATGGAAGAAAACAATCACAAGGGGCAACCACAAGAAACATCGATGAACACTCAACAACCACGCAAAGTTTCTTTCAGGGACACGTTAGCCAAGAACAATCCCAACATGGTTTTTTCATCATACTCCAACGCGGTTTGGAATGTCAATGATGAGGAATACGGAACGTTAGATGACGAGGAGCTTGATCCGAGTTGGGAGGATGACCCCAGATGTCCTACGATACATTTGACTAAAGAGCAGAAACACCGCTTCAGACAACCATGGAAGAATGCTCTCATCATCAAGATGTTTGAGAAGGGAGTTGGCTTTTTACGGCTACAACGTAGCCTTAAGACCAAGTGGAAACTGAAAGGTGATTTTTCTTTGATTGATATTGGTTGCGACTATTATATTACCAAATTCACCAATATGGATGACTACCGCCATGTTCTCACTTAAGGGCCCTGGTTAATAGCAGATAACTATCTCACAATACGCAGGTGGGTACCGAACTTCGTACCTAACGAAGCTCCAATAAGATTTTTGACTGTGTGGATTCGTATTCCCAACAAAAGTATTGAATATTTTGATTTGGAGTTTCTCGAAATGATAGGATCAAAAGTGGGTCAAGTCATTAGAATAGACCAAACCACAGCTAATGTGGATAGGGATCGATTCTCTAGATTAAGTCTGGAAGTTGATTTATCCAAACCATTATTATCAAAATTTCGCTTACGAGGTCGTGTTTGGAGGATACAATATGAAGGAATTAAGTTCATTTGCTTTGAGTGCGGAAAGGTAGGCCATCAAGATGAACATTGTCCTACTTTCCCGCCTGAATATGTTCCTTGTCCTCTTACTCAAGAAAAGGCTGATAGAAATGACCCAACAAAAGCAACTCCCATGAACAGACCTGAATGCATGGAAGAATTTGGCCCTTGGATGCTAGTGGAAAAACCCTCCAGGAAGAAGAACCCCTGATCAGGCGTTGTTGGAACCAAGGAGAAGACCGGGTCCAACCATGACCCACCCATACAGAACGGTACTGTGACCCGACCCGTAAACACCGAGGGTGGAAAAGGAAAGAGCATAGACCAAGGAACAATTTCCAATCCAAATCGACAATTTACAGCAAGTGGATCTCGGTACACAATCTTGGAAAACATTGTTGAAAATAATCGACAAGATGATTTAGTCGACATTCCAAACTCAGATGTTATCTCAGCGAATGTAGTGCAAGAATTGGATAATATTCCTAGAGATAATCTACAAGAGATGGAAGTTAACCCGATGGACAGCTCGTTGGGAACTAATTCACTTATTGGGTTGAATAACTTGAACTCCAATGAGTGGATTGCACCCCAAGTAATCCCATCCACAAGACCCCCTCTAAGCCCATACAACCCTAACCATGCGCATCACCCGTCCCAAGCCAATCCCTTACAACCCAGTAACCTGCAAGCCCACACTAAAGCTCAACTCTCCAGAAGCTTTTCAACAACAACCCACAAGGAAAACCTTTATTTCCCAACCAAGTACAAGGTGTCAGGGATCAACACTGCACAGCACCAATGCCCACCTCCCTACCATCGGCACCGGATGAATGCTTCGCAGTTGGATTCCTACCCACATCATTCTAATGATCCGCCGAACAACAACCATGGAAGCTATCAATCGTTGGAAGGGGAATCTTCGTCTCAACTATGTGACCATGGAGAGGTCAGTAACACCTATGAACAATGTCCTGACTTAAATGAGAATGCTGGACATGAGAAGGATATGGCAAGCAACCATGTTGCTCCCTCTGGGTATATTGCTGAGGAATCCCAATGAGGCCTTTAGGCTTCTATCACTTCTTAAAAGTTTGATGGATAGACACGACTTAATATTAGGAGCTGTATCCATAATGATATGGAATTGTCAAGGAGCTAGAAGCAAGGGTTTTCTCAACACTTTGGCTGAGCTACTTTGAAGATACGACCCTCCAATTTTAGCTTTGGTTGAGACCGAAATTAGTGGCACGCTTGCAGATGATGTTTGCAGACGCCTCAAATTCGATGGTACTTACAGAGTTGAAGCTCAGGGTTTCCGAGGGAGGATTTGGGTCCTATGGAAGAAAAACATTATAGATCTGCAGCTACTCAAGGCGGATACAAAATTTGTTACAATGGAGGTGAATCAAACAGGATATCAACCCTAGACCTTTACTGCAATCTATGCAAGTCCTAATGAAACATTACGATAGAGTGTTTGGATGGAGCTAAACGCCTATGGTCATTCCTGTAATAGACCATGGCTACTCACTAGCGACTTCAATGATACCAAAAATATGGAGGAACCATTTAACTATAGTGAGGATCTTGCCAGAAGGTGTAATAACTTCATCCTTTGGATTGAGAACACACAGTTACTGGACTTGGGCTTTTCTAGACCGCATTTTACGCGGGCTAGAGGAAACTCAGCAGAAACCAGGAAATACGCACGTCTCGACCGTGGGCTTTGCAATACACAATGGAGGGTGCTGTTTAAGGAGGGAAGTGTCCGACACTTACTCCAAAATAAATCTGATCACAGCCTTCTGCTTATCGCCCCACACAGGTTTGCTCTATTACAAACTGCAATGCGACCTTTTCGATTCCAAGCTACATGGCTATCACACTCTTTGTTTGAGGATTGCTTAAAGGATGATTGGAAACAACATGTTCCACTCTATCCTTTACTCTCACATGTCGCTACAGGCTTGGAGGAATGGAACAAGTTGGTCTTTGGGAATTTATTTCATAGAAAGTGTGAGATTCGGGCTCGGCTTGAAGGCCTACAGAAACGGCTACTCGAATACCAAAATTGGCACCTTCTAGAGCTGGAAGCTCAACTACGAAGGGATCTGGATGAAGTCCTTGAACAAATTGGACCTTTTGGTTTCAAAAATCTAGAACAGAGGCTATTCGGGATAGGGATAGAAACACTCACCATCATCCGTCGAACGATAAACAGAATAGAACTCCTCCAAGACCAACATGGCAATTGGGTTGGGGACAAAACAACACTCCAAGAAATGGTGAGACAGTACTTCATAGATATCTATACCGATGATAATCTAGCCTACGTACCTTTTGTCCTTCCTGCAGACCGCTAACCGCGGCTAACAAATGCAGAACTTCAGAGCTTGCAGAGGCCGTTTACTGAAAGTGAGGTCAGGAAAGCACTCTTTGATATGGATCCTCACAAAGCTCCAGGCCCAGACATTTTTCATGCGTTAGTCTACCAACGATACTGAGACCTCACTGGCAGCCAACTCTCTCAGTTAGCGATCAACGTACTCGGAGGTAGCTCTCTTCCACAAGGGCTAAATGAGACCTTTCTAGTGCTTATTCCTAAGATTGAAAATCCCCAAAGTGTGACTCAACTCCAACCTATTGGGCTATGCAATGTAATGTACAAAGTGATCACAAAAGTAATTGTGAATCAGCTAAAACCCATCCTTGATAAAGTTGTTGCCCCAACCCATGCAAGCTTTGTCCCTAATAGACAAATCACGGACAATGCTATAATTGCCCAGGAAATGCTTCATTCGATGAGACGCAAGCAAGGCTCTAAAGGCTTCATGGCTATCAAAATCGATTTGGAAAAAGCATATGATCGGCTCCAGTGGCAATTCATACGCGGATCACTTATTGATCTTGGTATTCCTATGAAGTTGGTAGAAGTCGTTATGAGCTGTTTAGATAGCTCAGACTTCAGCATACTTTAGAATGGGGAGAGGACTACACCTTTTAAACCGACTAGGGGAGTTCGTCAAGGGGACTCGTTATCCCTGTATCTCTTTGTACTTTGTATTGAAAGACTTAACCATCTGATTCCGGAAGCGGTTGAACAAGGAGTATGGAAACCCATTACCGCGAGTAAAAGAGGACCTTTATTGTCTAACCTTTTCTTTGCGGATGACCTCATTCTATTTGGGGAAGCATCAAAGGAACAAGCCAGCATTATCAGTAGCTGCCTCGAACAATTCTGTTGTGCATCTGGACATAAGGTCAGTTTGCATAAATCAATGGTTTACTTTTCCAAGAACACATGCGACGCAACCAAAGAGGAGGTTAGTAAAGAACTAAGGATTCTAATCACTCAAGATCTTGGCAAGTATCTAGGAATACCCACCATAAATGGAAGAGTCACAAGACATACTTTCCAAGCCATCTCAGAAAGGGTCAATAAAAGGCTTTCAGGCTAGAAATCACGTACTCTTTCCATGAATAGAAGAGCTACTTTAGTCCAACCCACCATTGCATCTATACCCTCTTATGCAATGCAAACGGTGAGATTGCCTCAGACACTATGTGATGAGATCGATAGAAAATCCAGGAGGTTCTTGTGGGGTAGGACGGAGTAGACGAGACGCATACATAATGTCTCTTGGGGCCAACTCATAAAATCTAAACAAACATGAGGACTTGGGCTTCAAACCATGAGAGACACTAATGCCACTTTTCTCACTAAGTTAGGATGGAGGCTAATGGTGAAAAAAGAAAAACTATGGTCTCAGGTCTTACGGGCCAAATACTATCAAAATCGATGTGATATTGACATGTTTAAGCCGAGAGCAGATGCCTCGAACACTTGGTGATGAATACTTGAAAATGTAAATTTCCTTAAACAAGGCCTGATGACTGAGATAGGCAATAGGAGTACGCTATTTTGGCATCACAACTAGGCAAACGCCACTCCACTAGCTCAACATGTTATCAAAGGTATTCCCCCCCCCCCCCCACTTGCAAGATAGAACTATAGCCGATTATTGGGATGCCCAGTTAGGCTGCAAATAGGGTTTATTTACTGAACTACTACTTGAGGAGTGGGAAAAGAAAATAGCAACTTTTGAGATCACCAAAGGTGATGAGAATGATGGTCAACTAGTGTGGGATGGTACCTGCCACGGTGGATTTACAATCAAATCCGCCATGACAGTCATCAGGAGAAATATCCAAGAACAAAATGACCCATTATGGACCTTGATCTGGCACACTCCCATTCCTCAAAGGATGCGCTTCTTCCAATGGCTAGTTGGCCATGATCGCCTAATGACAAACGTTAACAGGTTTGCTTGTGGCTTAGCTAATGATCCTAGATGTGGAGGGTGTCTCAATGGGGAAGAGACCACCATCCACCTTCAAAGGGACTGCAAGTTCGCAAAGGACATTTCGGTCCAGCTGGTACCTACTAGACAACGGAGGGCCTTTTTCAATTTACCCCTGAAGACATGGCTACTCTCAAATATGGAAAAGAGTCCTCAACATAAGGAGGGTTGGACAACCATTTTTGCCACAACTTCTTGGTGGATGTGGAAATGGAGAAACAAATGTTGTTTTGAAAATCTGATTTTCAACAATTCCAAGCTCGGAATTATATAACTGTGAAGGCAAAGGAAATTATCAGAACTTTCAAGGAGCTGCCTAGTTCCGACAAAGCTACTATGGCCTCGAGGAAAAAGGAAACGCTCATAAGATGGCACACACCAATAGAAGGTTGGACCAAATTAAACGTTGAAGGAGCTTCGAAGGGTAATCATGGCGTTGTGGGAGGTAGAGGAGTGTTTCGAGATCAATATGATCAGTGGATCAGTGCTTTTGCTTGTAATATGGGGTGGTGCACTTTGGTTAAAGCTGAAATTTTGACATTGCTAAAGGGCCTACACACTACCAAGGAGCTTGGGTTCACAAGAGTGGAAGTACATATGGAATCCCAAATCACCTTACGAAAACTTCAGGTACCTTGTCAACGTAACCAACCTCTTTATTTCATTATTAAGGAATGTCAAGAACTATTCCACAATGAAGAATGGGAGGTCAAGCTTGAATATTGCTACAGGGAAGCAAACAGAGTTGCTGATCATTTTGCAAACCTAGGGGTCGAGCAAAATACCCCTTTTGTAATCTTTGATTCTCCCCCCAATTCTGTCCTTCCTTTGTTAGTTGAAGATGTATTTGGGGTTTCTTGGCCTCATTTTATTCGCATTGAATAAATTTAATTAGGCGCTTCTGCCCCTCTTTCACACCCAAAAAAAAATATATATTTTACATAGCCAAATCCGAATTTTAGTAAGCCAGACAGTATTTTTAATGAGTAAAACTTGGTTATAGTACAAGATGTACGACTAATTATACAATATAACAATTATGGCTCGTTTGGTTCTATATAATCAAAGTGGTAATGCAATTAAAATGGTAATGATGATTCAATTATCATGTTTGGTTACCGTTAAACGATGTAATAAAGATTGCATTGTAATTATATTTGTCTCAATCTATGCAAATATAATTACTGGACTTTTCCTAAATTTTAATTGCATACCTTCAAATTAATGTCTACCCAACCATAAGCTATTATATTTTCATGGTAATTACACCAAATAAAAGCGAGTTGAATTGCAAATATTTTACGCCACGTGTAAAGTGACGTATTATTTGTAATTTCATGCCATTACAATTGCAAAAATTTTGTAACCAAACATTGTAATGTAATTATTATCCCATTCCATTACATTAACAATTGTATTACATGATTGATTTTATTGCATAGTAATTACATTACTTTCAACCAAATACTATATTAAAGTTAGGACGTCGAATCAAGCAATCGAGCCAAATTCTAAAATGAGGATGCTTGAATTGCGCAACTCTTTAATTTTTTTTGGTACACTTCAGTGTCGATGGTTTCTTTGTATATGTTTTAGACATCTGCATAAATGGAAGTCTATTTCAAGTGGCTCCTATTTATTTTCAATTGTTTTGCAGTTGTATTTTTTAATGTATTTGTCAACCAATTATCTAATTGATACATACCAAGTTTCAAATAACTTTTGGCTACACCCCTCATCCACACCAAGGTCCAACTCAACTTTTGTTGGTCAAGATGGTCACCGCTCCAACATTTTATTGGGTTTCGACTTGGCTTCTCATCATCCAAACGACGTCTAATTGAGGCGATCTATGCTTTGTTGGGAAGCTTAGAGAGTTGAATTTAGAATGATATAATAAAATTTCGAGTTAGGTAGCATTTTAATTCCATAAAGTGATAAAAAAAAACCCAACTCATACAGTGAAGATTTTTGTCGAAAAATTTGCTGAATTTGGGTTGGGTTAAAATCCTACCTAAGGAAGGGCAAATGAAGAGAGCCCAAGTTTTTCTGATTCTATAAAGTACCTATTTTGGCCCCATGAGCTAAAATTTGGCATTGGTTTTCAAGATTGGGACAAATGACCCTAATATGTAGAGTGTGCACAAAATTTTAGTTTTGAAGCAATATGAAATTTAGCCTTAATTGAGGAGGATACAACTATTATCTTTGAGATTAGCTAGCATGTGCTGATTCTAGACATACCAAGGAAGATTTTTCAAGTGATAAGGCCCCTATTGGAGGTGTAGAGTCTTTTAGAAGCCTCTGAGAAAGAGGGGGAATAATCATGAAAAAATACAACTCATCTTGATTGTAATTATTTTAGTAATTTAATTTATTTTTCTAGGATAATTTGTAATCCCCCTATTAGTACGCTTGCCCCACTATTGTAATAGGTAATCTCCCCCCACCCCCCACCCCCTCATTTTGGGTATTTATAGACTCCAATACTTCCATGAAAACTCAACTTGAGTTGAATTATGAATAGAAAGACAAATGACTATTTTCTCTCACTAAAATCTCTACATCTTATCTCTTTAATTAAGGCCCTATTCTTTTTTGCATTTTGGAGAATTTAGCTAACAGCTTACAGCTTCTTATAATTTCTTACATTTTCTTACAGCTGCTTACATCCTTAACATAATCCTTACAGCTTCTTACATTTTCGTACACCTCCTTACATCTTCTTACATCTCCTTACATCCTATATAGATTTTTGTATAATATTCATGTATTTTTGTTCTAGTAATTACATAAATATATGTATATTTTTTTGTTATACTATTAATATACAGAATTTGTGAATATGTTATGAACACAACATTTATACATAAAAACATAAATTAACGACATAAATTATATTTGAGTTTTGACATGAATAATATATGTTACTATAGATGAAATAAGTGAACATGCTTTTAAAATTATAATACAAAGCTTTCTTTCATGTTTAAGTCTGAATCATATATAACAACTCTTAAACTGTAAGTGATGAAAGCATTACAGCTATTTCATCTCTAAGGTTATCCATGATAATTTTGTTGCTATCATTATACAGTTGACCATTTGGTGATCGTTTCAAATTTGGCTCCCTCGCTGAGATTGATATGCGCTTGTTTTGCAGAATAATAAAATTGTGGAGAGTAGAACAAGAAACAATTATCTGAAGCTACTACTCCTGTCTCATTTGAGGGATTCTATGGGCCAATTTAATTTTCCATCTTTTTTTTAAGAAGGTAATTTTTAGTTTTTTTTGTCTAATATGACAGTACAATTTTTCTAATTTAAGCATTATTTCTGAATGTTTTAAGGATTTATTTATAAAATTCCTTGGTAATAATATAAGAAATCACCTCAAGTATAGGAAATTTTGATTGAAAAAACTTGTGGGGTTTAATATATTTTATTGTTGTCTAATTTACTTGGCTAAATGTTTATTTTCAATAAGTATATTATTTTAATATTATTGTGTCTCATCCAAAACGTTCATTTTAAAAGAAACAAATTTTGTTTCAATAATATTAAGAAATAATTTGTTTGTTGATGGTATCAAATTTATTTCGTAAATATAACTAATATATTACACGTTATTTCACAAATCATACATTAAACACCAATAATATGCAAACATGTCTACAAATTATACTATACAATTCTTCAACAATTCAACAACTCCTTACATATATCCTTACAGCTTCTTACAGCTCATTACATCTGTTTGCAGCTTCTTACATCTTCTAACAGCTCCTTACATCTGCTTGCAGCTTCTTACATCTTCTTACAACTCCTTATATCTCCTTACAACTCTTTACAATTCCTTGCAGCTCCTTATAGCTTCTTACGACTTCTTATATTTTCTTACAGCTTACACTTGTATCTTATTACGAAAAAGAACAAGCCCTAAGAGTAGTGCGTTGAGTCTTTCCTTTAGACCCCGTTTGGACCTTAGAAAATTTGGTGGAAAGAAAAAATTTGGGAAAGTAATTTTTTTTTGTGCTTGGTTTAGAGAAAATCACAAAAAGAAAAACAAATATAGATGAAAATTAGATAGAAAAATTGTTATAAGGAAGTGATAAAATTTTCCTCATAATGTTGTGAGGAATGTTTGGGAAAAATTTTCAACCTCTTCCAACCTTGCACTATTTAAATGATATCAATATAATTTAAGTAATTCATCAATATTCAAATTTCTCATCTAAATTCTTGTATCTTTTTTCTCGATCCAAACAAGAGAGAAAAAACCACTTTCTCCCTACTTTTTTCCATTCACATTTTTTTTCCTTCAACTTTTCTTTCTACTAAATTTTCTAAGGATCAAATGGAGGCTTAGAATTCTTCTTTGGTGGGTAAGAGCCTTTAGAAGATGAATTTGATAGAAAATAATTAATCTATCATTAATATTTTACCTTGGGCACAAAGCTCACAATCCTATTAATTGATTAAGATTTGATTCAAGAGAAGCATTCTTTGGTGTGATTGTTTTCCTTGCTATATTCATCTTGGCCTCTTGGGAGCTTGAGGATCCATCCTCATCAGTCATCTCTAATAGAAAATGGAAAAGGAATTGTGTCATTTATTTTATTTTATTTTTGAAATTGTAAGTTAGCATATGCAATCCCCTCTATATGATAAAAGTCCAAAGACCTAGCAGACGAGAGAGGAGGGTTACACACACATCAAAATAGGCCCAAGTCCAACAGAGGCCTAGCCTGTCACTAGGCCTACAAAGGACTTCCAGAAGTACTATACATTTTCCAAGGAAATTGTATCCATCAAGATTTGAACCCTAGTACAAAGAGTAAAAATCTCTCTATCCCATTACAACAACGCACAGTTGGTAGTTGGTAGAAAGTGTGTACAATTCCTATGGAACTAAATCCACTTTTTAAGACTAAAATTGAAAAGTTCCTATTTAGTAGAGGGATCAGCATTAGCAAATATACTCTAGTCTTTCCATAGAATTCACATCAAGTTACTCTAATAAGCTAGATTTAAAAAATCAATTACTATACAACTCAGTACTTAATAATGGCGGACAAGGTTGATTATATAAGTTCCTTGTATGATTACTAATATAAATGCGATGTCTGGCTTCCATATTGGGTGAGTCACATAACACAAAACATCACATGGTATTAGAGTCATTGATTTGGGGTGAAAAACCCTAACCCTTTTCTCTTAGTATGCTCCTACGCTAGGGTTTCATGTCAATGACAACTCAGATGACTCGACTCCACCCATCTCTAACGACCAGACAACTCTGGTGACACCTAGTGCCTGCGAGGTTGAGCGACCATTTTCCACTAGGTCTGGGTTTTCGTTTCCACCACCTCTCCCACCTAGTTCTTCCTTTCAACTTCATGCATCTCTTCTGATTCTTGATCACATCACCACTTCTGCTAGTTTCCCTAATTTCTCTCTGCCTTAATACTCCATGTTGGGATCACTGCCTTAGTACTTCATGTCCCCTTTTTCTGTGACCGACCTTCATACCACGGCTGGGTTTCCCTCGTCCCAAGTTGGCGATGCGATAAGGTTTCTTTTGCCATCTCTTCTGTTAGGAATACCGCCCATTAACCCTAATCTTTGGATCCTTAGTATCAAGAACTTTGTCACCACTGTTCTTGAAAAGGTTGATGATTTTCTTTCATAGAGGACTCAATTCACATCTTACTTGATTATGCATCAACTTCAAGGGTTTTTGAATGGCACTGTGCCTCAACCACATCCTTTTGTCCTACTTGCCAATGGTGTTAAGAGCCACAACCCTCCTGTTGTCTGGCTACAAATTGATCAACTCATTCGAGCTGGAATTTTCGCCGCCATCCCCAAGGATAGTCTTACTGACATACATGAGTTACCTCATTGTCGTGCTATAGGGCAGCACCTTGAAGCTTGATTCAACACTGGCAACCTTACTCACCGCATGGATTTGCAACTTATGTTGACCAACCTTGAGAAACTCGAGTCTCAGTCCATGGAGGATTTTTTGCGTGATGTGAAGACTCTAGCCAACTCCTTGGCTGCCACCCAGGCCCCTATTTGAGGCCTAGCCCTTATCTAATATACTCTCAATGGGTTGGCTCCTCACTATGACAATTTTGTTAACACCCTTGCTTACATGCCTAGTATGCTGACATTTGATGACATCTCATCAAGCTGTTGTTCCATAAACAACCGTTAGTATTACATTCCTGAAGCACCAAAGGTGGGTCCGTCATGCATCCTGCTTTCACGGCGGCAACTTGGACCAATTCTTATGATTCTCAATCTTTGGATTATGCTAGCACTAATTGTGGTAAGGGCAAGTTCAACAAGAACAAATGTTGCAGAAATAACCAGAATAATACGAGCAAGAACACCAATACTTCCCACACACCTTCTCAACTAGCCTTCAGTAATCGGGATATGCCTACAGATTCTATTTCGTGCAGTTCAGTGGACTCATTATCTAATTTCTTTTTGCTTCTATTTCTGTTGAGCGTCCTTTTTTTGCAGGTAATTAATTGTTTCAGGGGGTGCTGGGGTCTAGTCCTAATGTTATTGGTCAAAATTGTCATTCCTGTAGTTAGTCTGCTTCTGCTTGTCATAGTTGTTACCATCCTTGTCCCACCACTAGTTTTTCAGCCATGGCTACTTTTTCTTCTATCGAGCTTAGTGAGACCCTGGGGTACCCAGATTCAGCTGCAGTGTCACACATGATGCCTTATGAAGGTATTTTGTTTTCTATGACCTCTTATCATGGTTTTGCTAAGGTTTTGGATGGAGATGCAAAACTATTGCCCATTGCTAATCTTGGAAATCGAGGATCAAAACTCGTTCTTGACCTCTGATACTTGGGTCTATTATGCATGCTCTTGAACATAAGCACAATCATTTGCTTGTTTATTTTTTTATTTGTTTTTTGAGATAATAACTGTCATGTTTAGTTTACTAATTCTTCTTTTTTGTGAAGGATAACACCACAACATATGTCCTTTTACAGGTTTCTAATCATGGTAATATTTATCCTGTCTGAGTCCAGTCTATCCCTGAGAGTGTTCCCACGCTGAGAGCTCTTCACGATTCAAGAGCAGTCTTACATTGTTGGCTTGGTCATTGTGGGCTTCGTACGTTCGATTGTCTAAGGAAAAATAATGTTATTACTGCTTCAGTTTTTCATGATAATTGTGTTACATGGAGACTTTCGGAATCTCAAAAATTGGCATTTTCCTTAGAAGATCATTGTTCTCCCACTCCATTACATATTATACATGCTGATGTTTGGGAAGCTACTAGAGATTCTGTTAAAACTTTTCGCTACTATGTGGATTTTATTTATGATTTTCTCATTTTACTTGGTTGTATCCTATGAAACAGAGATCTAAAGTGTGTCATATTCTCAGTAGTTTTTAGAAACTTGTTGAAAATCAATTTTGCTGAAAAATTAAAATTTTCTAATGTGATAGAGGGCATGAGTTTGACAATAGCCTTTTAAAGGGCCTTTGTTTATCTTTTGGTATCTTGTTTCGAATGTCGTGTCCTAATACTCAGGCTCAAAATTGTCTGGCAAACTGTAAGCAACATCACATTCTTGAGGTGGTGTGGTCTTTTCTTAGTCAACTTAGCTACCATCTTATTTTTGGGTCGAAGCTGTTTACGCAGGTTTTTTTACTATCAATCGCCTCCCCTTACCGATCTTGGATAATAAAAGTTCTTTTCAACCAATTTTTGGTCATAATCTTGATTGTACTTTTTTGTGGACCTTTGGTTGTGAGTGTTTTCCGAATTTCACAGCTTCATCTGCTAATAAGCTCCATCCAAGGTCTGCACAATCCGTATTTTTGGGATATGCTAATTAGCATATGGGTCGTAGATATCTAAATCCTCAAACAGGCGAGGTTTTCAATAGTAGAAGTGCTCAATTTCATGAAACTCTTTTCCCATTCCAGTCTTTGGTTTCCAGTGCTACGATATGCAGCATGGTCGAGTCCGTCTTGTTAATGATATCTTATCTCTCACCACCACTATCTCATCTTTTCTTTTTTCTTCTTTTTTTTGGTTTCTCCTTTGCAGCATGTTGTTTCTGCTCCCTTGCTTGCTGCGTCGGGGACGTGTGGACTTGCTTAGGGTGTTCAAGCGCCTGATAAGCAACTATCTCCCATCACCTGTTTCATGGTCTTCTCCTTTGAGTTGTCCTGCGTCTACTAGCTCTACTCCGTTGTCAATTGAGCTTGTGTCCACTCGAATTGCCGGGGCTGTGACTCTCTCCTCATGTCCTAGACTCCTAGTCCGAGCCCTACTTCTCCTAGCTCTTTCGTGTCTAGCCCTACCATTACCCTTAAGTACATGTCATCTTCCCTTCCTCTTATGTTTTCAGCCACTAGTTCAGTTTCTGCTAATGTGCATCCTATGTAGGCTCGATCTAAGTCAGGTTTGTCTTGCGCCTCTCTGTTGGTAGTATTGACATGGAGACCTCTTCTTTTTGGGAAGCTAACTGACATCCCGAGTGGAAGGAGGCCATGAGAGATGACTTTAGTGCTCTTACTTCTAATGATACATGGGAACTGGTTCCTCATAATTCCTCTTAGAATTTAGTGACTTGTAAGTGGGTATATAAGATTAATGCAAATCTAACGGCATTGTGGAACGTTACAAGGGTAGACTAGTTGTTGCAGGAAATCATCAGTAGGCAAGTCACTACTAAAAAAGTTCACATTAACGACGGAACTCAGCGACGGAAAATATTAACGACAGATTTGGCGACGGAAATGACGACGGATAAATAGCTTCACCAAAAAGTCAGATTTGACGACAGACATGGCGACGGAAATTCAAATCCGTCGCCTAAATTGGCGTGTGGCGACGGAAATTCCGTCGCCAAAAACATTTAATTATTTTTTTAAAACCTGGCGACGGAATATCCGTCGCCTAAAATTTTTTTTAAAAAAAAAAAGAAAAATATCTGGTTTCATTTCGCTGCAACTCGAGTCGAGGGGAGAGAGAGAACAAAACACCGAGCGAACGCCGTGAGCAGCGCCAGCGCCAGCGCCACTCCCCCCGCCGTGCCCAGCCGCCGCCGCCGGCCATCCGTCGCTTCTGCCGCCGCCACTTCCCCGCCCCTTGCCGCCGGCCACCCCCTACCGTCGGTTTTTTGAAGTTAATTGAGGTATTTTTCTCACCTAAACAACTTGAAATTTCTACAAATTTTTGTATTACATTGTTAGAATTTTGTAGTTAGTTCATATTTATGTTGAAATGTGGTGTTTGTGTGAGATTATTGGTCTAATTTGGTTCAAGATTGAGGTAAATGCGATTTAGGGTTTAGGTTTGGTAGTTTGAAGTTAAAGTTTGATATACTGGTGGAATGAAATAGTTTTATTGATAATGTTGTTGAAATGTGCAATTTGTGTGAGGTTATTGGTCTAATTCGTTACAAGAATTTGTTAAATGCGATTTAGGGTTGAGGTTTGGTAGTTTGAAGTTGAAATTTCGTATATTAGTGGAATGAAATGTTTTAATTGATAATGTTGTTGAAATTTGGTTGAAGAATTTGATAAATGCAATTTAGGGTTTAGGTTTGGTGATGTGAACTTGAAAGTTGATATGTTGGTGGATTGAGATGCTTTAGTTAATTATTTTGTTCAAATGCGATGTTTGTATGAAGTTGTAACTCATATTAGTTTTGTGATGTTTGTGAGAATGTAAGTGTATTTATCACGTAGTTGTAATGATTTTTTTTGGGTGCATGTGAAAATTTTGAAGTAAGCAAAAAAAAATATATAATTGCGTAATTTACGTAGTTATTATAATTGAGTTTTAAATTAATCCTTATCAAATACCTTATGTGGTTATTGTTATTTGAGCAGAATATGAATGGTCCTCCACATCGTAGGTGGATGTATAATAGATTACTGCATGATCGTAGTGGTTATACGCAAGAATTTCTGGATGGAGTAAACGAATTCGATCAATTCGCACGTACACAGACAGAGTTTTTGAATGGGGGAAAGTATAGATGTCCTTGTGCGAAATGCAGAAATAGGGTGTGTTTGACACCTGATGAGGTCAAGATGCACCTTATGTATAAAGGTTTTGTGCAAGGGTATTGGTTTTGGATAAGTCATGGGGAAATAGAACCTCAGGAATATGGTTGTGGGTATCAAAATAGTGAAATTCCCGAAGTTGGAGGTTCAAGTCATGTTAATAATAACTATTCTGAATCCTACATAGATCGGATGGAGGACATGCACTACTAGAAAAAGTGCTATTTACGAAGGAAAAAACCGTTGTAAAAAATTATGAAAACCGTTGTTATATGTCTTTGACGACGGTATTTAAAACCGTCGTCAACCGTCGTAGAAGGCTTGGTCGTAAAAGGCCTTTTACGACCAATCCGTTGTAGAACATTTTGCATATGTTTACAACGGTTTTTTATAACCGTTGTTATAGAACGTACTTCTTACAACAAGTTTTTGTTCCGTTGTAGAAATCCTAAATTAGCAACGACTGTTTATACCGTCATATTTGGCATGAAACCGTCATAATTGCAAATTTCTAACAAGAATAATTTGACGTGACGCACAAAAATCTATTATTTACAACTTTTTCGGTTGCAGTTGACTTGATTATCAATTCTGTTGTAATTTTTTTTTAATAAATGGTCGTATAACGTAATTTTGAAAATATACTTACAAGACTCGTAACTTAATGAAATTCATATAACAATGAAAAGCCTGCAGAAGAAATGAAACATATACTAATATTCATATAAAATGAAGGCCTCCAAGATGTTTAGGAATGTACACCTCCAACAAAATAGCCTCAACTCAATACATATGGAAGAGACAGACTAAAAGACAAGCCCATTCACCAAAAACAATAGGCCTAAGTAATTAATTACCAATTAAAATTAGCAAAGATCAGCCTATTTACAAAAACGATAGGCCTATTTACCCAAAAAAAGGCCTAGCCATTCTATACAAATCAACGGCCACAACAAAAACAACTAATCTTTGTGTGCCTGATAATATCCACACATCATCTACACCTGAAACCTGCAAAGGTAGAAACATTTCAAATCTTTCAAAGTGTGCATATTTCCCTAATTAATGTAAATAGAGAACCATAAGCATGTACAAAGACAATAAGCAAGCTAAAATATGTTGTATTAAATTTAGATTCAAATATGTCAGTGCATGACATTGCAACCAAGTAACACACCAGCAGTGCGACAAGTCATATTGCCCACATCAATACAGAATCAAAGCAAACAGATGCTGGAGACTTTCATCAAACAGGGGCAAGAAACTATTATCCCAAATGTTCCAATGAGCAGCAACAAAGTAACACACCACATCACAACAAAAGACAATAGCCAACTCAGTCATATTGCCAACTCAGTCATATTGCCCAAATTACTTCGCTACTTTGCCAACAAAGCTAAACTTTAATCCCTCAGTGTAACACCCCCAACCCTAGAGCCAGGGGTGTTATCATTTTTCTTTAAATCCTGGAACGAAACGGACAGAGTTTCCCCTATAAACTGACCATTTCCCAGGCTTAAAGCCTTACAATAAATTCCCTGCACTGAAAGATAGCAATAAGAACTAACTAACTCAACGGTTACCCGCTAGAGTTCACAGCTCTACGGGCCACCCACCCGGAGCATCACAACCAACACAGTTCAATGCAGTAACAACTTACAACAGTTGCTTGTAAATCCTTCCCTCTGAAAAACTCACCTATCGCGCAATATATTCTAACCACTATGCAAGAGAAATATCATTTGCACCAATAGCGTAAGCTTGAGAATAGCTACGCTCAGTAAACTGACCATGCAGAATTCATATGAACTCAATGAAAATTAAGGGGTTCAACCCCTTAACCCCAGGTAGAAAGGGTTTGAGGAGAGAAGTAAATAAAGAAAAAGGTAGAAGAGATGTGAGATGATTATAAATTAAAAACATAATGAAAAGTGTTAGAAAATACTTACCTAGTTCATCAAAAACACAAAAACATGTCTGTGAGCATGAATTTCCATCAATGAGCTGAAGAAGGCGACAAGATGTTGGATATTTTTTGTAAAACAATCTCCTTAAGCACCTTGATTTCACCTTGAAGCTCTTCTATATCTTTCTTATGAGCAGCTTGCATATCGTCAATCTTTTTGTGATGGTCAGTTTCAAGATGCTCAATGTTATTGAGTCGACTTTCCAACTCGCTAATGTGCTGATTTTTCTTTTCAAGCTCAGCTTTTAGGTCAGCCTTGCTGGGTTCAGGTCCTCTAACATCCTTCGGTTTCATACCTAGTCCAAAGCATATTACACGATCTCGCTCTTGACGCCCGAAGCATTTCTCTACAAGCTCAAACTGAGACATGGAAGGGTTGTTCTCTGATTCTCCCAGAATATTGTCCTACGTTGAAAAATACAATGTTCCAAGCAATATGACAATTTTGAAAATTTAAACACAATGCTAACTGACAACAAAATTAGGAAGTTCATTAGCTGTACATATATAATTGCATCTTCCTTTTCCAAAGTCCCATCCTTTTTCTTTCGGGTGGCTTTAAAAATCTCAGCAATGTCCGGGACCTTTCCATCCTTGCCACCCTATTGTGTACAATGAAACAAAAAATTAAACTTGACCCATAATAGTATGAACAACACTGTTTTGGTGAAAACAACTAGAGATATTTGTACATACCAAGTCTTCATAGATGACATCCCGAATCGACCTACTGCCAGTGCGAGGAAGCATAGTCAACTGTGCTCTGTTCTCAGAATTTATTGCACTCTTAATCTATAAATCACACCAATCAATAAGACTAGAGGCATTGAAAAGATTTACATATAAAGAAGAAGCCATCAAAGTTCAGCTGACATTGGACAGCACCTGAAAATCTGGATGCATATAGTGCTCCACTACCAGCCATTCCCAGTCTTCTTTAGTCAAACTCTTAGGGATGTTCTGTGGTTTTAGTGCTTCTTGAACACTGAAAACCCCTTTGAGGTTATGTTGCATCATTTCACCTCGCCAACCAGTCCATAATCTCCGTGCACGGCTCATGAGCTCCTTTCAACGATGCTCAATACCCCCGCCTTTGAACTTATCCTATCACATGTAAAACTTGTCAGTCTTTTGGATCAAATTTGAAAACTGAAATTTTCAAAATTCGAGGGGAGAAAAACCTAAAACTTATGCTTTCATACCACAATAGCAGCCCACAACTTCTCCAAGTCTTTGGCATCAATTTCACTCCAACTATGCACTCTGACCGGTAACATGTAACGATCACGAACAAGCTTGCCGATATGTCTCATTAGGGCTCCTCCATTTTTACCCACCGGCCCATTGTTATAGAAAGTCACATCAAGTTTCTCCCCATCTCTAAGAGTAGCTACTTGTTTGACCTTGTTCCTACCCCGAGGCCTTGAATTTGCACTCCGCTTTCTTTTCTTGCTTTCGCCACCAGTAGAAGCTGAAAGCAAAAAAAAAAAAAAAATTACAAAAATAATAAGGAAATTATATTTCAATTGTCATCAAACCATTAGTAATGTCAGTAATGTCTAGTACATTATTAATACTAAGAAATACACATCCATTCATACACTTTCAAATATGTACTTGCATATGTTTCCTAGCTTGTTCGAAGCCACTTATAGTAGTTGTTGGCCTCAGAATACAAGACCTAGGACCTATCATCTCATGCATAATGATTAGTGAAGTTCACTTAATCAACACATCTCAAACACCATTAAAAAATAGAATGAAGAATACAAGCAACAACTCATCAGTTCACTTAAGTGACACTTGCAGTTGGACTGAAATTGCGCATCAACACAGCCTCATCAGTTCACTTAATGGAAGACATCTCAAACACCATTAAACAATGGAAGGCAAAATACAAGCAGAATAGAAGCAACACCTCATCTCAAACATCCATTCATGCACTTTCAAATTGGAAGGCAGAATCAGAAAATTCATATCTCACATTATGCATCAAGGCAGCCTCATGCAATTCATATCTCTATTCTAATCACAAGTTCAATGGCATATTTTGGATTAACCCAATTGTTTTGCAATTTTCTCTTAATGCAACTGCTAAAACACATAAGAATTTGACATATGTTACCTGCAAAATCAAAATCTCTACAACCATCATTACCAGACGGGTGAATTTGGGAGGGGTCTGTGTTGTTTATTATTGTTTCCAACTTTTCACCATCTCCTACGCCTTCATTCCTGGAAGAGTTTGCATGTTCTTCAACGATCTCATTTTCAATGTGCATAATATCGTGCTTGTTCCTTGCATGAGCAACATGTTCTTCAGACACCTTGTAACGTAAGTGGAATTAAAGAATGAGAGGGCAAATGATAACATATTTAAAGGGAAAAAAAAGAGGAACTCCAGAAACACTACATACAAAAAATTTAGGAGGCAAAATGCTTTACCAGATTCTCCTTCGTTGCTATTTCAGCATGTGGTCCAGCCTCAATGGGAGTCTGATCAACTTGGGTTTCCTTAATAGGAGCTTGTTCACCTTGGGTTTGAGCTTCCATTGAAATAGGACGACATGACGTCTTCAAGCTTCGCACACGACCCCGACATAAGGAACCAGGTGGCAGAAACCTTGGCTTCACTAACCTCTTTCCTAACCTCTTTCCTGCATTTTCCATGCTCCCTAAGTACATTAGATGCAATATAAGATTAACAATAAATATTTCATTTTTACCACCAATTAGTCATGCACTGTATACAGCTAAGGGAGTTGGGGAGGAACGATATGTCATAAAGTCTGACACTTGATAAGTTACAAACACATTACAAACGCTAAAGTTCCATAACATATTCAGCTAGTGCGAAATCATTTATTCCTGGGTCTTTTGGTTTCTCTAACCAATTGAGGGTTATCAACAATATTTGCCTCTTGGTCATTTCTACTGCCAACACTAGAATATTCTAAATCCTCCATTGATGTGGAAGTAGCAAACTGGGCATGAAATGAAGAAGCCTGTTGATAAGCTTCATTTGGATCTTTTGCATCTGCTTGTTGCTCATCTTCCTCGATAGACATCTGATATGAATCACAAGGCTGTACTTTTACCACCACTTGCCAGCCCTTTTGACTGACATCAGTCACATAGAAAACTTGCGATGCTTGAGCTGCCAAGACAAATGGTTCACTGGTTTTCAAAAGACGATGACAATTTACGCTAACAAAACCAAATTTATCAACTTTCACTCCTTTTTTTGGGTCTATGTCCCACCACTTACATCGGAAGAATACAACCTCATTACCTCCAGTGTACTCCAAAGTAAAGACCTGTGTTAAAACTCCATAGTAGTTTGTATCAACTTCTCCATCTCCACTATTACCCACCACAAGAACTCCACTGTTTTGGGTCTTTGCACCATTCTCTCTATCTAATGTATGAAATTTAAATCCATTAGTGATGTAACCACTATAGCACTTTACATAAGGTGTAGGCCCTCGAGCTAATGATAAAAGCTCTTCTCCAAATGGACAAGTCCCTTCTTGATACACCTCTTCTGCCTGCAAAACCCAAAAAAAAAATAATAAGATTGACATAAATTTAAGGAAACTCACAGAAGATATTTTAGAAAATATAGCTTACTTTGGTCTTAAACCATCTGACGAAATGATTATTCTTTTCATCATCAGTCATTTCCTTCAAAGGCCCAAGCATTTGAGAATGCTCTCTACAACATATAAGTAATTAGTTTTTATTTTTAATAACCAATAAAGAAAAACTAAAATTATTGGAAATAAATGACTCACTATTGAAAAGGTGAAACTTCAGGGCAATTCATTAGGGCATACAAATGGGCTTGGTCTTTTTCGCGCACATCTAAATCACATAATTTGGTTGCTCCTAATGGGCGACCCGAGTGTGCAAAGATACTCAGAAGTTTGTTATGTTTCACCCCACCATCATAATTACGTCCAGGGCGATTAAATCTTGTTTGAATCCCATGTAAATATCTTGAGCAAAGTGTCATACACTCATCTGCAATATAGCCTTCAGCCATTGAACCCACAGGACAAGCCCTATTACGAACACGACTCTTGTGTGTATAAAGACCTTGTTCCCCATAATACATCCAACGAAATTGCACTGGCCCACCTATTATAGCCTCTTCCGCTAAGTGGATGGGCAAATGTAACATAATATCAAAGCATGAAAGAGGGAACCACCTTTCGAACTTGGACAAAGTTAAAGGCATTTGAGCCCTTATGGCTTCCAAATCTTCTATTTTCAATTCTTTGGCACATAAAACATTAAAAAACATGGACATCTCAATAATAGCCTCGCTTACTTCCTTGATAGGCATGCCTGCCCGTATAACAAGAGGAAGCAATCTTTGGAAAAGAATGTGGTGATCATGACTCTTCAAGCCAGAGATCTTACACTCTTTCACATTTACACACCTGGAGATATTTGAGGAGAAGCCATCAGGCACCTTAACATCCTTAAGAAATTTGCAAAGCACCTGCTTTTGCTTTTGAGATAATGCATAAGGAGCTGGAGGCAACTCAAGCTTGCTGCCCTTTTCATGAGGATGTAAATCTGGCCTAATATTGAAGGCCTGTAAATCTAAACGAGCCATGATAGTGTCTTTGGTTTTCCCTTTCATGTTCATAACAGTTCCAAGAATGATGTCAGACACATTTCTTTCAATGTGCATAACATCCAAATTATGTCGTAATAAATTGGTGCTCCAATATGGTAGCTCAAAACAAATGCTTTTCTTATTCCAATTATCCCCTCTTTTTTCATGATCAATTTTTACCTTCACTTTGGGAGCTTTATTTAAAACAATTCCCTCTAGATCTTGCACTTGATCTAGAACTTCACTTCCGGATAGTGGGATAGGAGGGTCATCCATCTCAACATTGCCAAACCAATCTGCCTTCTTACGCCAACTGTGGTTCTTAGGTAAGAAGCGTCTATGGCGCATGTAGACTTGCTTTGCACAATGATGTAATCTAAGAGAATGGGTGTGCTTATGACAAATAGGACACGCAAGTTTTCCTTTTGTACTCCATCCAGATAAAATTCCATACGCTGGAAAATCATTTATAGTCCACAACAAGGCTGCATGCAACCTAAAGTTTTGTCTTTGTAAAGCATCATATGTCTCTACCCCTATGAACCACAACTCCTTCAATTCCTCTATCAAAGGTTGCAAGTACACATCTATTGCATCACCAGGACCATCAGGGCCAGGAATTATTAGAGACAAGATGAAATTAGATTGTTTCATACAATTCCAAGAAGCCACATTATATGGAATAAGTATAACAGGCCAAATACTATAAGGAGTTGATGCATTAGAAAATGGTTGAAATCCATCACTCATCAATCCAAGTCTAACATTACGTGGCTCACAGGCAAAATGCGTATGAAGCTCATCAAAATGCTTCCAGGCTTTGGAATCAGCTGGGTGTCGCATGATTCCATCTTTAATGCGCTCTTTATGATGCCACACCATCTCAGATGCGGTCTTAGAGGACATAAAGAGGCGTTGGACTCTCGGCTTGAGTGGGAAGTGCCGCAATATTTTTACTGGTATTTTCTTCCCATTTGCTCTCCTTTTCTCTTCCCCACTATGTTTATCATCCCTCCACCTCAATGCATGACATAACTTACAAGCATCAAGATTTGCATCTTCTTTCCAGAATAGCATGCAATTATTCCTACATGCATCAATCTTATTATAAGAAAGTCCAAGATCTTTAATAATCTTCTTAGCCTCATAGTACGACTCAGGAAGTGTAGACCCCGATGGTAACAGATCGTTTTTCAAAAACTCCAACAACATAGTGAAAGATTCATTACTCCACCGACCAAGAGACTTCATATGAAGTAATTTCACCATTGCAGATAACTTAGAAGAGCTACAACCAGGGTATGCAGGTTGCTCAAAGTCTTTCAATAGCCTGTAAAACCTTTTTGCATCTTCATTTGGTTCCTCTACAAAATCTGCATTGCTTGAGGAACCTTGTTCACTTACACCATGGTAAAGAGGAAATAGGTCTCTTATCATCTCATCTATCTCATCATCACTTTGATTCCCACTTTCTGATCCGTCCTCACTAACAAACTCACCCTCCATCTCATCATTTTCAGATTGACGTTCATTGGGCCTTTCACCATGATGGTACCAAAAAGTATATCCCTCAAGTATACCATATACAGTAAGATGCATCTCAACTATATGTCTAGCATGCTCACTTGAGTTACAGCGCTTCACACAAGGACATTTTATAACTGTTGTCCCCTCTGCCAACCGGCTAAATGCAAATGAAAGGAAGCTTTTAACCCCTTCGCTATATTCATCACTAAGACGATCATGGATAGAGAGAGTCATCCATCTTTTACTAGGAGCCATTTCCTGAAAATAAAATGATCAACGGAACCCTAGCAAGTTTAACTAGAAAATATAATAAACATGAAGATTAATGAAGAAAAGCATAAATTCCACCATATAGCCTTTATGTATGACACAGTAAAATAACATGGTCCCAAGCATATAAGTTGGCAACAAAATTGAGAAATTCAACCCAAACAATCATAAGCAACATACAAAAATCAAAGCATGCACACATAAAAAATCTTACAAAAGTAAAGATCCAATTTTTGAATTTAATTTCATCTTACCATTTCCACCATTAATAGTTGATAACTGTGCCTTCTCCTTTTGATTTTGAACTTGAGATGTATCAACAAATCTATGGGTAATGTGAGGTAAGGTAAGACTTTTCACATGCTCATCAATTGCGTACACATGAACACTTTTACACTTTCCCAGTTTGGCTACCATATCTATCACCTCTTTGTCACCAATAATCCTTCTCAACTCTCCACTCCTTTTAGAGTTATTCCACCATAGTTCGATGACATTACTCTTATAACCGCAATCATCCTTCAATATAGCAAACAACTCAGGCAAGGACAATCTATCACATTCACATTCAACCGAGGTACAACCAATCTCCCTTATATAATAAATTTTGTTATCACTTTCTTCAAATTTTCCCCCATAATGGAAGTGAATCATAATTTTTAAATCTAAAGCCATCTGCATTTAGAAACAAAAAATAGACGTGATTAGTTTGATATTACATCATGCCCTAATCTAATCATCAACAACTGATGAACTATTATATATATTGATTAATGTGACATTGTATTCTTTGTCAGTGCGATCAATATGAACTAAATTATATATTTTCAAACATTTTTAGAGTCAAATACACAACAAACAAAGTACTAAGATATAAGAAGAAATAAATACGAACATATGGATCAATCTATCACATGAAGCATAAATACAAAACCTACTGCCACAACAAAAAAAAGAAGGACAGAAAATATAGAGATGGAATAAACCCATCAGGACAAGAAGCTTAATGTTCACCATAGTAACTAACCAATCGATTCCATTATCCCTGCCCCAGAAATATGCTAAGTTGAAGTGACCAAAGATAAAATTTAAAAAATAATCTCATAGAAAAAAAAAGACAGAAATGATGTCTCCTAAGGAAGTGGTACATTTAATTATCAACACATGATTATTACAAATAATGATGCTCCTTACTTGCTATTATCATTAGGACAAAATACTCAAGTTTACTAACTCAATTACATATAGAATGATATGATCCAAAACAAACCAGCTAGATTTTCCAAACTATCCTTACAACAATTATATATTGTCTTTCATTAGACTAGTGCACAAAAGGCTCAGAAGAGACCTAAATTCCTGTACACTATTAATAATGGTCTCAAAGTGCAATGTGACATGTGAGGTATGAATAAGAGGATACATTCACCATATGAAAAATATTTTGACATTTTTGTGAAAGTACCACTACAACAAGTATGCTTTTTTGTAGCAACTTATTTGTGGCAAAAATCAAATTGCCACTAAATCATAAAAAAATTGAAATAATTGTAGCAATGTTAATATTGCCACGGAAGCACATATTTACTGTAGGAAATACATAAAATTGCTAAAATGTGCCTATAGAGACTGTCGTTTGGAATTTCAACCTCCTCTAATTTCATAACCTGCCCACACTCCTTCACCATTTTTGTTCCTTCGCTTTCTTGTCCTTGCGTTCTAAAGAGACCTGGTTGCTTCTCTTCTCTCTATTCGCCAGTTAGTTTTGCTTCTAATCTGGGTTAAATTGTTAATTTCCAGGCTACTATGCTTAACTAGGAGGTGAGTTGATTGAAGGGACTCCGTGTGAGTGGGTGATTGAACACTAATGATTTATTTTGGTTCATGTCTCAGTTTGACATTTCTTTGATTATTAGTCTGTGAGTTTAAATTTTAGCAAATACTCTAGAAATAACAAACTAATGGGGGATTCTTCTTTTACTCAAGATATCAGGATACAAAGGTACGCCACCTTTACTCCATGTCCACCCCTTATGTACATACTTATCTAATGGGCAAGGGCTGTTACCTGAATGTCATATTGTAGGCTCAGGTATGCCTCCTGGCTTATATTCTCTAAAAGCATAAGGCCTTACACTTAGGTGTAGTCTTTGTTTTATGTTCAACAGGATTAAACAAAGTTCTTTTATGGGGGATAGCAAATCTGTATTGACAGCCTTTGCGTACTGTGTGCTAAGAAAAATTATTGCTCAATCGATGTGATGTGTGACCTTATCTTGATGCGGGAAATGTGATTGGTGAGTGATAAAATTCTGTAGTTAAATTGTATAGACAAGAATTTGTAGTTATATCTTTCTAGCGCCTATAATGTGAACAAGATGAAATTGAACATTATTTTACAAAATGCATCATCACAATATGGATGAAAGCATTAACATTAGTATTAAGAATACTCTAATGTACATCTTCTAAAGTTATAGGGTGTGCAAGCAAAATTTTTTTATCTATGAATATATAGAAGCTTGTGAATGACATGCTCTAGGGACTTAATAGCTTTACCTCAGTAGTATACAAACTGAGCATAGACCTAACTGCAATTTCCTATCGGAAAGAGGAAGTCCCGTTATTCCCTGAGTGAACTACCTCCTTTCTTATTAAGCCCCTGTAAGTGATAATTTACGTTTCTTAAGTTTTTTCATTTTTTGTACCCTGTATACAGAAGACACCAACAATACGGTCATGCTCCAGCATCAACATGATGCAAAACTAAGAGGTGTTATAAAAGGGAACTTTCCCAAAAAGATGCGCAACATTATATTAACATCCATACAAGTACGAGTAACCTTCTTAGAACTTAAATAACCTAAGGATGGTTTCTATCTTTCTTGGTAACTCTTTGATGGTCTCCCTTACTGTCTTTATTGGGTTCTACTAGTTTGCATTTTTATAATGGTTCCTTACAGTATGGCCTAGGGAACTTGTGTATGATCCACATTTTTACTGTCACATTTTCCTCACTTAGTTTAAATTGAAATGCTCATTTTGTTTTGGGCATTATCCCTCAATTCTCATGTAATTTCCAACTTTGCTTGCTTGCATGCATCTAGTCTCATATATAATATGTGTATAGAAGTGGGCAAATTAACTTGCATAGTGATTGAAAATTATGGACTTTCCCTTTCTAGGGTTCTCGAACTGGCAATTTCACTACCAAAATTTGTGATAGCTTTTTTGGCTCCTTTAATTTCTTATATTTATACCAAATTAAACCACATAGCTAGTATCCATGTCGAGTATGTCCATGCTTGGTATTGCGTCCCTTGAATCTTATTCTAGCTTATGTTTTTATTCTTTTGAGTGAGCATTCGTTAATTCTTTTTTTCCTAATTCATTGTTTGTTATATTGATTTTTTATCTGTATTTATCCCCATGCTTGTAGGCTGCTGTATATGCCATGGATGTTGATCCAATGGATGTTGTTGGCAGGCTCTTGTAATTACTATAGAGGTTGTGTGCACAGCAACCAACACATATCAATCATCATTCGCCTGTAACTACTGCAAAGGTTGTGTGCATAACAGCCACCACACATTTAGTCATCAATCACAACCACAGACACCGACGACTACTCTGTTTCTTGTTTTGAAGTTTATTAGAACAAAGTGCAACGTAATTATTCTTGTATCTTCATGATAGCCATAATTGCTTCATTACATTTTTCTTTTATTTGTTGTATATATCCATTTTGTCGTTCAATGATGGACAAGCATGAAAGAGTGCAGAAGATAAAATCTGATCATGATTCATGAAGGCTTCATCTCTTTTATTTGTTGTACAGATACCTTTTGTAACGCAGTATTTGTGGCAATTTCTTAAATTGTCACAAAAGGTTATTGAGGCAAAATATCAACATATTGTAGCGAAATAAGGCGCTACAAAAACTCAATTTTCTTGTAGTATACTCAAGCTTTTGGATAACAGTCTTCATTTTAGGAATGGAGCCTTATCTCTGTGCTTCCACCTCCAATACTATCTTAAAACGCTCCACATGTCCCTTCAAACTACTCCAATAAGCA
>JACYFF010031952.1:94986750-95003236 GCA_017589665.1 Selenicereus undatus | reverse complement strand
TTTACCAAGTGGTATTTGGTTGTAAATACTCGTGCCCGATATTTGATGATACAAAGTGATATTGCCAGTATTTAACTTATACAAATTAAACCCAGACAGTAACTTTTGCCTTTTTTGACCGACATGGTATACTTTGGGCAATGCCTCCAATATATATAACACTAGTTAAGACTCCTCCAATGATAAAATGACATGGGCTGAAGTCAAATTAGGTCAAGAATCGACTTGATACCAAGGTTTAGGAGAAAACATAGGCAAGATGGTCATTCCATCCCTGAATGACACTGTTACTGTTCCACCCTTAGGCACCATCTCCTAAGCTATGAATGCCCTTGGTATAAATACTCCCACTTATGATCTTTATGGCAAGTATTGATCATTATTCATGACTGGATAGTTATTACATCTCCCCAAAATCAATAAAATCCTTTCTATCTTTATTCTTTCCTTTTTTTACATTCTACTTTATTGATTAACTTCAGCGTTGAAAGGGTCTTCCTTAGCTCAAATCCAATATCGACCTTTCATATAGGTCATTAAAGGACATGTCTGCATCTCTAATAGACCAATACACCATCCATCTGTAGCTCAGAACTTTTCTCTTACTTACCTAAGTTTCTTCAAAAACACACATTAAAATGAGATTTATTAATATAGTTTGAAGTTAAATGAAATTACCATTTTGAAGTCGAAGGAATTACTTTATTAAGTAATCCAACATAATTAAAAACCCTTTTTCCATAGTAAAACCGTACATTAAAGAATCGTTTTATGAATAGATGAATCAGCCAAAAGAGTCAAATCAATAAAATCATATTGATTTAACGTATGAGGTTTGTCTCTCATAAATCATAACCAATTTAACAGTTGCTCTTTTTTTTTGGTTTTGTTTCCATGTGTTTTTACTTTTTGATTGGTTTTTTGGGAGGAAAACGGGGTGTTGGATAAATTAAGAAAACAATCGATCTAGGATCACTTTGAGATTTTTAAGGAGATGGTATACTCTTTTCTTAAAAACTTTAATCGTCCCTAATTGTGCAACAAGGTTTAGTGATTAGATCTTTGGGATACAAAAAAGTCTCTCTGTCTGTGTATTGCACACACGAAGACAGGCCGTAGGAGCCTTAAGACGTAATAGAAATTCAAAGGGAAGGTTGCTAAGAATAATTTTTAAATAGATCAAATCACACTACTCATCCTCTATTTATAGAGAATATGGTGTGGTTTCAAGAGATATGCACCGTTTCATGAGATGAAATCTCATCCATTGATTTTAATCTCAATGGCAATAATTGAAGAGACACTTATGAAATTAGTTAGTTAACTAACTAATTACATCTCTTCAATAGCAAATAATATTAATTACTATTTATATTTAATAGCAAAAAATATTAGTTATTAGATGCCTTTTGCCAAAAGTCACTATTGGCATCCTTTGGAGCATTTAATTAATACCAATTAATAATAATAATTAACTCATGGCTCTTATAAATTTTCATTTTTATGAAAATTACTCCAAGATTCCCCCCTCCCAATTCCATAATAAATGGTGTAACGAATTTTCGGAGGTCTTTATGCATAAATGAAGGTGTCTTGCGATTGAACCTCCACCTTAGTGACTTGTCCATCAAATATTCAGGTTTAAGTGATAGACTATGCTTTGAACCAGTAAACCCCTCTGAATACTTGCATGTGTCCTGTGTCCATTCATGAGCATATTGGAGCCAAGCCCATTAGACTCCTCTAAGCCGACCTTGCTTAAATACTCATATAGGTGTACCTTTATAATATCCCATAAATATTATAACATGAGAACTTCTGAATTAGAGAAATAACATTTCATTTTCATTAACTTGGTAAATACTTACAATTACACCCAAACATACCCGGGGACTTACAAGAAATTTATCGAAGTTAAGCACTTATTTCTAAACATTCTAAAAGTTCTTCATGTAAGGTTCATTAAGAGCCTTACTCACCCTCCAAAACTATATAGGGGAATCTAAGCACTCCGGTCATGGATGGAAAGTGAATGAGTGTCTCAAACCATTCTTATGATGTACTTTGACTCATTGAACTTAGGACTGAATGTTTCCATCCAGCTTTAAGTTGAGTTTCCACCATAGAAGGTTTTGGATATGGACTTTAACCCTATCCCTCTGGCTGTTTTGATCACTAAATCTCATACAAGGCCTTTCATTAATGGATCAGCCAGATTTTGTATTGAACGTACAAAATCCAAAATTATGACACCATCTTTGATAAGTTGTTTTACATAACTGTGACATAAACCAATATGCCTTGATTTACATAAACCAATATGCCTTGATTTACCATTATATATTTTATTGTATGCTCTTGTCAAAATAGAAGCACTGTCACAACGTAACGTAGAGAAAGAGGTGACATTGGTTTTGGCCACAAAGGATTTTCATATAGCAAATTCCTTAACCATTCCGCTTCTTTACAAGTCGATGTTAGAGTAACAAATTCAGCTGACATAGTCGAATCAGCTATACAAGTTTGCTTCTTTGATCCCCAAGATACTACACCCCCACTAAGAGTGAAAATCCATCCACTTGTGGAGGAATGATCTTCACTATTTGTTATCCAACTTGCATCTAAAAAACCTTCGAAAACAGATGGATAACCACAATAGTAAAGTCCGTAGTCAATAGATGACTTGAGGTATTTTAATACCCTTCTTACCGCATGCCAATGCATATGAATAGGGTTACTTGTATATCGACTTAGCTTGCCAACAGCAAAAGCTATATCTAGTCTTGTGCAAGACATTGTATACATCAAACATCCTATAACCCTAGCATATTCAAGTTGACATAGTGGTTTCCCAGTATTCTTTTCAAGTTTTAAACTTACATCAAAAGGAGTAGATACAGGTTTACAATCATGATTGTTAAATTGCTTCAACACCTTTTCAATATAATGCGATTGAGACAATATCAATCCATTTTCAACCCTTGTTATGTTAATCCCTAAGATAACATCAGCTTCTCCTAAATCCTTCATATCAAAGTTTTGGGACAAAAATGCTTTGGTATTCTCTACTTGCTCAATATCTGTACCAAAAATCAACATATCGTCTACATATAAGTAAATGATAACTCCCTTATCACCAATAAACTTGGTGTAAACACACTTGTCGACATCATTTATATGAAAACCATTTTTCAAGACAACCTCATCAAACTTTTGATGCCATTGTTTAGTGGCTTGCTTAAGTCCATACAAGGACTTAACTAATTTACATACCTTGTGCTCTTGACCCGGCACAACGAATCCCTTGGGTTGTCTTATATACACCTCTTCATCTAGATCACCATTTAAAAATGTTGTCTTGACATCCATTTGATGAATTACTAGATTATGTATAGAGGCCAGTGCTAGCAACAATATAATGGTAGATGTTCTAGCAACGGGGGCATATGTATCAAAATAATCTAGGCCCTCCTTTTGGGTATTCCCTTTGGCTACCAACCTAGCCTTAAACTTAATAATCGAACCATGAAGGTTCTTCTTTGTTTTAAACACCCATTTACATCCAATAGGTTTGCATCCCAGTTGGAGATCAACTAATTTCCAAGTGTCATTACCCATGATTGAAGTCATTTCATCATCTATTGCTTCTTTCCAAAAAGGAGCATTCGATGATGACATTGCCTCCTCATATGTTAAAGGATCCGATTCCACATTAAAACAAAATGGAACACAATTAGAGATTGAATCTCTAGAACCTTCAATAAGGTAGATAAGAAAATTTGGCCCATAATTTTTAGTCTTTCTTGCCCTTTTACTCTTTCTAAGTTCAAGTACATCATTAATATCAACCTCTTGTTGATCGTGTACTTGACTATCATTATGTTCCATTTCTCGAACTTGAGAGACTGCATCCAGTCTAGGAATAGATGAAAACCGTGTTTCATCAAATAATGCATCCCTAGATTCAATGATAGTATTAACGGAAATAAAGTCATTTGGTTCAATAACCATGAACCTAGCTATACGCTTTACTACATATAACATGTCCAATAAAAATGCATTCGATTCCTCCTTCACCTAATTTCTTTCTCTTAGGTTCGGGTACTCTTACTATTGCCCTACAACCCCAAAGTTTAAGATGACTCAAGTTAGGTTTTCTTTTGTTCCAAAATTCATAAGGAGTGGTCTTACTCCTCTTATTTGGAACCCTATTTAGGACATAACAAGCAGTTAATAATGCTTCTCCCCAAAAGCCATGTCCTAAACCCGAATTAGAAAACATAGCATTAACCATCGCGATTAAAACCCTATTCTTTCTTTCGGCCACACCATTTTGTTGTGGTGTATAGGGAGCAGTCACTTCATGGACAATACCGGTGGTATTAAAATATGTAGGATCATAGTATTCACCACCCCAATCACTCCTTAGGCACTTAATAAATTTTTTACAATGAATTTCAACTTGATTTTTATATCTCTTAAACATGTCAAGTGCCTCATCCTTTGAACTTAGTAAGTACACATAGCAAAATCTAGAATAGTCATCTATGAAAGTGATAAAATATCTCTTACCACCCATAGTTAACTGTCCATCATTTCACATATATCACTATGTACTAAGTCAAGGATATTTAAATTTTTTTGAATAGATAGAAAGGGTTGTCTAGTGATTTTTGTTAGCATGCAAATTTTGCATTATCATCACTTTTATTCACATAAGGAATCAAGTCAAGCTTTACCATATAATTCATTCGTCTAAAATTAACATGGCCTAATATATTATTCCATAAAGAAAATGAATCACAAATATAAGCAGAAACATTATTCATATTATTAATGCTTAACTTGAACATTCCATCACACACATATCTCTTTCCAACAAACACCCCTCACTTAGAAATTACAACTTTATCAACATCAAAAACTAATTTAAACCCAAAGCGGTTCAACAAACTACCCGACACAAGATTCTTCCAAATATCCGGAGCATGATGTACTTCATTCAAAGTTAAAAACTTTCCGAAAGTAAATTCTAGAATTACACTTTCCTTGCCTAGGACTTGTGCTTTCGAGGAATTTCCGATATAAAGGAAAGCACCATCCTCCACCACTTCATAAGTCTTGAAGCATGCCTTATCCTTGCAAATGTGTCTTGTAGCACAAGAGTCAATCCACCAAGAATTCTCATCTTGGATCATGAAGACTTCAGAGATCATGGCTGCAAATTCTTCTCTCTTCTCGGATTGCTTGGGTCCAGATCTAGACTTGTTAAAGTCCTTCTTTTTCTTCTTCTTGGGATTTGGACATTCACGTCTCAAGTGATTTGCGCTATCACAATTCCAACAAACCTTTCTCTTTTTACTCTTCTTGTCATGAATCTTGTTATAATTTCTCTTTTTAGGTTGGCTAGATTCCACAACATTAACAGTAGAGATAATTTTATTCTCTTCTTGTTTACGAAATTCCTCTTCTATTCAAAGAGAGTTAGCCAACTCCTCAAGAGAAAGGTCTTCTTTTTTATGTTTGAAGTTATGTTTAAAATCTTTCCAAGAAGCAGGGAGTTTGTCAATGATACTAGATACTATTATAGTTTCATTCATATTCATATTATGCATTTTGAAATGCCCTAAAATCCTCTCAAGTTCAAAAATTGTTCCACTATAGAACGATCTTCCCTCATTCGATAATTATTGAATTAACTCACCAGGAATTTCTTACTAGTAGCATCCTCCTTCATGTATCTAGTCTCCAAAAGATTTCACAATTCCTTTGCATATGACACAGTTTGATATGTGTCGATCAATGAGTCACACATGTTGTTGAAGATATGGCCACGATAAATGTAGTCTTCATTATCCCACTTGTGATGACACCGAATTTGTTCAGCAGTCTCATCATCATGTTCTTGTGGTAGGTTGGATGTAAGGACATATGCTACTTGTAAGGTGGTAAGTAGGAAATGCATCTTCTTCTGCCATCGCCTAAAATTCCCTCCGTCGAATCTCTCCAACTTTACAATGTTAGCGGCCAAATCTCTAAAAGAAGAAGCCATGATTAAAGTCATTAGATAAGAAAGGAATCGGTCTAGAATCACTTCGAGAATTCTAGGCATGTGGTGTACTCTTTTCCTAAAGACCCTAATCACTCCTAATTGTGCAACAGAGTTTAGTTATTAGATCTTTGGGATACAAAGAAGTCTCCATGTCTGCGTGTTGCATACACGAAGACAGACCTTAGGAGCCTTAGAACGTAATAGATATTCAAAGGAAGGTTACTAAGAATAATTTTTAGATAGATCAAATCACACCACTCATCCTCTATTTATAGAGAATATGGAGTGGTTTCAAGAGACATGCACCTTTTCATGATATGAAATCTCATCCATTGATTTTAATCTCAATGGTAATAATTGAAGAGACACTTACGAAATTACTTAGTTAATTAACTAATTACATCTCTTCAATAGCAAATAATATTAATTACTATTTATATTTAATAGAAAAAAATACTAATTATTAGATGTCTTTTGCCAAAAGTCACTATTAGCATCCTTTGGAGCATTTAATTATTGCCAATTAACAATAATAATAATTAACTCATGTCTCTTATAAATTTTCATTTTTATTGAAATTACTCCAACACGAGGTGGGGTCTTTGACCAACTTAGAGGACCATATTTCCGATATAGATGCCATTTAACTTTCCATTAATTAATGACAAATTTTCCTTTCTAAACACAAAGGATTATATTTGTGTCAATCACAAATAAAACAAATTGTAAAAGTATAGGTGTATTATATGGCTTGTCAAGATATTTTTGACAAAGGTTACAACGGAAATTATGTGATAATATCGGGTGAATATGAGTTACGTCTACCGGCTTGCTATATGTTGGTCTGAGTTTGGTTTGCTGTCTATCGGCTTGCTATATGTTGGTTTGAGTTTGGTTTGCTTATTAAAATTATTTGTTAGCTTACTATAATATTAGTCATGTTATTCACAAAAAATGCACCCCAACTTGCTAGAAGTATCTATCATTAAAAAATGCTAATCTAAATATAGTTTACTAATTAAAAGTATCTATTAGCTCACTAAAATAATAGTCATTTTGCTTACTAAATGTAGTCTGAGTCTTGTTTATGCACTAAAAGTATCTGTTAGTTCCCCAACATGCTAATCATATTAGTGAGCCAAATCTGTGTGTACATGTGCAAGTGTTACTAACTTATACAATATTTTTTACATAGCCAAATTCGGATTTTAGTAAGCTAGATAGTATTTTTAATCAGTAAAACTTGGTATAGTACAAGATTATGACTAATTATACAATATAACAATTATGGCTCGTTTGGTTCTATGTAATCAAAGTGGTAATGCAATTAAAATGGTAATGATGATTCCATTACCATGTTTGGTTACCGTTAAATGATGTAATAAAGATTACATTGTAATTATATTTATCTCAATCTATGCAAATATAATTACTTAGCTTTTCCTAAACTATTTTAATTGCATACCTTCAAATTAATCTCTACCCAACCATAAGCTATTATATTTTCACGGTAATTATACCAAATAAAAGCGAGTTGAATTGCAAATATTTTATGCCACGTGTAAAGTGACGTATTACTTGTAATTTCATCCCATTACAATTGCAAAAATTTTGTAACCAAACATTGTAATGTAATTATTGTCCCATTCCATTACATTGATAATTGCATTACATGACTGATTCTATTGCATAGTAATTACATTACTTTCAACCAAACACTACATTAAAGTTAGGACGTCGGATCAAGCAATCGAGCCAAGTTCTAAAACGAGGATACTTGAATTGCACAACTCTTTAATGTTTTTTTGGCACACTTTAGTGTCGATAGTTTTTTTTATATGTTTTGGAGATCTGCATAAATAGAAGTATATTTCAAGTGGCTCCTATTTATTTTCAATTGTTTTGTAGTTGTATTTTGTAATGTATTTGTCAACCAATTATCTAATTGATGCATACCAAGTTTCAAATAACTTTTGGCTACACCCTCATCCACACCAAGATCCAAGTCAACTTTTTTTGGTTAAGATGGTCACTGCTTCAGCATTTCATTGGGTTTTAACTTGGCTTCTCATCATCCAAACAACGTCCAATTGAGGCAATCTATGCTTTGTTGGGAAGCTTAGAGAGTTGAATTTAGAATGATGCAACAAAATTTCGAGTTAGGTTGCGTTTTAATTCCATAAAGTGATAAAAATCCCAACTCATACAGTGAAGATTTTTGTCAAAAAATTTGCTGAATTGGGTTGGGTTAAAATCCTACCTAAGGAAGGGCAAATGAAGAAAGCCCAAGTTTTTCTAATTCTATAAAGTCTCTATTTTAGTCCCATGAGCTAAAATTTGGCATTGGTTTCCAAGATTGGAACAAATGGCCCAAATATGTGGAGTGCGGACAAAATTTTAATTTTGAAGCAATATGAAATTTAGCCTTAATTGATGAGGATACAACTGTTATATTTGAGATTAGGTAGCATGTGGTGATTGTAGACATACCAACGAAGACTTTTCAAGTGGTGAGGTCCCTATTAGAGTTGTAGAGTCTTCTAGAAGCCTCCTAGAAAGAGGGGGAATAGTCATGGAGAAAGACTACTCATCTTAGTTGTAATTATTATTTTAATTTATTTTCCTAGGATAATTTGTAATCCCCTTACTGGTACACTTGCCCCACTATTGTAATAGCTAATCTCCCCCCCCCCCCTCATTTTGGGTATTTATAGACTTCAATACCTCTAAAAAAACTCAACTTGAGTTGAATTATGAATGGAAAGATAAATGACTATTTTCTCTCACTAAAAGCTCTACATCTTATCTCTTTAATTAAGGCCCTATTCTTTTTTGCGTTTCAGAGGATTTAGCTAACAGCTTACAGCTTCTAACTTTTTCTTATAGCTGCTTACATCCTTAACATAATTCTTACAGCTTCTTACATCTTCTTACATCTCCTTACATCCCATATAGATTTTTGTATAATATTCATGTATTTTTGTTCTAGTAATTACATAAATATGTGTATATTTCTTTTTGTTATACTATCAATATACAGAATTTGTGAATATGTTATGAACTCAACATTTATACATAAAAACATAAATTAACGACATAAATTATATTTGATTTTTGACGTAAAAAATATATATTATTATAGATGAAATAAGTGAACTTGCTTTTAAAATTATAATACAAAGCTTTCTTTCATGTTTAAGTCTGAATCATATATAACAACTCTCAAACTGTAAGTGATGAAAGCATTATAGTTATTTCATCTCTAAGGTTATCCGTGATAATTTTGTTGCTGTCATTATACAGTTGGCCATTCGGTGGTCATTTCAAATTTGGCTCCCTCGCTGAGATTGATATGCACTTGTTTTGCAGAATAATAAAATTGTGGAGAGTACAACAAGAAACGATTATCTCAAGTTGCTGCTCTTGTCTCATTTGAGGGATTGTGAAGGCCAATTTAATTTTCCATCTTTTGTTTTAGAAGGTAATTTTCAGTTTTTTATTGTCCAATATGATAGTACAATTTTTCTATTTCAAGCATTACTTCTTAATGTTTTAAGGATTTATTTATAAAATTCCTTGGTAATAATATAAGAAATCACCTCAAATATAGGAAATTTTGATTGAAAAAATTTGTGGGATTTAATATATTTTATTGTTGTTTAATTTACTTGGTTAAAGGTTTATTTTCAATAAGTATATTATTTTAATATTATTGTTTCTCATCGAAAACGTTAATTTTAAAAGAAACAAATTTTGTTTCAATAATATTAAGAAATAATTTGTTTGTTGATGGTATCAAATTTATTTCATAAGTATAACTAATATATTATACGTTATTTCATAAATCATACATTAAACACCAATAATATACAAACATGTCTATAAATTATACTATACAACTCTTCAACAATTCAACAACTCCTTACATCTATTCTTACAGCTTCTTACAGCTCCTTACATCTGCTTGCAGCTTCTTACATCTTCTTACAACTTTTTGTATCTTCTTACAGCTCCTTACAGTTCCTTACAGCTCCTTACAGTTTCTTGCAGCTCTTTATAGCTTCGTATATTTTCTTACAGCTTACACTTGTATCTTACACAAAAAAGAACAGGCCACAAGAATAGTGCATAGAGTCTTTCCTTTAGGCTCCGTTTGGACCTTGAAAAATTTGGTTTAAAGAAAAAATTTCGGAAAGTAATTTTTTTCTTGTGTTTGGTTTAGAGAAAATCGCAAAATCAAAAAAATATGGAGGAAAACTAGGTAGAAAATTTGTTATAAAAAAGTCATAAAATGTTCCTCATAATGTTGTGAGGAATGTTTGGGAAAAATTCTCAACCTCTTCCAACCTTGCACTACTTAGATGATATCAATATGATTTAAGTAATTCATCAACATTCAAATTTCTCATTCAAATTCTTGTTTTTTTTTTCTCGATCTAAGCAAGAGGAAAAAAGCTCACTTTCTCCCTACTTTTTTTCCTTTACATTTTTTTCCTTCAACTTTTCTTTCTATCAAATTTTCTAAGGATCAAATGGAGGCTTAGAATTCTTCCTTGGTGGGTAAGAGCCTTTAGGATATGAATTTGATAGAAAATAATTAATCTGTCATTAATATTTTACCTTGGGCACAAACCTCACAATCTTATTAATTGATTAAGATTTGATTCAAGAGAAGCATCCTTTGGTGTGATTGTTTTCCTTGTTATATTGATCATGGCCTCTTGGGAGCTTGAGGATCCATCCTCATCAGTCATCACTAATAGAAAATAGAAAAGGAATTGTGTGATTTATTTTATTTTATTTTTGAAGTCGTAAGTTAGCCTATGCAATCCCCTCCATAGGATAAAAGTCCAAAGAGCTAGCAAATGAGAGAGGAGGGTCACACACACATCAAACTAGGCCCAAGTCCAACAGAGGCCTAGCATGTCACTAGACCTACAAAGGACTTCCAGAAGTACTATAAATTTTCCAAGGAAATTGTATCCATCAAGATTTGAACCCTAGTACAAAGTATAAAAATGTTAAGTCAAAAATCATGCATTATTTTTATAATTATTTCGAGTATATTATATATATTATTTCGTTTAATTGTTTTGTTTTATATATTTTTCAGGGTTAGTATCAATTTAATAAAGATAAGAAGAGAGGACGTAGAAGCTCGGGTTTTACACACTTGGCTACAAGACGGTCCAAAAATAATAATTATGAAAATTATTATTTTCATCATTATTATATTGGGCTAGGGTTTCAAGAGTTGGTAAAAAGCTACAAGTCTTGAGGAAAAAGAAACCTAAGGAAGAAAGGAGAAGAAAATCCTAAGCAAAAACCCTAAACCCTCACTTTATTAACATTACCCACGCCTAACCCATCTTTTTGATTACCATCACACTCCTTCTTCTTCACCACAGAACATCTTCTTCCCACGGCTACTGCTCCCTCTTCACACACACGACCATCTCCTTCAACACAACACTAGCCCATCTCCATAGCCCCATCTTCATCGCCATCAGCCATCTTCACCATCGTCATCAGCTCCATCATTGCCATCAGCCATCTTCACCATCTCCATCAGCTCCATCATCATCGATCATCAGCTCCGTCATCATCGATCATCAGCACGTCACCATCATGTCCTCATCTCCCACGCATCATCTCACCGTGATTATCATCATCGATCATCGTCATCGTCATCGTCCACCACCCCACGGTCTCCATCTTCTTCAATTAATCTTTATTTCCTCTTAGCCTTCGTTTAATTTTTTTATTTTTTTGGTGTATTACGTTAGGTCTATTTTGTCTTATTTTTTATTTAGTTAATTATTAAAACATGATTTATTTGGGTGAATTTTGTGATGTTATTTTTAATATGAGTGAGTAATTTTTTTTGCGTAATATAATGTTCTTGAAGCCATGCTAAATTAATTATTTTGAAACAAGTTTTATGCTTTAATGCCTAGTTGATTTCTATTCATGATTCTTTAGCGATTAACGTTTATCGTTTATGAAATTTGTGTTAAATCAATTAGAATGCATGCTAGTTGATTAAATACAATTTCGATTGATAGTTTAGAAGATTATAATACGTAAAAGTTATCATCGTTTAGGCCTAGGCATCACCCTAATCAATGATGGATGACTCAAACCCATCTCTTTTAATTAGGTAATCGCTTTAGATCTTTGTTAAATCGATTTGCTGGTAAATTGGTTACAAAGTGTTAAATAATGTTTTTCTAATTCTTAATGCTCTAATTTGGTTAAATATTTGCGCTGGTGTGAAGATTATCAAATTAGTAGGGTTTATATTAGGACTGGACCTAAGTAAACTAAAATCTAAGAAAAAACGGGGAAGAACCGCTGGTGGATATCTTTTACAATTTAACTCATGAATGAAATTAACTTGTGTGTTAATGATAAATATTAATTTGCATGGAGGATTGAGATTATACTAAGCATTTTTCATAAATTTGATAACTTTTGATTATTATTTATTGCTTAGAATTAATTTGATTAGTTTGTTGATCTTTGTTCTAGTTTTATTAGCTTTAATATAATTTCAATCAACCCCCCCCCCAAAAAGTATAAGGAGTGTATAGATAATTTTAGATGACTTAAATTTTGATTTTTAGAGTGGTTATAATGTTAGATTCATTTATATTCAATTCTAGTATTTAATTACCGGTTTGTTAGAACTTAGACTAAAAATAGTTATTTTTGTTATTTTTCAATTTTTATTAATTCTTAGGGTTTATATAGTTCCATAGTATTCTCATATTAAATTTTGTAATTTTTGGAAATTATTTGATAATTTTTCAGAATTATTTTGTGAAATTGATATGTGCAGGTTTTTAGGTAATTAATTCTGAAAATTTCGATTTTTAATTTTAATTCACGATTGTTAGGTATTTTTAAGTCCAAAAAATTGTGTAATACAATTAGGGTAATTTTATTAATTATTTTCGTGTTTATATTTATGCATATTATTTTATTTCTAGTTTCAGATCTAATATTCTGCATTGATATTCTGTGGTAATTTTCTGATTTGATTTCTCTGAAATTATTTGGAAACAATTGAGGAGTTATAAGATTATATACCTGAAGAATAATATTTTAGGTTACTTTTTGAAATTTTTAATATTTATTTTCGGATTATTATTTGTTGTTTTGATTTTTAAGTAGAATTTCAGTTACTATTCTGATTTTATTTTTCTAGATTATTTAGGAAATATTTTTACTGTTTTATTTCCAGAATATGATTCAGAATATTTAGGAGCATCATTGGGTATTTTTCTAGATTTTTATTCATTAGATTTTAATTATTTTAGAATTATTAAGATTAGACTTAATAAATTGGATTAGTAAAATCATTAGGATTAAGCTAGCCTTCTTACAAAATCTTTCCTTGTGGATCGATCCCTACTTTCCTATGCTATAAAAAGTATTTAATAACCGAAGTAGTGGTTAAATTTGTAACTCTCGACAGACTTTACAAAAAAATCTCTCCTATCCCATTACAACAACGCACACTTGGTAGTTGGTAGAAAGTGTGTACAATTGCTATGGAACTAAATCCACTTTTTTAAGACTAAAATTGAAAAGTTCCTATTTAGTAGAGGGGTCAACATTAGCAAATATACCCTAGTCTTTCCTTAGAATTCACATCAAGTTACCCTAATAAGCTAGATTAAAAAAATCAATTACTATACAACTCAGTACTTACTAATGGCAGACATGGTTGAATATGTAAGTTCCTTGTATGATTACTAATATAAATGCGATCTTAGGCTTCCATATTGGGTGAGTCACATAACACAAAACATCACATGGTGTTAGAGTAATTGATTTAGGGGGAAAACCCTAACCTTTTTCTCTTAGTATGCTCCTATGCTAGGGTTTTATGTCAATGACAACTCAGATGACTCGACTCCACCCATCACTAACAACCAGACTCCTCTGGTGACACCTAGTGCCTTCGAGGTTGAGTGACCATTTTCCACTAGGTCTGGGTTTTCGTTTCCACAACCACCACCACCTCTCACACCTAGTTCTTTCTTTCAACTTCATGCATCTCTTCTAATTCTTGATCACATCACCACTTCTGCTGGTTTCCCTAATTTGTCTCTGCCTTAATACTCCATGTTGGGATCACTACCTTAGTAATTCATGTCCCCTTTTTCTGTGACCGACCTCCGCGCCACGACTGGGTCTCCCTTGTCCCAAGTTGGCGATGCTATAAGGTTTCTTTTGCCAGCTCTTCTGTTAGGAATACCGCCCATTACCTCTAATCTTTGGATCCTTAATATCAAGAACATTGTCACCACTGTGCTTGAAAAGGTTGATGATTTTCTTTTATAGAGGACTCAATTCACGTCTTACTTGATTATGCATCAACTTCAAGGGTTTTTGGATGGCACTGTGCCTCAACCACATCCTTTTATCCTACTTGCCAATGGTGTTAAGAGCCACAACCCTCCTGTTCTCTGGCTACAAATTTATCAACTCGTTTGAGCTTGAATTTTTGCCTCCATCCCCAAGGATAGTCTTACTGACATACATGAGTTACCTCATTGTCGTGCTATAGGGAAGCACCTTGAATCTTGATTCAACACTGGCAACCTTACTCACCGCATGGATTTGCAACTTATGTTGACCAACCTTGACAAACTTGAGTCTCAGTCCATGGAGGATTTTTTGCGTGATGTGAAGACTCTGGCTAACTCCTTGGCTGCCACCCAGGCCTCTATTTGAGGCCTAGCTCTTATCTAATATACTCTCAATGGGTTGGCTCCTCACTATGACAATTTTGTTAACACCCTTGCTTACATGCCTAGTATGCTGCTGTTCGTACAAAAAATGTGTTATTTTAAAGATACTTTTATACCTGTTTCATGCTCGTTATAATTGTATTTTTAAGGTTTTTATTTGATTTTATTTTGTTCTGTAGGTTTTGAATAAATATGAAAAAATGCAAGGAAATGCGGAAAAAGATGACGAAAATGCCAGGAAATGGAAATTGGACCGAATGGACTTGAACTCAACCCAAAAGCCCTTTTGTTGTTGGGCCCAAAAGAAAACAAAAAGAGGGCGGGCGGAACAACCCAAAAGTAAAGGAAACCGGCCCAATTCCTCTCCCAGCAAAACGTGCCTAGCACGTGCTCTATTTTTCTTCCCCCGCCCTCACGTGAGCAGCACATGACCTCGGTTTAAAACCCCCTCCCCTTCTTCTTCTTTCTCCTCACTCGATAAACAAAACCCGAAATCAATCCCTGAAACCTGACACCAACCCTTTCTCTCTCTAACCTCTATCACACACCATCTCCATCTCATCTCCTTTTCTCTAACTCGAACACCACACACGCCACCTTCATCTCACCCACCAGCAACCACATAGCACGCCAGCTTCCACCATCATGACCGTCCACGATTGACAAAATCCAAGGGCAGAGATCGAAGAGGGGATGGATATTTATGAAGCTAGCGGCGCCATTGAAGAAGGTGAGAGAGTTTTAGGGTTCAATTTTTAGGGTAGTCTTAGTTACTGTTTTTAGAAGATTTTAGGTTTAATTTTGAGTTTTCTCTGTTTTCAAATTCTAGGGTTTAGTTCTTGTTTCCATATTGAATTTCAAAGTATCAGTTCTAGAATTCGAGTCTTGAGGGTAAGATATTTTTAGGGTTAAATTAGTTCTTATTTTCGAAATTTCAACTTGAATTTCATATGCTTTTGTTCGAATTTCAAAGTTAGGGTTTGACAAACCCGATTAGGATTTGATGTTAGAATGGATTTTGGGTTTTGAATTTCATGTAATACCACTATAATTTTGAGTTCCCAGTAGTAATTCATGATTTTGGGTTTGGTTTTGCAAAAAAATTGGATGTTAGTTGCTTTTCATTTGAATCCCCTTCCCCTGTTCGAATTACTCCCTTTCCCCTGAACATCATCTCTGCGGGTTGTGATGAAATGGCGAAGGAGAGTTGCTCTTCTTCCCTCCCTGTGAATGAGTGATGATGATGGTCAAATTGGTGAAATTGCCTTCATAATCCTCGTTCCAGGTTCTGGGTTGTTCGACTCCTCTAGATTGCTCTATTTTGATTCTGCTTTTCCCACCCCCTATTGCTATGATTTCCCCTGTTCGTTTAGTCTAATTAAGTTAGTTCTGTTGCTTGCTACTGGGTCTGAAAATGATGATGGTTGTTTAGTTTGTTCTAGATTTCACTAGCTTGATAATGATAATGTTGATGATGGAATGATGTGGACTGTTTGATGAGTTGTTTAGATGGGTTGCCTATCTTGTTTGAATGGTATGGTGATTGTTCGGTTTACTAATTTGCTTAAATGGATTATGTTGGTTTGCTTAGCTGCATTAATGTCAAATGAAGGTTTCTTAGTTTCATTTCGTTAATGTTGCGAGATTATGATGGTTAGTTTGGTTGAATGAT
>JACYFF010031952.1:94953084-94986650 GCA_017589665.1 Selenicereus undatus | reverse complement strand
AAAATTTAAAAATTTAAAATTAAAAAATTAAAAAATTAAAAATTAAAAAAATAAAAAATAGATTTAAAAAATTAAAATAAATTAAAAAATTAAAAAATTAATGAAAAAGAAAAAAACAAAACTGTTCCATAACATCCGAAAAATTAAAACTGCGTATAATTGCTATCAAATTATTCGTACACACAATTACGTAAATTATAAAAAATTTTCAAATATGAGAAATGGTTGTTTTATGTAGGTGTGGGAAAAAGTGGGTGAATGTGGGAAGGAGTGGTATTTTTTTTTTAAGTGTGGGAAAGAGTGGGAAGAGGGGAGAAAAAGTGGGTGGGTGTGGGTTGGGTGCATTTCCCACCCAAAAGAACAGGGCCTAAGTTGAGTTAGTGGTTGGTTGATCATTTGAAGTGAGTAGTTTAGTGCTTTAGTTCAAACAATTTTGCTGATTACTTAGTGGATTGGTGGATTACTCAGGTTCTGGTTTTGTTTGATTTGGTTGTTAGAGTGCGTTTAATAGCTTAGTTTGTTGACCAAGGTTTCATAATAGATATATCTTCAAGTATTCCTTTGGCTTACTTCTCTTGTTAAGGTCCTAATAACTGCTTAGCTAAAATTTTCTAAATCGAATATCTCCATAGGTTTAGGTAATATTAGTTTCTCAATGACCTAAATCTTTTCGTTGTCCCCGAGGACAGGACCCTCAAGTATTACAGCGAAAGTTGTACGCTTGTGACTCCTCTTATATTCACACTCAAAATTTTAGCCTAACAAGTTTTTGGCGCCATTGTTGGGGACGACGACATGAGATTAGGTCATATTTTCATTTTCATAGCTCTTTTCTTATTCATTGCTTTGATTTGTCTATTTCGTTATTAGTTGTGATTTGGTTTATTAGTTATGATTTGTTTAAGTTGATTTGTTTGGTTCATTTCATGACTTTATTATTAGGTTATCTAGGTCTCGTTTTACTTTCTTTATGTTGGTATCGATTGTTACTTAGCTTAATCATTTCTTGAAAATTTTCAAAAATCCAAAAAAATTAGAAAAATCTAAAATCTAAAAAAATTGAAAAACTTCAAAAATCCTTAAAAAATTAGAAAATTCCAAAAACCCAAAAAAATTAAAAAATTGAAAACCCCTAAAAATTTAAAAAATTTAAAAACTTTAAAAACTTCAAAATGCCAGCTTTTCATTTCCCGCAATACGAGCATGAACCTTTCTTGCGTTATCTTTCAAGGCTTAATGAATATCGTGCTCATCTGAATCATAATTTTTTAAAATGAGAAATTTGTGAGGTCATTGTTGAGGGTCTAAATGTTGAGTTGAGGTGTTATATTGAATCAATTTGTCCTGGAGGTTTAATAGAATTGTTATCTAAAACTCAAAATGAAGTTTGGGATTTCTTTGAAAAATTACCTTGGGACACCTATGCGTTTGAACAACCTAATGAGACTTTTAGATACTCAACTCATGGAGAGTATGATTTTCATGCTAATTCTTACGCTTCATACCATATTGTGAATTCCTATAACTCATATAACTCTTATATGCCTCATGTGTTGTGTGACTATCGTGAATGTCCTGATCATGATGCTTATACTTGTTCTTATCGTGATTATGTTGATGCTACATGTGCAAGTTTTGAAAAGAAAATTAATGATATGACTTATCAAATGATAGAGACTATAAAAGTGAGAATTAATGTATATTCTCAATGTTTTGACCAAAATAGGGAGACTTCTAGTGAGATTGATTCTAGTTTAGGATCTCCTAAGCTTGACATTGTTCTCTATGATGATTTTGAACCTTCTTATTTTGCTAGGCCTGCTTTGAATGAAAACATGCCTTTGCCTAATCTAGAACAAGAGAGTGACCTCCCTACGTCTCTATCAACAGACCTTGCACCCTGCACTAGCTCACCCAAAGATGTCATTGAAGATATCTTAGTTTATGTCGACCTACCCACCACTTTGAATAACTTTTGTGAATTTGAGGTGGGTGAACAATTTGATACTATTGGTGAGTTAGATATAAGTATCGCACCTGAAGTTGAACCTTATGATTTCGATGATTAGAAAGCTATTTCATAGGAGTTGTGTGATAAGATAACTGAACTCACTATGTTGAGCTTTGATGATGCTATTCTTTATCCAGAATATGAATCTTTTTCATATGGGCTTGATGTTACTGAAGGTCTTGATGTGGATTTTCTTGTCGAATTTGAATCATTCTCTTTTGAACCCATCATTCCTGACCTTCCGTTTAAATTAGATGATAACATTTTGTATGTGGAATATGAATCTTTTTCTATTGAGTTTGATATCCATGGAAGTTTTGATTATGGTGTTTGTGCTGATTATGAGTCCTTCTCTTTTGACCCCATCCAAACTGGCTTCCCTTTTGAATATTTCGAGTCTGATTTTGTTGAGTATGAGATGATTGCCATTGAGAATTTTGCTTTAGACCAGACTCCTATGCATATTGACCTTAACAGACTTATGAAATGTGCACCCCCTATTTTGCCTAGATTGTTCGTTCATACTGATATAGTTTCTAGGCCAATGACCTCAATATTGGCTTGTTTTGAGTATATTTATTTCCTTTCTAATTGGGCTCAACTGTTTGATAAGTTGAAACGAGCCCTTATTTGTGCTTTATTGGCTATGTGGATGTACTCTTTTTGGCTTCAACTCACTGTTTTTCACTGCTGCTATATTATTGAGAGTTGTGCTCCTTTGTTTGATAAGTTGTTACATGTTGTGACGAGTTTTGATTTGAGTAACAGTTTTCAGGTAAGTATGGAGTGGTTGATGCTCCATAAGCCTCATGTTGTATAATCTTTGTGAGGCATAGTTTGGGTACAACATGTATCCAACCTGGTATGATCATTCCACCATCCCTTCTTTTCTTTTCCATTTCTTTTCTTTCTTTTTTGGTACTTAGTTGTGAATATTTAGGACTGTGAATATAGGGGTGATCAATCTTGAGGAGTAATTTGAGAAATGTTGAGCCGTGTGGGCTATGATCACCCTTGGTTACATTCTGATTTTGTGAATACTTGTTAGTTGTAGATATCCAGTGTGGTTTTTATGTTTCACTTTGTTTTTTTTCCTTAGTTTGGTGAGTTTTGGTTTTTCTTTGGGTTAGTTTTTGTTTAATAGTTTCCTTTTGTTCCCTTTTTGGTGTTTTAGTAACTTTGTTTTGGTCTTCCATTTCGCTTTCTTTTCTTTTGTCTTTTGTCTTGTTTTAAGTTTCTTTTGGTTTAGTTTGGGATTTATTAGGTCCTTGGTTTTGATGTTTGTTTTTCATTTGCTTTCTTTTGTGATTTTGGTCTTTGGTTTTTGTAAATAAATATGTTTGGGTGTTATTTTGTTTTAGTTTAGCTTATATTTTGGTTTTGGTTATGTAGTGGTTTGGATTGTTTTAGAGGGTTTTGTTTTGGTTTTTTTTTTTAAATATGTGTGTTTGCTTTGGTTTTAGTTTTGATTTTTAATTTTCATTTTGGTGATTTTATGTTTGGTTGTGTTTGTGATTTTTATTTGTGTCCTAGTTGTATATATTCGTGATTGCGTTTTAGCGCCTTAGTTCCCAGAATGAGGACATTGTGAAGTTTTGGTGTGGGGGTGAAGTGCCCATTTTTTTCGAAAAATCCAAAACAATTTTCGTTTTGTTTTTGGGAACGTTTGTACTATGTCTGATTAGCTTGAATCCCCTGTACTTTGGTTGTTAGCTTGTATATAAGTAGGATGTGCATGATAAGTCTCCAACCTCAGTGTGATATTCTAAGCCCTAATTGTAACTCTAGTTGTTCATTATAGATGTGTAATTCAATCCTTGTTTATTCCTTCATCATTATCTTTAGGTCTAGGTTTCTACGAATGATTCTTCCACTAGCTTGTGACACGATTACTCTGAAAAATTGGGGAAAAAATGTATTATGAATAAAGAAGTAAAAAAAGAAAAAGGGATAAAATTTGGAATGACAAGTATCCCTTTGAGGCAAGCACTACTGGACGTTACCCTTTGAGGCACGTGCTACTGGGTGTCACTCTTTGAGGCAATATTGCTGCTGAGAAAGCTTACTTCTAAAGTTAAATATGATAATAATGTAGTTGTATCAACCAGGTGGGATTGAGTCTAATTCTGGTCAATTTAAGCCCTGGGATGATGATACATTTGCACACGAGCACTAGAATGGGTTCACAGCTTTAATGTTCAATGGGGTGAAAAATTAGTGCTCTGATGTCACTTAGGAGGTAGAGGGCTTTGAAATACATTTTGTGCATATGCAGGTCAATAATTGGGTACATGGGTGATTTAGCTTATTAGAATGTGTGCATATTTTTTCCAAATTCTGTACACATTAGTTTTGAGGAAGAACCCAAAAAGATTTTTCTTTAGTTTTGAAATAATTTTGTGGGTATTTCATTTGGAAACCCTCACGTGATGTAAATCCCTCAAGGAACTCTAATTTGGAGGTCCATGGCAGCCAAGGTAATCCAAATTAGTCATCAAAGTTCAATGACTTAATCATATTTTTGCAAATTCAAGAAGAGCTAGTGGTCGGATTAAATCCAGCAGCATACTCGGTTTTGTGAGCTTAATTACTTAGGCCTCTTTGAGGTTTAAGTCAATTAATTTTCCATGGGTTCAAAGTCCAAGAAGTTAGCTTTCCAGAAAAACAAGTTTCAGCTCGTTTGGACTTTGTTTGATGATTGAACTTAGCTCTTAAACTCAAACTGTCCAGGATACAGTTTTGAGACAGTTTTTACTTGGTCTTGTTTTTATTATTTTCTAGATGAAATGACATACAAATATTGTAATTCTTTTGTTTTTTTAGTTCACTTAGGATGTCTAGTTTATTTCCTATGTTAAGCACAAAGGCAGAAGAACACGCTAAGGGGGTCAATTTAGTCGTTTTGTCAAAGTTGGCCAGCAGGCGTTAGAATTTGCACAGTTAGAAAGATCTTGGTGATTAAGGCACTTAATGACGTCCAAATCAAGATTTTCAAAGGGGGGTGGTTTCTAAACATCTTGAGGTTTCCCCCTCTGAAGTAAACCCCAGCTTAGTCATCAAAATGCAATGGTCCAATAGCATGGAAGATCAGCCTGCATGCGCCACCCAGGCAGTCGTTTGCTTAGCCTAGGAATTTTCCCTCTTAGATGGGTTTTCTCCTTCAAGGTATGTGTGTGGTTGGCTGGAAGCTTGAGTTGACTCACTAGGTGACCCATGAAGATAGCAAGTGCCATGTGGAAGAGGAAGATTCACCCATTTTGCAAGCATTCATTTGTCCACTTCAGCACGAGGTGTCACGCAGGCATTCCTCTTATACTTTTGATGTGGCAATCGTGTGTTCTTTCCTTCCAAGGGAGGAAACATGACTCATGCAGCCTAGAATCAGTAAACATTAGCTTAATTTAATTACTTTTAAGCCATTGCATTCGTTTGTGCTTGTTTTACTTTAGTTATGTACTAAACCGTATGTTTTGCTAGTTAACCGTACTTAGTGACTTTACTAAGCATTAAGTAATCAATTAAGGATTACCTAATGATTAAGGAAAGGGCTAGACGTGCCTTACAAGTAGCGTAAATGTCCCTTTTGTACTCAAGTATTGAAGAATTGAATTCAGAAGTTGAGTATAAACTCCTCTGTGTGTTACTTTAAATTCTCTACTTGCTTATCTCTAATTTGGCCAATTAGAGTGGTGTTCAAGTGAGTCTTAATCTTGATTAGGTGGTAAAATCTATATCCTAATTAAGCTTAAGGGCCCTAAACTCAAGCTTGTTGGTGATATTTGTATCCACGTAAGAGTTTAGTTTTTAGCTATATTGGTCTTTAGTGGTGTTTCTGTATCTAAAGATTGATTTAGTTCTCTATCCTTTTTATCTTTTTCCCACTTAGAATCATTTGATTCTAAGTACAAAATCCCTTGTGTCTTTTTAAGGATTTACCCCTGGGTGGTACATCAATTTTGGTATCAGAGCAAGTTTCATCTTGGCCTGAAACCAAACCCCCACACGTTTCCTTCTTTAGTCACGCCACAAATTTCAAAACACAAAAATTTTTCTAGCTTGGGTTCGTGTTCTTGAATTTCAACATGGCTAGTACCAGTGAAATGACCTTTGAATAAAAGTTTGAAGCTCTTATGAAGAATTATCAAGTGGTGTCTTCATCAAAGGTAGAATTGGAGAAACAAAATGAGTACTCGTGAAAGCAACTAGGAGATGATATGAAACAGAAGCAAAAGGCTCTTGAATGTCCAAGTGCATCTGTTTACGATGAAGATCAAGCAAGTAACTTGAATAGTTCTTCAAGTGATGAAGAACCTCGAAGAAGGGTTAAAGGTGCTAGAAGAACTCCCCAAAACTCAAATGATTTCAAAGTTGAAATTTCTGAGTTTGAGGGGAAATTGTATCCTAATGAGTTTCTAGAATGGTTACACACCGTGGAACGAGTTTTTGATTACAAGGACATTCCAGATGACAAGAAAGTAAAGTTGGTTGCACTTAGGCTTCGAAGGTATGCATCCCTTTGGTGGACAAACCTTTGTGCGAAGAGAACCAGAAGCAGAAAAGGCAAGATCAGAACCTGGGAGAAAATGAAGTCCAAGTTGAAGTCCCGATAACTCCTAGCAACGTATCTCCAAGACAGTTATTCCCAATTGCATAATCTGACTTAAGGGAATTTAACTATTGAGGAATACACAAGAGAGTTCGAAAAGCTCCTAATTAAATGTGATATTCAAGAGTCTGAAGAGCAAACAATTGTTAGATACTTGGGTGGCCTTGATCCTAAGTATTCTAACGTTGTTGAGTTGCAGCAATATACCATGTTTGATGAAGTTTGTGTGTTAGCACACAAAGTTGAGCAACAAAGAAGATTCAAGCCTTGCCAGTGTGAGTTCTCTAAGCCTACACCCCCGAGCCTACCTCTCAACGAGGGGAATTTTAATCCCTTACTTAAACCCACGATTTCCCCACCCTCCACAGCACAAAAAGCTCCAGCCCCATTGAACAGCCAACCACCTCAAGAAAGATCTAAACCCATTCCTAAGAGTATCCCAAGATGTTTTAAGTGCCAAGGATTTGGGCACTTGGCTTCAGATTGTACAAACCGAAGAATCATCACACTAGCCGAATGGGAGGCTGTGAAAGAGTCCAAAATTACCAAGTATGATGAGGGTGATCTTGAGGGAACTCAAGAGGAACTCATAGTGAAAGCTGACGAGGGTGACATACTTCCTTTGGAGCAAACTTGGACTGAACCAAAAGAAGATACAAAAAAACAAAGCTTTCACTCTAGTAATATGTTTCCGAGTAAGTTACGCTCATTGCTTATTACTGAAGGAAATTGTGCCCGTGATGTTCCCGTTAGCCAAGTTGATCTTCCTGCTTCAACTTATGATCATTCTAAACTCCACAAAACAAGGGAACGAGAACATTCTAACTTTTTTCTCACTTCAAGCAAGCCACTTTTCAAAGACACACATCTTAGGCTTACACCCTTCAAAGAGTGGCCTTTCAATGGTCCAAAGCAACCAGAATATCTCTTCCCAAATGAATCCAAGACCACTTTCCAAACCCATCAGATTCGAACCAAGAAAGCCTTATTTGCTTGGTTAGTCATTTTTTAGCCGGAGTCAATCCATCCATGCTTACCCATTCGATTTGAGGGCAAATGCTTCTCAACAAGGGGAGGATGATGTAAATCCCTCAAGGACCTCTAATTTGGAGGTCAATGGTAGCCAAGGTAATCCAAATTAGTCATCAAAGTTCAAGGACTTAATCAAATTTTTGCAAATTCAAGAAGAACTAGCGGTCGGATTAAATCCAACAGCATACTCGGTTTTGTGAGCTTAATTACTTAGGCCTCTTTGAGGTTTAAGTCAATTAATTTGCCCTGGGTTCAAATTCCAAGAAGTTAGCTTTCCAAAAAAACAAGCTTCAGCTCGTTTGGACTTCGTTTGATAATTGAACTTAGCTCTTAAACTCAAACTGTCCAGGCTGCAGTTGTGGGACAATTTTTACTCGATCTTGTTTTTATTATTTTCCAGACAAAATGACATCCAAATATTGTAATTCATTTTTTGTTAGTTCACTTAGGATGTCTAGTTTATTTCTTATATTAAGCACAAAGGCGGAAAAGCACATTAAAGGGGTCAATTCAGTCGTTTTGTCAAAGCTGCCCAGCAGGCGTCAGAATTTGCACGGTTAGAAAGATCTTGGTGATTAAGGCACTTAATGACATCCAAATCAAGATTTTCAAAAGGGGGGTTTTCTAGACAACTTGAGGTTCCCCCCTGAAGTAAACCCCAGCTTAATCATCAAAATGCAGTGGCCCAATAGCATGGAAGATCAGCCTGCAAATGCCACCCAGGCAGCCGTTTGCTTAGCCTAGGGGTTTTCCCTCTTAGGTGGATTTTCTCCTTCAAGGTGTGTGTGTGCTTGGCTGGAAGCTTGAGTTGACTCACTAGGTGACTCATGAAGACAGCAAGTGCCACGTGGAAGAGGAAGATTCACCCATTTTGCAAGCATTCATTCGTCCACTTCAGCACGAGGTGTCACGCATGCATTACTCTTGTACTTTTGTAGTGGCAGCCGTGTGTTGTTTCCTTCCAAGGGAGGAAACATGACTCATGCAGCCTAGAATCAGCAAAGATTAGCTTAAATTAATTAGTTTTAAGCCATTGCATTCGTTTGTGCTTGTTTTACTTTAATTATGTACTAAACCGAATGTTTTGCTAGTTAACCGTACTTAGTGACTTTCTTAAGCATTAAGTAATCAATTAAGGATTACCACCGAATGTTTTGCTAGTTAACCGTACTTAGTGACTTTCCTAAGCATTAAGTAATCAATTAAGGATTACCTAATGATTAAGGAAAGGGCTAGAGGTGCCTTTTAAGTAGTGTAAATGTCCCTTTTGTACTAAAGTGTTAAAGAATTGAAATCAAAAGTTGAGTATAAACTCCTTTGTGTGCTACTTTAAATTCTCTACTTGCTTATCTCTAATTCGACCAATTAGAGTGGTGCTCAAGTGAGTCTTAATCTTGATTAGGTGGTGAAATCTGTATCCTAATTAAGCTTAAGGGCCCTAAACTCAAGCTTGGTGGTGATATTTGTATCCACATAAGAGTTTAGTTTTCAGCTAGATTGGTCTTTAGTGGTGTTTCTGTATCTAAGATTGATTTAGTTCTCTATCCTTTTTCTCTTTTTCCCACTTAGAATCACTAGAAAGTACAAAATCCCTTGTGTCTCTTTAAGGATTTACCCCTGGGTGGTACATCATCACGAGACCTCACTCGTCAACTTGGGAGACCGAGTGGTTTACAGGGCTTGTTGAATACGCTAAACGCAACCATGATTCTTACGACAGTAAATTAGGATTTTCTTTATCTTATTTTTCATTTTCTTTAAGTTGGTTTGGTTATTTTACTCGAGGACAAGCAAAATCTTGGTGTGGGGGTATTTGTTCATACCAAAAATGTGCTATTTTTAAGGTACTTTTACGCCTGTTTTATGCTCGTTATAATCGTATTTTTAAGGTTCTTATTTGATTTTATTTTTTTTTGTAGGTTTTGAATAAATATGAAAAAATGTAAGGAAATGCGGAAAAAAGATGACGAAAATGCCCAGAAATGGAAATTTGATCGAATGGACTCAAACTCAACCCAAAAGCCCTTTTGTTGTTTGGCTCAAAAGAAAACAAAAGGGGGGGAACAGCCCAAAAGTACAGGAAACTAGCCCAATTCCTCTCCCAGCCAAGCGTGCTTGGCACGTGCTCTATTTTTCTTCCGTCGCCCTCACGTGAGCAGTGCATGATCTCGGTTTGAAACCCTCTCCCTTTCTTCTTCTCTCTCCTCACTCGATAAACAAAACCCGAAATCAATCCCCGAAACCTGACAACAACCCTCTCTCTCCAACCTCTATCACTCACCATCTCCATCTCATCTCTTTCTCTCTAACTCGAACACCACACACGCCAACTTCATCTCACCCACCAGCAACCACGTAGCACGCCAGCTGGCACCATCGTGACCGTCCACGATTCACGAAATCCAAGGGCAGAGATCGAAGAGGGGATGGATATTTATGAAGCTAGCGGCGCCATTGAAGAAGGTGAGAGAGTTTTAGGGTTCAATTTTTAGGGTAGTCTTAGTTACCGTTTTTAGAAGATTTTAGGTTTAATGTTGAGTTTTCTCTGTTTTCAAATTCTAGGGTTTAGTTCTTGTTTCCATATTGAATTTCAAAGTATCAGTTCTAGAATTCAAGTCTTGAGGGGAAGATATTTTTAGGGTTAAATTAGTTCTTATTTTCGAAATTTCAACTTGAATTTCATATGCTTTTGTTCGAATTTCAGAGTTAGGGTTTGACAAACCCGATTAGGATTTGATGTTAGAATGGATTTTGGGTTTTGAATTTCATGTAATACCACTATAATTTTGAGTTCCCAGTAGTAATTCATGATTTTGGGTTTGGTTTTGCAAAAAAATTGGATGTTAGTTGCTTTTCATTTGAATCCCCTTCCCCTGTTCGAATTACTCCATTTCCCCTGAACATCACCTTTGCGGGTTGTGATGAAATGGCGAAGGAGAGTTGCTCTTCTTCCCTCCCTGTGAATAAGTGATGATGATGGTCAAATTGGTGAAATTGCCTTCATAATCCTCGTTCCAGGTTCTGGGTTGTTTGACTCCTCTAGATTGCTCTACTTCGATTCTGCTTTTCCCCTCCCCAGTTGCTATGCTTTCCCCTATTTGTTTAGTCTAATTAAGTTAGTTCTGTTGCTGACTGCTGGGTCTGAATATGATGATGGTTGCTTAGTTTGTTCTAGATTTCACTAGCTTGATGATGATAATGTTGATGGTGGAATGATGTGGACTGTTTAATGAATTGTTTAGATAGTTTGCCTAGTTTGTTTGAATGGTATGGTGATTGTTCGGTTTACTAATTTGCTTAAATGGATTATGTTGGTTTGCTTAGCAACATTAATGTCAAATGAAGGTTTACTTAGTTTAATTTCGTTAATGTTGCGAGATTATGATGGTTAGTTTGGTTGAATGATTACTAATAAGTTAAGTTAGTGGTTGGTTGATCATTTGAAGTGAGTAGTTTAGTGCTTTAGTTCAAACAGTTTTGTTGATTACTCAGTAGATTGGTGGATTATTCAGGTTCTGGTTTTGTTTGATTTGGTTGTTAGAGTGCATTTAATAGCTTAGTTTGTTGACCAAGGCTTCATAATAGATATTTCTTTAAGTTTTCCTTTGACTTACTTCTCTTGTTAAGGTCCTAATAACAGCTTAGCTGAAATTTTCTAATTCGAATATCTCCATAGGTTTAGGTAGTATTAGTTTCTCAATGACGTAAGTCTTTTCTGTTGTACCCAAGGACACGACCTTCAAGTATTATAGCGAAAGTTGTATACTTGCGGCTCCTTTTATTTTTCACTCTAAATTTGCCTAACAACTGACGTTTGATGACATCGCACCAAGCTGTTGTTCCTTGAATAACCGTTAGTATTACATTCCCGAAACGTCGAAGGTAGGTCCATCATGCATCCTGCTTTTATGGTGGTAACCTAGACCAATTCTTATGATTCTCAATCTTTGGATTATGCTAGCACTAGTTGTTATAAGGGTCAGTTCAACAAGAACAAACGTTGCAGAAATAACCAGAATAATATGAGCAAGAACACCAATACTTCCCATACACCTTCTCAACCAGCCTTTAGTAATCGGGATATGCCTACAGATTCTATTTGTGCAGTTCGGTTGACTCATTGTCTAATTTCTTTTTGCTTCTATTTCTATTGATCATCCTTTTTTTTTTTGCAGGTAATTAATTGTTTGAGGGGGTGATGGGGTCCAATCCTAATGTTATTGGTCAAAATTGTCATTCATGTAGTTATTTTGCTTCTGCTTATCATAGTTGTTACTATCCTTGTCCCACCACTAGTTTTTCTGCAATGGCCACTTTTTCTTCTATCGAGCCTAGTGAGACCCTGTGGTACCTATATTCAGCTGCAGTGTCACACATGATGCCTTATGAAGGTAATTTGTTTTCTATGACCTCTTATCATGGTTTTGCTAAGATTTTGGATGGAGATGCAAACTATTGGCCATTGCTAATCTTGGAAATCAAGGATTAAAACTCATTCTTGCTCTCTGATAGTTGGGTCTATTATGCATGCCTTGAACATAAGCACAATCATTTGCCTGTTCGTTTTTTTTTGAGATAATAACTGTCATGTTTAGTTTACTAATTCTTCTTTTTTGTGAAGGATACCACCCCAAGATATGTCTTTTTATAGGTTTCTAATCATGGTAATCTTTATCTTGTCTAAGTCCAGTCTATCCCTGAGAGTGTTCGCACGTTGATAGCTCTTCACGATTCAAGAGCAGTGTTACATTGCTGGCTTGGTCATTGTGGGGTTCGTATATTAGATTGTCTTAGGAAAAATAATGTTATTACTGCTTTAGTTTTCCATGATCATTGTGTTACATGTAGAATTTCGGAATCTCAGAAATTGGCATTTTCCTTAGAAGATCATTGTTCTCCCACTCCATTACATATTATACATTCTGATGTTTGGGAAGCTACTAGAGATTTTGTTAAAACTTTTTGCTACTATGTGGATTTTATTGATGATTTTCTCGTTTTACTTGGTTGTACCCCATGTGAAGGTTAGTTTAGGATTACCTGGATACAAAAATACCCAGACCTTTACGCCTACTAAATGTCTGGCCACGAACAGATACTACTAAAGTCACCATATATGTTTCACGCTCAAGACCCGAACCCACTGATGACGGCTAGGTTTGTGTGAGGGAGAGTACTGAGAGTGGAGAGAGTTCTATTTTACTTAGCCTGATGAACCATACCCATAATCCACCCTCTATTTATAGTGGCACAAAACCTCTAATAGAATCAATAAATTAATGGGTGATTATGGCTACTTAATACACAATTAACCCAATTATAACAGCAGAATCAAATCTGCACTAATGGCCATTTATATGTGCCCGTTACTGGTCAACAACTCCCCATCGGTCATAAAGACCAGTTAGTCTCATTTCTCTCTGCCAACAATCTTCCCTCACGCATCATACTAGGAATTGAACGTGCGACCAAAAATAAAACCATCAATGTTATATTAAGTCACCATCTAACTGACATAACACCTAAACAAAATATCAATACTCCGAATCATTCAAATACATCACCAATAGCATATACTATCCCTTTATGCCTGATATATCAATTGATTATATACTAAATATAATTGCCCGAGCTTGATATGGTGATGGAGAAATGATTCTTCCTTAGGCAATTAAAATAATCCATCTTACCATGATTGCTTTCCTAATGTGCTCCGCTGGACCGTATACATCTTGGCCATTGGATAACACATTAAGGTAGGAACTTCAAGCTTTGACTTCATATTGTAACTCTAAGTCAAGGAGTATCGCTACTGAGGGTCACACAGTGATAAGGAAAAGGAACTCACTTATCATTCATCATATTGGTCGACTTTTAGCACACACAGTATGATAGTGTGCCATGGCATAACTCCCCCTAAACTGGGCATGTCACTTTTGTATGCCATTCGAATCACAGGCTTGGCTTTTACCTAAAAACCCAACCTAAGCTACTAGACCAACATACCTAATGTTAATCTCAATACTCAAAATTCGGCTGTAAGGCTTCAATATAAAAACTTATTTCATATTCGACTCCCCCGAGTCTCATCTTAGACTTACTAAGGCGACTATATTTTACATTCATACACTCGCATTATGAATAATCAATATTGCACACCTAATGCCAATATGATTCAGTCTCGTCCTGCCTGCTACTCAAGCGTCATGGGGATTGCCTATGTGACTAGGCCAATCAGAAGCCTAATGACATGCCAATATGCCTTATAACGTACTTGTATATTTATGAACATTTGAAAAAGAGACATCATTCTTCATTTCATAAATAATTAATACAAGTAATAACATGTCGATCATACACTTAGATACACCCAAAACTAAGTCCTTCGAAGACCTAAGCTCATCACATGAGCTTTAAAAGTGTCTCTAGGAATAGGCTTAGTTAAAGGATTTGCTATCATTCTATATTTAGATACATACTTAATGGCAACTTCTTTATCTTTTATGGCGTTTTGTACAAAATGATAACGCCTCTTAATATGCTTAGTCTTCCTGTGGAACTTTGGATCTCTTGCAAATTGGATTACAGCAGTATTGTCACATAACATTTCTACAAGATCACTATCCCCGGGAGTCAGATCAAGATCATGTAGAAAACTCCTTATCCATATTGCCTTTTGAGTGGCAAGACAGCAAGCAATATACTCTGCTTCCATAGTCGAAAGTGTTATGCAGTCTTGTTTCTTACTGCACCAAGATATCGCTCCCCTGCCTAGGGTGAACACATATCATGAGGTGGACCTAGATTCATCTAGATCACCACCCCAATCAACATATGTATATCCTCTCACCTTAAGATCTCCACCTTGGTAGCAAAGGACCAGGTCACTCGTACCATGCAGGTAACGAAAGATCCTTTTGACGACTTGCCAGTGTGTAGGCCCTAGGTTGCTTTGGTAACGACTTACCAAACCAACCGCGAAGCAAATGTCTGGCCGTGTATAGAACATGGCATACATTAAACTTTCTACTGCACTAGCATAAGGAACATTATTCAAAACCCTTCTCAACTGGAGTGTCCACGGGTTTATAGTAATGCATTTGAAAACATTATAAGATTTTGTTAATATATGCTTCTTGTCTCAAACCAAGAAGCTTCTTAGAACGGTTCTGAGAAATCTCTATGCCTAGGACATACCTGGCCTCACCTATGTGCTTCATCTCGAAGATGGAGGACAACCACTGCTTAGTGGTTTGGATCATCTCCATGTTGTTTCCTACCAGTAGTATGTCATCAACATACAAATTAAGAAACATAATCCCCTTTGTAGTTTTCTTGACATACACGTAGTGGTATTTAGAAACCATGTTTAAGCCAAAAGAAATAATGGCTTCATGGAATCTAAAATACCATGCTCTAGAAGACTGCTTAAGACCATAAATGGATCTTTTAAGACGGCAAACTCTATCCTCTTGACCTTTCAATACGAAACTAATAGGTTGATCCATGTAGATCTCTTCTTCAAGGTTTCCATTAAGAAAAGCAGTCTTTACGTCCATTTGGAACAATTCTAAATCCAAATGGGCAACCAGGGTTAGAAGTAGGCGAATAGAGGAAACTCTCACTATACGAGAAAAAGTCTCTTCATAGTCTACCCCTTCAATTTGGGTAAACCCTTTCGTCACCAAATGGGCCTTAAACTTGTCAATTGATCCATCTGCCTATCGTTTTATCTTGAAAATCCACTTGTTTCCCATTGATTTACGTCGGAGAGGAAGATCAATAAGTTTCCAAACCTTATTTCTCGCCATAGAGTCCATTTCATCCATCATGGTTTCCATCCACTCTCTGTGGTTTGGTGAATCAATGACCTCCTGAAAAGAGGTAAGTTCTTCTATTTCTAAAGGAGTGCATAGGAATATCTCCTCTTTGATTTCAAAATATCGACAAGGTATTCTTCCATGCTCACTCCTCCAGAGCACAGGACTTGTGCTGGTTTGACCCTCTGAGGTATTCCTCCCCCTATCTCTAAAAGGTACAAAATCCTCAGCTGAGAAAGAATCATTGCTATTATCCTGAACAAGTGGACTGACCTCGTGTTCATGTTCATGTACTGGAGAAGGAGGATGAACCTCATTCTCAGGTTGATTGTCCTGGGCCACCAACAATTCATCATCTCTTCCAAACAACGGAAGAGTACTATCCTCGATGACACGATGAGTGTTTAAATCTTCCCCTTCACCGAGAGATAGTTTATCATTTGGCAGTAACTCATATAACGATGTGTCCTGTTTGATTTCACCCATTCTTAGGAACTCATCCTCAAGGAACTCAACATCACGTGAATCCACTTCTGTCATACCACCATTACGGTGTTCATCATACATAACATATCCCTTAGAATGTTCGAGATATCGTATGAATACCATTTTAGTGGCCCTTGGACTAAGTTTTCCATATTTGTGAGTTGGGTTATGTATATAACCAGCTGAACGCCATGGGCGTAAATGATTCAATGAGGACTTTCTACCATGCCGTAACTCATATGGGGTAGCGGATACACTCTTACTAGGCACACGGTTAAGGATGTAAGCCGTTGTAAGCAGCGCATCCCCCCAAAAACTAATTGGGAGGTTGGCATGTGCCATCATTGACCTGACCATGTCAAGCAACGTTCGATTCCTACACTCTGCCACACCATTTTGTTGGGGAGTGCCAGGAATCATGAGTTGTCTTCGTATACCCTTTCCCTCACAAAATTCTTTGAATATATGGGAGAGGTATTCACAACCACGATCAGTTCGAAGAGTCTTAACTCTCCGATCTAATTGGGTCTCAACCTTAGCTACAAAACATTTGAACACATCAAGTGCTCCATAGCGATGTGATAATAGGTACACATACCCATATCTTGAATAATCACCTATGAAGGTGAGGAAATAGAAAGCCCAATGACATGCTTTCACATTCATGGGTCCACAAATATCAGAGTGGATAAGCTCTAAAAGGCTTGATGTCCTTAAAGCCTTACCAAAAGGCTTCGCGATCGCCTTGCTAGCTAGACACGACTCACATCTAGGCAACTTAACCTTAGTGAGTTGATCTAAAAGACCTTCTTTAGCTAGCATACTCATCATAACTTGGCCAATATGACCAAGCCTAGCATGCCATTTAATGGATTCAGAATCAGAATTGAAACTTGAGATAAATGCGGAAGGAGAATTATTATAACAATTATCCAAATCTAATACAAGGAAATCGTTCTTTAAAGTTGCGTGGCCAAACACATTGTCACCATACATAATGTTTAAATCATCTGGACAAGAACTAAAACCAAAACCTAATTTTATTAAAGAAACTAAAGACAAAAGACAAACTCGCACCTCAGTTGCGTAGAGGGCATAAAAAAGAAGCAACTTATTTCCTCCTTGCAAGATGAGCTGGTACGTTCTAACACCTAGAATGTCTTCTTCATTGCGATTACCCAGCACGATAGTTTGTGAACCCACCCGATACCGATGAAAATCCACAAGCTCAACTCTGTCCCGAACTATGTGCTTGCTTACTCCCCGTATCTACAATCCAATTAGAAAAAGAATTCGCAACTAATGCATGGGAGCATACATATAATTCAAGAGAATAAGTGGAAGAAGGTACCTTCTTCAGGCTCAGGACAATCCCGAGCGTAGTGACCTTTCTTTCCACAATTATAGCACTTCACACGTGCTATATTGATCCCTCCATTGCCATTGGCCTTCTGCTTCTTAGCAATCCTAGCCTTGGGCCTACCATTCTGAGGGGGGCGAAAACCCTTCGTGGCCTATCGGCCTTGGTTATTCTTGTTGCCTTTGGGCATATTTCCCTTGGCACCAAGAGCCACATAAGGAGTGCTTAACATTTCCAGGCGTTCTTCTTCCATTTCAATGTGGCTTTGGACCTCAACAAAGGTCTTGATATGTTCATAATGAGTCAAAACAGTCTTAAGATGATTCCAATACTGAGATTCTACATAGAGCGCTCGAATCACATTCAGGACTTGCTCCCTCTCAGAAATTTCCTGACCAGCAGCCTTGAGATCACGCATTATGCCACTCATAATTTGTAAATGCTCAGTCATGGTATGACTGGAATCCATTTGGTACTGTATCCATTTGAGCTGCAAGGTACGAAGCCTTGTTTCGGATGTTTGACCAAAATGGATTTTGAGTTGGTCCCACATGTCCTTAGCTGTGGGACACAACTCCAATTCTCCAATATGATCGTCGTGCATGAAATACAACATAGTAAATCGTGCTCTTCGATCCTTATTGGACCAGTCTTAGTAGGCCTGTAAGCTCTCTTGATACTGCAGAGAAGAAGTATCAATGGGCTTGCCATCTTTATCCGTGTCAGATGGCCGAAACTTAGCTACCGGCAAGTGTTCCAACAGGTCCCTTTCATTTGGAAGATATTGAATCTTCCATTTCCACATGTCATAGTTGGACCCATCTAACTTCTAACTAGTGGAAAGCTCATTAATCATTACACTGTTAGCTGCCATATCTACAAGTTCATATTAAAAGATGGACATAAGGCATATGTTTTCGTAAGTAATTAAATTATTAAAGTTTCATCGTTCATGTCATATGATCGAAAATTTCGCTAGGCTCATAATCTTCTCATATAATCTTGAACTAGAAAACTTAAATAACTTAATTACAACAATGTTTCCTAAAAAAATATTCATATGGACCACAATTAAAATGTTAAACTAATTAATATTTATTTAAATATCACATAGATATTTATTAAAAACAATGTAAAACTAATTTACATTTCACATATTGGAAATGGTACATATATATGAAACTAATTCATATTTCCATTATTATTAACTATTTAACATAATAATAAATTGTTCGACATATAAAACGAATTTATACGTAATCAGCATGTGATAGTAAACATTTGAACATTAAACATATTAATGTTGTAAGAATGTCATGCATTCACAAATCATAGTTAATTCGAAATTCTAACATAACTTAAGAATGCATTATATTTCTATATAGAACTTGTACTATTATAATAAACATGCCCAAAAAAAATATATAGCCAAGACCCATTCGAGCTCAAGATTTTGAACCTTAAACAAATCATAGTTAAACATTTGAATACAAGATTTTTGTTTTTTTAATAAATATAGTTGAGAGGCCCGAGACCCAAAATATAACCCGACCCCCCTTTTATTTATGAAGCCTTTCATCGGCTCCCCTTATCTGGAGCCTTCTATCCTCTTCTCTATCTCACTAAAACCGGAAGCCTCTCTTCCTCTCTTTCTAAGTCTCAACTCTCAGCCTAGACATGTACCCACCTGGCTCAACTACGCCGTGTTTCTTGGCAACCATGCCTGCTTTCATTTGAGGAACAGCGTCCACACCGCCATAAGCACCACCACCCGAAAAACCCAAATGAGAAACCGCCCCCTTCCTAGATTATTCTCAATGCATCCCGACATCAACCATTGACCAAATCCACCAACAGACCACACCAGCGAGTAAATCGGCCGCCGAGTATTCGATTGATGCCTTCCACTCGCGCAACGCGCCACCGCTGTGGCGGCACTGTGAACCACACGTAGCTTCTATGGTGTTATTTTTTGTGGTTCTGCACCGGGATGAGTAGATCTAAGGAGGTTAGGGGCATTGAGGGGAAGAAAACGAACAAAAACATTTTCATTGACGGTGTGTAACTCACATGCACCACCCCTCTCGGCAAAGCTGATAGGTTTATAGGTAAGTCCGCTTACCCTGTTTTTTTTTTTTTGGACGGTGGGGTGTCGGGGCCGAGAAGGGTCAAGATTGGTTTTTACATCCAAATCTATGGGTCTCTGTTTTCTCTATTTCGTATGATCTAGTTGGGAATCATGAACTTAAAAAAAAAATTGATGAATTATCATTATTTCATATTCAACTCAATTTCACATAGAACATGATTTTCAAATGAGCATACTCGATTTATGCATTATGTTATTTACTATAATCACATAGATCCTCAATCAAATTAGCAAAAGTGCAAATGAATTTCATGTCATTATAACATTCTAATTAGCATTCTAATTTTGAAGCATATAAATTCTAACCAAAGAGCATGAATTTAGCATAATTAGACAGAATAACACACACTCATTTGCCTCATACTAAAATTCATATTCTGGTTGAACAAGCATGCTTAATCAGAATTATAATTCATTGCATTTTGGCATAATCACAGGGTATTGCATATAAGCATATTATCCAGAGTCATGTTCTGATTTCATATTTCATGATCATAATCATATGTTCGATGCTAGAATCTGAACAGGCAGGCTATAATACCACTGAAGGTTAGTTTGGGATTACCTGGATGAGGAAATACCCAGACGTTTATGCCTGCTAGATGACTCCCCACGAACAGGTGCTACTAGAGTCACCGTATATATTTCACACTCAAGACCCGAACCCACTGATGACGGCTAGGTTTGTGTGAGGGAGAGTACTGAGATTGGAGAGAGTTCTGTTTCACTTAGCCTGATGAACCATGCCCATAATCCACCCTCTATTTGTAGTGGCACAAAACCTCTAACAGAATCAGCAAATTAATGGGTAATTATGGCTAGTTAATACACAATTAACCCAATTATAACAACAAAATCAATTCTTCGCAAATGGCCATTTATGTGTGACTGTTACTGGTCAACACTATGAAACAGAGATCTGAAGTGTTTCATATTCTCAGTAGTTTTTAGAAACTTGTTGAAAATCAATTTTGCTGAAAAATTAAAATTTTCCAATGTGATAGAGGGCATGAGTTTGACAATAGCCTTTTAAAGGACCTTTGTTTATCTTTTGGTATCTTGTTTCGAATGTCGTGTCCTAATACTCAGGCTCAAAATTGCGTGGCAAAATGTAAGCAACATCACATTCCTGAGGTGGTGTGGTCTTTTCTTAGCCAATCTTAGCTGCCATCTTATGTTTGGGTCAAAGCTGTTTATGCAGTGGTTTTTACTATCAAGCGCCTCCCCTCACCGGTCTTAGGTAATAAAAGTTCTTTTGAAGCAATTTTTGGTCATAATCTTGATTGTACTTTTTTGCGGACCTTTGGCTGTGAGTGTTTTTCAAATTTCACAGCTTCATCTGCTAATAAGCTCCATCCAAGGTCTGCACAATGTGTATTTTTGGGATATGCTAATTAGTATAAGGGTTGTAGATATTTAAATCCTCAAACAGGCGACGTTTTCAATAGTAAACATGCTCAATTTCATGAAACTCTTTTCCCATACTAGTCTTTGGTTTCCAGTGCTATGATATGCAGCATGACTGAGTCCGTCTTGTTAATGATATCTTATCTCTCACCACCACTATCTCATCTTTTTTTTTCTTTTTTTCTTTTTTTGGTTTCTCCTTTGCAACATGTTGTTTCTGCTCCCTTGCTTGCTGCCTCGGGGACGTGTGGACTTGCTTAGGGTGTTCAAGCGCCTGATAAGCAACTATCATGTGTGGACTTGCTTAGGGTGTTCAAGCGCATGATAAGCAACTATCTCCCATCACCTGTTTCATGGTCTTCTCCTTTGAGTTGTCCTGCGTCTACTAGCTCTACTCCGTTGTCAATTGAGCTTGTGTCCACTCGAATTGCCCGGGTTGTGACTCTCTCCTCATGTCCTAGATTCCTAGTCCGAGCCCTACTTCTCCTAGCTCTCTCGTGTCTAGCCCTACCATTACCCTTAAGTACATGTCATCTTCCCTTCCTCTTATGTTTTCAGCCACTAGTTCAGTTTCTGCTAATGTGCATCCTATGTAGGCTCGATCTAAGTCAGGTTTGTCTTGCGCCTCTCTGTTGGTAGTATTGACATGGAGACCTCTTCTTTTTGGGAAGCTAACTGACATCCCGAGTGGAAGGAGGCCATGAGAGATGACTTTAGTGCTCTTACTTCTAATGATACATGGGAACTGGTTCCTCATCATTCCTCTTAGAATTTAGTGACTTGTAAGTGGGTATATAAGATTAATGCAAATCTAACGGCATTGTGGAACGTTACAAGGGTAGACTAGTTGTTGCAGGAAATCATCAGTTGGCAAGTATTCATTTTCATGAAACTTTTTCCTCTATTGTTCATCCTGCTACCCTTAGACTTGTTTTATCTCATACTGTGACTCATAACTCATCAGTAGCCCATTCATCAAATTAATGTTAAGAATGTGTTCCTTCATGGCATTCTTAAGGAACATGTTTATTTAATCCTCGTTATCCTCATCATGTGTCTGTAAACACAAATTTCGAGTCTAAAATAAATAAAGACAAGAAATTCAGAAACAAATTTAATTTTGTATTGATGTAGTGTGTAGGTACAATATCTGAATTTAATACAATAAAAATGATCATCTGATTCGATCTCCTAATGACTTGAGTATTCCGAGGGCTTGATGCTTGATCTCGGTTGATGCAAATCAGCTGAAGAACTCTGAAGGTTGTTCTTGATTTTGATCTGCAAGTGGCTGATTATGGTTTTTGAAACTCTGTAAGTCTTGATCCTTCTCGCTTGGTAGCTGGATGCTTCTTGTCGTCTGAGTTCTGAATTCTGAATTCTGCAAATGCTGAATGCCCCAAATGAAAGGAGATAACCCCTATTTATAGGCTCTGTCGGCTAGGGTTAGAGCCATATTTTGAGCCAATGCCCAATAATTATTTTCTTATTTTTAAATAAAGAAAATAATTACTAATTTCTGCATCATCGACGACACGTGGCGGCTTTTGATTGGCTGCACTTAATTTTGACCAAGCGGGTCCACCAAAGTCAACATGACACGTGGCACTTTATGGTTGGTCCATTTTTTACACGTGGCATCATGTAATTGGTTGTAGAATTTTTTGCCTTCTACAAATGCCCCCTCGAGAGTCGGCCGCGTATACAAATTTAGCGGCTAAGTCTCAAATACTTAATCGATGTAAAATGATAAAAAAAATTTATTTGCCAAGTAATTTGATTCTTTTTTTTCTTTTTTTTTTGGACTTGGCGTTTATCTGAATTTTTTTTTTTTGCTCTTTTTAAAAAAAAAACGAAAAAAGAAAAGGGAAAAATAAATAAATAAATAAATGGGATAGCTTGTACGCAGCCCCACCTCTTTTTTTTTTTCCTTTTTTTTTGGGATAACTTTGACTTGCAGAGCAACTCAAACTGATAAATATTTGTGTTGGAATAGGAGTATGGAGTTGAGATCTACTCTGCTATATAAACCCATGTGCAGCTCCCTCAATTCACCAATTTTTTTATTCAGTGTCTACAACTTGAGGTAGTTTTTTTTTGAGATACTTTTTTTTTTGTTTCTGTTCGTGCTTGTGTGCTAACTTCTTCTTATATGCTGAAATTTTGGTAAAAGTTCTTCTTTCTTACGACCCAGAACTTCACTTTTCTCCCTTTTTTTTTCGATAGCTGTGGTGTCTAATCTGCCACTGGGAAAATTGTTTCTGGAATGCTTAATTCTTCCTTTTGGTGAAGAGGAGCAGGAAGCAAGGCACGAAGAGCAGATGCATTCATCCTCTGGTTTTTTTTTGTAAATCCCTCTTCTTCTTCTTTTTTGGAGGGGGGGAGTAAGTCTGACTTTCTGTGTTAGGAGAAGAGAGAGAGAGAGAGAGAGACAGCCATGGTCATGGTACTTTGAGGGGAAGGAACGTATGATAGAGACGGGCAGCCATGGCAGATGGAGAAGAGAAAGAAAGAAGAGCAGCGTTGTGTGCAGGCGTTTTTTAGCAAGATGGCATCAAATTACCTTAGAGTGTTGGCCTGGATGAGACCAACACCTCATCGTAATTTTACATTGTTTTTTTATTTTTTTATTTTTTTTTGCTTTGGCTGCCGAGAGCCCGCGACGCCCTAACCTTTTTTTGTTTGTTTTTTTGTTTTTTGTTTTTTTTGTTTGGGCTTTGGCTGCCGAGACGCCCTAACCTTCTTTTTTTTTTGCCGTAATGTTATGACCGGCCTTTTTTTTTGGTCTTTTTTTTTGAATCCCCTTTTTTTTTGGCTTTTTTTTTTGGGTGCTTCCGAGACATTCTGATCCTTTTTTCTTTGCCTTTTTTTTTTGGTTTTGGTTGCACAGACGTTATGACCTTTTTTTTTCCCAGGAAGCTGCTGAATCAACTTAAAATTCTTCGTTCTTGCCGCGACTCCCCCGATTAGATTGCGAAGTGAGGTCGACTTCTAAGACGAGGAATCGTTTCTCCCCGTAGATTCGATTTTTCGCAGACGACTCCCTCACTTAATCTAATTGGGGTCGACTTGAATCTCTTCCTTCCAGCCACGACTCCTCCAGTTAGATCGTGAAGTGAGGTCGACTTCTAAGACGAGAAATCGTTTCTCCCCGTAGATTCGATTCTTCGCAGGCGACTCCCTCACTTAATCTAATTGGGGTCGACTTGCCATTCTTCCTTCCAGCCACGACTCCTCCAGTTAGATCGTGAAGTGAGGTCGACTTCTAAGACGAGGAATCGTTTCTCCCCATAGATTCGATTCTTCGCAGGCGACTCCCTCACTTAATCTAATTGGGGTCGACTTGCCATTCTTCCTTCCAGCCACGACTCATCCAATTAGATCGTGAAGTGAGGTCGACTTCTAAGACGAGGAATCGTTTCTCCCCGTAGATTCGATTCTTCGCAGGCGACTCCCTCACTTAATCTCATTGGGGTCGACTTGAATCTCTTCCTTCACCATGGTGCATTTCCTGGACTCGTCATCCGATCCCAAGAACCCAACTCTTACCATCCTGGACAGAGAAGACGATCCAATTGAAGAAGGCGTGACTCTCCGTGTAGATGTGCCAACACCGCTACCGTCCAGACGCTCTTTACTCCATAACTATCTCGCGGATTCATGCTGGAGTGTGGAATCTACCCGCGAAATACAAAGATCAGACGAAGTCATCTCAACTTTGAGAGTCTTGAAGCTTAGCTCGCCATTATTTGCATCTTCAACCCCTTCTCAAGGAGTAACACTCTTACTTCAACATCGTATCATGGATGGGACGCTATCCTGGGGCAGCTTTTCACCATGTTTCTCCGACAACTTCTTCATACCGTGCTATTGGGAATGGCTTGAAGACGTTCTTGGTCGCAACAAAGACAGACTTAAGGAATGGAGGCTTTACGACGGACTGTATGCATCCGTATTCTCCTATGACATGAGTCTTACCGTCTTCAAAGCATTCTGCGAACTGTGGTTCCATACTACCAACACCTTTTGCACAGAGAGCGGCGATATGTCAATCTCCTTATGGGATTTACGGACTATAGGTGGACTTTCAGCTGACGGTGCTTACTATGAAGAAGTCATTCCATCCGCCACAGAACTCCTTTCTGTAGGACGTGGAGACAGTGGTATTCCAGCGACTTGTACGTTCCTCTTCTCTGCTTTCCATAGACTATGCCAGGATGTTCATGGCATCGTTCAACTTACTGCTTCCGAATGGATGCGCTTTTGGTTTCGAGGGCGGCAGATTTACACACCTCCTCCCAATCGCGACAACAGAAAGCGAGTTAAAGCTCCAACAAACACATCATGTCCGTCTGGCATGATTGCTCCTCGAACAGGGCGAACGAAGAGAGAGAAGGACCCCTTTGTGATGCTTAACATTCCCAAGGCCCTAATCGAAGAGACTTACCTTGCTGCCCTCATTTCCTGTTGGCTGTGCTCCTTTGTGCTACCAACTGAAGCAATGTGCCTTATTCGCCCAGCTGTGTTTGTAGCTGCAAGCAAGCTGGCTCACGGGGAATGTCTAAACCTCTCAATTCCTGCTTTGGCTAGCATTTATCGGGGTTTGCATAGGATTTCTACGGCTCGAAGCCTGAATAAGTTGGAAATAATTTTCCATATTCACTACGTTTACGGATGGTTAGGGACTTACTTCCAAACTTACTTTGATCATCCCCATCATCGGCACGACCATCCTAAGATGGTGAGGTTCTCTGGTGAAAAGATGAAGCAGACTCCCAACGTACAAGAAGCTCGAGAGCTATTGAAATGCAAGGATCCGTCTGTCATGTATTCTAATGCTCTTATGAAGGATACATCGATCACCTTGATTGACACCCAGAGTTTATCCTCAAGCTGGAAAGCATATTTGATTTGCCTCCGCTCTGGTTTTTTGACCTTGCGACAAGGAAGGACAATTGTGATTGAACCATACTTCCCCTGCAAGTTTGGTCGACAGTTTGGCTTTTATCAAGATGTACTAAGTGAGCCACGAATGAATGACCGAGAGGGTACCCTACAGGACGTAGCTCGCTATTGGTTCAATCTTACTGAACACATAACAAGGTCCAGCGTGACAATTCCTGCTCCTCCTGATAAGAAGTCTACACTGGTTACAATTGCATATGCTAATTGGTGGCGATCTTCGTGGGGCGATCTTTTCTCTCAAGGACCTAAATATCCTAGAGGCGAGGCTGCGCAGCCATGAAGAGCTTCTAAAGTGAGAGTTGTTGATGCTGCATCCGTCTTAGTTGTCACTTCCGGTAAAGCGAATGCACATAAACCAATCATGCAACAACCTAACGAACATGCCTTATCACCGGCTGAGCTTGGAAAAGAGGGAGGCGATAGTTCCTCGTTGGGGGCAAACACATCTCCTCAGAGAAGTAGAAGTTGTTCACCTGGGAAAGAGAAGATTGAAGCTTTGAGAGGCTTGGGTGTTAGGTCTTCTATTAGTGGAGCGAAGAATTTGTCAAGCTCGAAGATCAGACCAGACGTTGCAACCAAGCTGCCTAAATCCAAGAACAGGTCTAACAGTGCGACGAGCTCACTGAAATCAGAGAACAAAGCAAAGGGAGAGGTGCATCTTGTTATCCTGCCCCCTTTTCGCTCTTTTTTTTTTTGGACTTAATCCTCCTTTTAATGTAGGGACATACCGTCGAAATTGGAGACACACTTAAGGCCGCATTTGGTGACAAAGATAGTGAAGCCACCTTGACTGTGCCGTATGCCAAGTCGACTGAGGACGATTCTATTAACATAATGCCATCGCCAGTGAAACGAGCAGAGCGCTGTCAATCACCTACTGCTTCTGTTGCAACCTACTTTCCTGGGGGAATTGCTTCTGGCGTGTTTAACGATCTGGCCTTGAGTGTCAAGCAACGCTTTCAGCAACAGTTGAAAAAGTTCATCCCAAAGACAGAAGACGATCTTGGCCAACATTTGCCAAGAAGCTGAGCAGATATATGAAACTTTATCATCCTTCCAGGCAGATTATTTGGGGCTAAAGAATAGTATCGAGGCATATTTGAACGAAGTTGGGCAGTACCTAAAGTTAAAAGCCCAATTAGAAGACCGGACTCCTACTGAAGATGTGCTAAACAAGCGAGTAGCCTTAATAGACAAACTTGGGGAGGCACGAGCTTCAGTGGAAAAGGCTGGTGCCCAATTTGATGAGACTACTACTGCCATCGCCTAAGCTCATAAGCGAAGGAAGCTACTTGAAGCAGATCTTGAGCGAGCAAAGGCGAATGAGCTGGAATTGCAAGACAAATTAGTAGAGACTGAAGCTTCATTGAATAAAGCCAAAGACGGTGTATCTCTTCTCGAAAAAGAAGTTACCGATTTAGATGTTATGCCCCAAGTTACTGCAGAAGAAACGGCTCAAGTTGAAGCAGCAAGGCAACGGGTTCAAGAGCTTTTAGGCGCACTGGCTGCTTAGACCATACCCAATTGTTTTGTTCTCTTTTTTTTTTCACTTTGCCATTTGTTGTTTATTTTTGGACTCAGTATGGTTTAATTGGAATTGGTTTTGATATATTGCAATAAGATGAGTCTTTCAATTCAAGTTTACGCAATAATATGTAGATATAGCCAACGAACGAAACCAATGAGTACTAACACAATTTATTCATCCTACATTAGCTGTAATTAGCAAATATGCCCAAGTTGCCCACATTCCTAAAAGGAATGTAATATCCTAAAGGATCAAGCCATACGTAGTTCAAAAACATAACATTCTTTATTGGTTTTGTTTTGCCGTTCACAGTTTAGACTCTTGCGGGCCAGGAGTATTACAAATGAATTTAACTTGAAAGAACGAGCAGTTTAGGCTCTTACTTAGGAGCTTTACAACATTCTATTTCAAGGATAATAGCGCTTCAAGAACTTGCCGTTTATGGGTCCTATGCGCACTCCATCAGCACCAACTATCTTGTAGGCTCCATTTGTGTAAACTTCTCTGACCACATATGGACCATCCCACTTGGAGGTGAATTTGCTTCCAGATTTGTGGTAGACAATAATCGGTCTTCTTACTGCCAACACCTGGTCTCCGACTTGGAAAGATCGCGGTCGAACCTTTTTGTTGAACGCTCTTGATAGACGGGCTTGATAGCATTCTAGCTTTTGTTGTGCCTGAAGTCTTCTCTCATCCAGGGCCTCCAGTTCAGCTAAGCGAAGCTTGTGATTTTCGTCTTCCGTCAAACCTTCCTGTATGGCGATGCGAAGTGATGGGATTTGAAGCTCTAACGGTAGAACAGCTTCCACTCCATAGACCAAAGCGAATGGGGTCGACTGTGTTGGCGTCTTGTACGTTGTTCGATATGCCCAAAGAGCTTCCCCTAATCTTTCACGCCAATCCCGTTTAGACTTTGCGACAATCTTTTTGAGTAAGTTGCAAAGTGTTTTGTTAAAGGCTTCTGCCAAGCCGTTTGCAGGGGCGTTGTACATGGAAGACTTATGTTGAACAAACTTGAACTTCTCGCAGAGGCTAGTCATCAGGCTGTTGAAGAAGGGCTTTCCATTATCGGTGATAATGTACCTCGGCACACCATACCGATAGATAATGTGTGTCTTTATGAAGTCGACCACATTTTCTTTTTTGACTTCTCTTAGCGCCCATTTAGAGAAGTAGTCAGTGGCAGCTAGGATGTAGGAGTGACTAGCAGATGATTTAGGCGTGATTGGTCCAACGACATCAAGCCCCCATGCCTCAAATGGCCAAGATGCAACTGTTGGGTGGAGAGGTTCGGGAGGTTGATGTATGAAGTTAGCATGGAACTGGCAAGCATCGCACCTTTTTGCATAATTTATGCAATCTTGCACCATAGTGGGCCAGTAATAGCCCATCCTTTTAATGCGATCATGTAGCCTAGGCCCTGATTGGTGTGCTCCACACACACCTGAATGAGCCTCCGCCATTGCTTGCTTTGCTTCTTCCGTGTCCAAGCATCGTAACCAAAGACCGAGAAAGGAGCGTTGATAGAGCGTCCCGTTGTAGTAAAGGAAGCTTGAAGCCCTCCGCTGTATTTCTATCTTACGCCTTGGGTCACTCGGGAGTTTTCCATACTCCAAGTACTCAATTATTGGTTGACGCCAGTCTTCTGCATTTGTTTCAAGAACACAGATCATGTTGACGTCTTCCTCTGAGTCTTCATCATCCAGCGGAACAACCCAACGGTTACATACTCGAATAGTCATTTTTCCTTCTGCCCCCAGTGCCAAAGTGGCTGCGAGGCTTGCTAGTGCGTCAACCATCTTGTTGGCACTCCTTGGCACGTGCTCTAACTTGAACATGTCCAACTTATGTAGCAGGCGTAATGCTTGCCTGTGATACGGGACAAGGTCCTCTTTCTTAACCTCGTATTCGTTAAGTAGTTGATTGATGACCAACTGCGAGTCACCATATATGTTGAGATCGGTGACCCCCATTTCAATAGTCATTTCAAGGCCCAAGTTAAGCGTTTGGTATTCCACCACATTGTTAGAGCATAACTGAGTGAGCCCAAATGAATACGGAAGAATGTGCTTTTCGGGGGGAAACGAAGGTCACTCCTGCACCAGCGCCATCACGCCTGGCTACACCATCGAAATACATTTCCCAGGGAGGGAGGATATCGATGTAAAACACGCCTTCTCCTGGCAAATCATCATTTAGCTCCCAATCATCGGGAATGGGATGATCTGCTAAGAAATCTGCCAACGACTTGTCCCTTAATCGCTCTTTGGGGTACATAGACGAGATCGTACTGTTTTAAGATGACCGCCCATTTTGCCAGTCGCCCATTTAGGATTGGCCTAGACAAGATGTACTTGATGGGATCAGCTTTGGAGATCACTTGCACTGTATAGGCCTGCATGTAATGCTTGAGTTTCTCGATGGCAACGATGAGCGACAAGCACATCTTTTCAATAGGGGAATACTTCAGTTCAGCGCCGACCAATGTACGACTTAAGTAGTACAGGGCAACTTCTTTCCCTTCCTCATCTTTTTGTACACACAGTGCCCCTAAGGATTTTTCCTGAGCTGCAATGTACAGTCGAAGAGGCTTACCAGGGATGGGTGCCCCCAACACAGGAGGATGGGTCAAGTATTCCTTTATTTTCTCGAATGTCGTACGACACGATTCGTCCTACTCAAACGGTGCACCCTTTTTCATAAGGTGGCTAAAGGGATGGCAGCGTCCTGCAAGATTTGAGATGAATCTTCGGATATATGCCAAGCGACCTTGAAGTCCGCGAAGCTTCCTGAGATTCTTAGGCTCAGGCATCTCCTGGATTGCCTTGATCTTTGATTGGTCGATCTCAATCCCTCTGTGATGAACGATAAAACCCAAGAACTTTCCAGAGGTGACCCCAAATGCGCACTTGAGTGGATTCATCTTCAATTGACATCTTCGTAATCGTTCGAAGATCGAACGAAGATCTTGTATGTGGTCCTGCCTCCTTTTGGACTTCACCACCAAATCATCGACATAGCACTCGACTTTCTTATGGAGCATATCGTCAAAAATTGTTTGCATTGCCCTTTGGTATGTTGCCCCTGCATTCTTAAATCCGAAGGGCATCACCTTATAGCAAAAAATGCCTTTAGGTGTGCGGAAAGCCGTGGCCTCTTGATCTTCTGGCGCCTTCAGAATCTGATTGTATCCTGCGGTACAATCCATGAATGACAACGCTTCATGCCCTGTGGTTGAGTCGATCATAAGCTCTGTGACAGGCAACGGGAAATCGTCCTTTGGACAAGCGTCGTTAAGATCCCGGAAGTCCACACAAATACGAAGTTGCCCATTTTTCTTCCTGACAGGCACGATGTTTGCAATCCATGTTGGGTACTTGACCTCGCGAATGAATCCTGCCTCTATGAGTTTGTTGACTTTCTTTTCAATTTTCGGTACCAACTCTAGGCGAAAACGTCGTTGAGGCTGCTTCTTAGGCGGAATACCGCTTTTGATAGATAGACGGTGGACTGCGACCTTTGGATCTAACCCGGGCATTTCTTTATAGCTCCAGGCAAATACGTCCTTGTACTCTGATAGGAGTTCCAAGTATTGCTTTTCCTCTTCGAGTGTGAGTGATGAACTTACGTAGATAGGACGAGGCTCTTCATTGGTTCCAAGATTCAACTCTTTCAAATCATCAACTGTAGCCTGTCCTCCATCTTCGAAAGTCTTAGGAGTTTCTGCCAACTCTATCTCTGAGTCTGAGTCATCACATTCGTGGATTGTGATATGATTGGAAGAAACAACTTCTTCTTCCTTCACTTCCTTGTTAGAGTCAGAGTTTTTTTGCTGACCTGTGAAGATCACAGTATGCCTCTTTACTCTTAATGAACCATATGTTTTAACATCCAGACTAGAGAAGCGCTTCATACGAGACAGGATAGAACTTTGAACTTCATTTACCACTCCCAAGCGACTAAATGCAGAAATTTTCTCGTGTTGAAGTCGTGAGTTCGAGGGCTTTTCACCAGCTCCTATTCTAGAAAAAACTGAAGGCTGGGGATGATATTTGATTCTGTTAAAAACAGAGCTTCTGTGATCTTTCCATTTCCCTATACGGGCAAATACTGACGGACGTTTTTTAGAAGTTGATGATTGTAGCCTATCAAACACAGAGGGCTTTGGGTTGGGTGAAGCACTTTCATCTTCACTCACATCTACTTCTTCAGCTGAGATGTGTTGAATTGCCAACTTCTTGTCCTTTCGTCGACCAGAGATTCTGACTGGCTGCGGTGGCGTGAAACCCAGTCCAACTTTAGAGACACCTACTGAACCTCCCTGTTCTTGAATCTTTCTCTGAGTTTCAGTAAGGCCATGAGGCTTGGCTTCGACTACCTTTCCTAAGGCAGCTGGATTTTGAAAGTCGTAACCAGCCCTCTCCATAAGCTTATATGCATTAGGATCAAATCCCTCCCTAGTCCGTACACTTGGCAAGTCATCGCCTTCTTTAGAAGACACGACAAACCCGAAAATAGGGGGCCTACTCACCTTAGCCTGCCACATTTTTAGCGTTGGAATTGTTGCACTTCCTTTTAAGGTGATTATGCTAGCTCCATCATCCTTTTTAGTAGCTTTAGTCTCAATGCTTCTGCTTGTGCACTCGCTAAAGGGTGATTCGCCCTCCTTACAGCGAGACCTAGGTATGTACCTTAAGACTGGTGGCATTGATCCTGTTGACGCGGCAGCTTGTTTAGCAACTTGCTCAATATAAGAAGTGGTGCTACCTTGCTTGCCTGCTTCTTTCTCAAGCTGCTGCTTAGGAGCACCATCTTTTGTTGCTCGAGGGGCCTTCTTTGCGACACCTTTGCCTGTGGAAGAAATAGTTGACGGTATGGTCTCTTTAGGTGCAGCACCTTCTTCAAAGAACCTTGCGTCTGCAAAATGAGACTCAGCCTTAGTGAATGGCTTGACATCCCCGTTTATTTTCTTCTCCCCATCACGGTAGTACTTAAGGCATTGGTGTAAAGTGGAAGCCACTATCCCATGCTCATGAAGCTATGGTCGCCCAAGTAATAACATGTAGGAAGTCTTAGCATCGATTATATGGAAGATGGAGGACGTCGTCAAATCTCCCATTATCAGTTCAACACGAATCATGCCGATTGCACGTTGACCTTCAAGGTTAAAGCCTTGAATCATCGTTCGACTTTTAGACAGTTCTTCCACTGTGATGCCTAAGTCGTTCATTGTAGACTTGGGCATGATGTTGATGGCTGACCCTCCATCCACGAGAATGCGTCTGACTTTCTGCTCCTTAATGTAACCAGTCACAAACAAAGGACGATTATGGGGCTTAGATCCCAACAACAAATCATCGTCAGTGAAAGTGATTGCGGTGTTGCAATAGGCACACTGAACAGGGTCTTTTGTTGATGCTCCTGCATCCTTGATTTTATCAGCATAAAGTTTTGGATGTTGTAAGGAAGTAACAACATGCTGGCGCATCTCATCAGGCAGACAAAATATCTACTCCCAGCTCATGCGAGCTGGCAAAGCCTCCAAGATAGTTAAGGTCTTATCAGCTACTCTAGGAGACTCTTCTTGTCCGTCACTTCCTTCGTCTTCCTCTTCTTCAAGCTCAGAACATGAAGTCATGTTGACTGTGACTTTCTCAAAGAAGCCTGTTGGGAAAAACTCTTCGAGTGTGACAGGGACAAGCGGCTCCTGCTCAAGTAGGTCAATAGGCAGAATTTCGTGCCTTTTGACGTCCTTGGTCTTCTTCTTTCCTTTTGAATGACGAGGGTTATTCTTTCTTCCTTGTTTCTTCTTGCGGCGGAGAGGCGGTGATTGCACTTGGCTTTGTTTCCTTGGCCTCCGACGAGTGACAAGAGTCCATCCCTCTTCATCAACATCAGCTTTATCAGAGACATCCACAAAAGGGTCAGTCTCTATTAAGGGTCCTTTGGATTGAATTGGAACTACCACAGGCTCCAAACTTCCAAATTGAATTGTAATTAATTTCTCTCCAATTGAGGAAATCAATTCAGTGTTTACTCTACCACGAGGTTGAGTATGCTTTGGCTTCCAGGGCGATGAGGAACACTTTAGCTGAGTGGAGATATGATTTGTCTCAGCAGTGTCGTCCAAATCCAATATTATCTTCCCCTCCCTGGCAAGTTACATAATACGCTCTTTGAGTGTAATACATTTCTCAAG
>JACYFF010031952.1:94940886-94951255 GCA_017589665.1 Selenicereus undatus | reverse complement strand
GGAGCGAGAAAGAGAGCAAATTACTTGAGAAAGACAAGATAGATGCCTTAAACCAACACAAATCGTTGCCTGAAATCGCCAATACACTGAAAACTTCAGTCCTTGTCCGTTTTCTTAAACCCTAAATTTGACGTTGCCTTGAACCCCAGACAAACAGTAGCTTCTTCCAATCGAACCGTGATCTGAGGCTTTCAATTTCAGGGCATTTTTTGTGAAAGAAAGACAATGAGAGTGACTGAGGGTCGCATTCCTGAGGCAGAGAATGGAAGATACCAGATTGGGTAACAGAGAGAGGAAGGAACAGATCGCGATTGTGAGATGAGTGACTGAGAATTGAAGGAGCAGATCGAGTAGAGAAAGAGAATTGCAAGAGCAGATCGATTGCGTTTCTGGGCACTCAGGACACCATTCTGGGTCGCGATTTTGCTGAGGGGAGAGAGAGAGAGAGAAAGAGTGACTGAGGGTTTCAAGTCTGAGATTGAGGAGAGAGAGAGAGAGAAAGAAGCCAGGTTGAAGACAAACTAATTACAATTTTTGGAGGCTCTTTCAATTTTTGGGGGAAATTTTCCCACGAAAAGGCACTTGTACTCCCGCTCAGGCAAACCCAAACCTATTAAGTTATTTACAACGGATGTTTCTAATAATCTACAATGGTATTTTATATCCATCAGTGCTAAATAAATTTTAACAACGGAAAAAATTTCTGTTGTAAAAGATAAACTAATTACAACGGTATTTTTGTACCGTCATAAGTTACTGGTCGTAAATAAATAAATTTCTAGTAGTGATGGTTGATGATGCTATAATAGCAAATCAAAATGTAAGGGAAGAGGGGTCAAGCACTTGCCGAGAACCATTTTATAATATGGTTCAAGCAGCTCAACAACCCTTATATGATGGTTGCTCCACCCACAGTGAGCTATCTGCGGCGGTGAGGCTGTTGAGTATTAAATCTGATTATAGTATGCCTCAAAACTGTTTTAATGAAGTTGTTCAATTAATGAAATAGATGTGTCCTCCTAACAACCGCGTGCCTAACAACTACGGGCAAACGAAGAATGTTGTTAAAGATCTCGGCAACGATGTGGTCCAAATTGATTGTTGCCGGAAAGGTTGCATGCTATTTTCTAAGGAGGACGCAAACTTAGATGCGTGCAAGTTTTGTGGGCATTCAAGATGGAAGAGGCAAAGGTCACATCAAAGGAATCAGAATCCATTGCCATATGCAAGGATGCATTACTTGCCGTTAAAACCTCGACTGCAGAGGTTGTACGCATCAAGAAGTATTGCAGAGCACATGAGATGGCATTATGAACATCGACGTGATGACGGTGTTTTATGTCATCCATCAGATGGAGCAACATGGAAACATTTTGATTCCAAATACCCTCAATTTGCTGCAGAGCCTCGGAATGTGAGGCTTGGCTTATGTGCTGATGGATTTAATCCCTACACATTGTCTTCAAGATCATACTCCATTTGGCCGGTGGTCGTTACACCATATAACCTTCCCCCTGAAATGTGTATGACCACACCGTTTATGTTCTTGACTTATGTAATCCCCAGGCCTAAAAACCCCAAGAACAACATAGATGTATATTTACAACCTCTTGTCGATGAGTTGAAAGAGTTGTGGGATGTTGGAGTTGAGACTTACGATATTTCTACGGGGCGTACATTTCAGATGAAGGCTGCACTTATGTGGACGATTAATGATTTTCCCGCATACGGAATGTTATCTGGGTGGAGTACTAATGGCCAATTGGCATGCCCCGTATGTATGAAACAACAAAAGGCTTTGAGATTGCGAAATGGAGGTAAATTCTCATGGTTTGACTGTCATCGGTGTTTTTTGCCAAGGAATCATGCATTCAGAAGAAATAGAACTGCATTTAGGAAAGGGAGAACTGTTACAGGGGGTCCTCCTCGTCGATTGACCGGGGAAGAACTGTATGTGGAGGTGGAAGATTACCCAATGGTAACCACAAATGGTGACTTTGTCATACCAGGATTTAAGGAGAATGAGCACAACTGGACGAAAAAGAGCATATTATGGGAGTTGCCTTATTGGCAACACCAACTGCTCCGCCATAATTTGGATGTGATGCACATTGAGAAGAACTTCTTCGAAAACATTATCAACACTGTGATGGATGTTAATAGGAAAACAAAGGACAATGCCAAATCAAGAATGGATGTTGCCGAAATATGTGATCGGCCGGAATTACATTTACATTCAGGCCCAAGTGGTAGGCCGGTTAAACCCAAAGCGAAGTTCGTACTTCCTGTGGATAAACGAAGAGAGTTGTGTGAATGGGTGAAAGAGTTTCAAATGCCTGATGGATATTGCTCTAATTTGAGAAATATCGTGGACCCTAATGAGGCTAAGTTCAACAACATGAAAAGTCATGACTGTCATGTCTTCATGGAGACTCTTTTACCAATTGCATTTGGTGCACTCCCAGATGATGTGTTGAAACCTCTTATTGAGATAAGCCAGTTCTTCAAGAACTTATCCTCAACAACATTGCGGGAAGATATGCTTGAGGAACTGCATCGCAACATTGTCATCACTTTGTGTAAGTTGGAGACCATTTTCCCTCCTGGCTTTTTCAATGTCATGGAGCACCTGCCAGTGCATTTGGCAGAAGAGGCTCAACTAGGTGGTCCAGTACAATACAGATGGATGTATCCATTTGAGAGGTAAATTATACTGTAATTGATGAAAACCTTCTATGAATTCTTATATGTGGAATCACTTAAAAGTGATTGCAATTGTGAATTTGGTAGGTTCTTTGGCCGATTGAAGAGAAAGATAAAGCAGCAGGCGTGTCCTGAAGGTTCAATCACAGAAGCATACCTAGAGGCGGAGAGGACATTCTTCGCCTCGTATTACTTTGGCTCTAATGTGCCCTCCATGCGTAGTAGGCACAGGAGAAATGAAGATGACGATGAACATATAAATCATTTTCCAACTCTGTCCGTGTTTGAAACGCAAGGGACCACTATTGGTAGGGAAAGATCAAGGTATCTCACGGATGCCGAGTATGTTGCTGCTCATCTTCACGTGCTGTTAAATTGTGACGAAGTGAAACCTTATATAGGGTGAGTTGTATTTTCACATCGAATTCAATTTATCATTCATAACGCAAGTATGTTAATACGCTTCGTAAAATGTGATAGTATTTTCACGGACCAAGTGAGAACCGCACGTCCCAATGTCAGCGACGCAGATGTCGACACCATCATCGAAACTCATTTCGCAGATTGGTTTAGTGAGAATGTAAGTATTCGAACTCATTTATTTACAATTTGAACATAACAATTAATTAGGTGCAGTGTATTAATTAAAACCACTAGTTATGTCACCATAGGTGCATTATATTCAATTGTTCGAGACCGAGAAACATTGCTACCTGAGTCAATTGGCTGTGAAGCCAAAACGGTGTGTGTCGACGTGGACGGCATATAGAGTAAATGGATTCAAATTCCACACAGAAGCTCGTAGCGTCGGGAAGAGAACATATAATTGTGGTGTTGGTGTTTGTGGCACTGGGGAAGGCGATATTGAGAATGATTATTATGGTGTACTGGAGGACATTGTCTAAATTGAGTACGTAGGCGAACCACTTAAACGATGTGTGCTCTTCAGTTGTCAGTGGTTCGACCCCACATTGAATCGTGGGACATGATCTCATAAACTAAGCAACCTTATTGAGGTCCACCGTACAAGAAGATACCGAAAGTACGACCCATTTATCTTCCCAAACACCGCATCACAAGTATACCTTATGCCACATGCAGATCACTCAAGGGATAGGGCGAATTGGCTGGTTGTCATACCAACCAAACCAAGGGCGAGAGTGGATCAGCAATACACTCTACCATCTGCGTACCAACAAACGGACATGACGACTATCGTCGAACCTGCGAATAACGCCATCCCTGCGTCATTAGTGGATGAAAGTGCACCACCGGAAGAGGTTAACGATGAAATAGGGTTTTCATTCGTTCAGGGAAATGACGAGATAGATGAGGTACAAAATGATGAGGATGAAGAAGAGGGGGAGTGGGATGACGATAATGAAACAGATGAAGTTGAAGAAAATTTGCATTTGAATTATGATGATGACGATGACGATGACGATGCGGATGATTGAGTGGTTACGAATTCTTATGTGTTTGAGTAGTTCGCATGTCAAACAATTGTTTGGGACTTTACTTATGTTGTATGAATGAGTTTTGCAAAATTTGTGTCACCTACATACCGATTATGATGTATGATGTCAAACGATTTACATGTACAATCATTATATATTTGCACTTGGCGTTGTTGTCACATATTTCAGGTATGGATTCAAGTTCTCGTCGAGCAAAGTCCTCCCCTCGAGGTAGAGGACGAGGGCATCGGAGCTCTGCCGTGGATCCGACCGCAATGGACATTGATCCATCTTCCCCCCAGGTACCTCATACACCAGTTCAGCCAGGAGTGACAATAGCTGCTTACATACCAGGTATTTCAGGACCCCTGCCTCCCCCATTTGGGGCTTTCCATCAACAGACCTCATACATTCCCAACCAAAGCACAATGTACGGCCAATTTGCGTACAACATTCCTCCAAACCCCCATGTTATTCACAATGTGCACCCCACTCCCCAACCCACTCACCCTAACACAAACCAGTCCCAAGAGAACATTGGAAGTGGTGAAAGTGAAGCACAATCCAGTCATGGGAGCACTCGAGCAAAGATTTGGATTGAGCCAGATGGTAACGGGTAAGTCTTCATTTGTTATATCTTACGAAGTACTACATGAATTTTGCATAACAAGTAATGAATTTTATGTGTAATGTTCAATTAGGTTTCTCCCCAATGATGGTGCTGTTGGTAGGATTTCGCTCATATTTCAAAGCAAGTTTGACGGAGCTTGGCCTACTTGGAGCAAAGTGCCCAAACCAGTACGAGATTTGTGGTTCGGGGAGTTCAAGGTAACTACAGTGACTTCGTATTAATAATTTCTGTCAACGTGCTATATTAGTATTGCATTGTTTGATGTGTTCTTGGTTTTCATAATTGCATAAGTGGTTTACTTGGGATCCGATCCATGAGGATTGTATGAGAAGGAATTTTGAAAACCGAGGCAACGCACGCTTGAGAGACTTCTTCGGCAAAGCAAGGAAGCATAACAAGAAGCCTGTTTGGCTCGGTGATGCTCAATGGGAGGGACTCCAACAGCACTGGGCGAATAAACATTACAAGAAATTGCGTGAGACAGCCCAGAAGAACCGACTGGGGACTCCAGAAAGTGGTGGCCCATCTCTCCACACCTGTGGCTCGATCCCCATGCATGAGCATAGACGGCGTCTGGTAAATGAATTAATGTTTGCTGTGTTTTCGTTAAAGTTTAATACTGTATTTTGTATTGTACTTGACATCATTCTTTCTGGCACGTACATAGAGGGAACAACTTGGGACGGAGCCCACCATTGTCGAATTGTTCAGTCGCACTCACAAACTCCAAGGTAAAGAAGATGCCCCCTGGGTTGACAAGAAATCACAACAAACATATGTAAGCAACTAGCTATTCTCAATCTTCATTGGTAGTTCAACATGAACTCGTATACTTCATTTTAAGTTATTGTACTATGCATGATTTTGTGCGCATGTTGCGGTATTGTAGGAAACTTTTGAACGCGATTTTCAAAATGTTATCAATTCTCAATGGAGCGGGGATGGATCTTCTGAAGATCCAAACCAGCCATTTTCCAACCCAAATGAGTTGTGGGTGAAGGCGTTCAAGAACAAGAAGGGTCGGATTTACGGCATTGGTGACAAGACTGTCAACATGAGGGAATCCGGTTACTTCAGTCCCACTCAAAGATCCGGTATTGTTTTCATATTACAGTTCCAACAACCATGGTTATACATTTAATTTACTTAATGACAAAGCTAGTATAGTAATTTACTTAAATGTCTGTCAGCAGGTTCGGGTTCTACGCCATCGCAACAAGAGCTCAATGAGTTAAGGGGTGTAGTAACCAACTTGGGGGGTGAGCTATCTTCACAAGCTGAAAGCTACCGGTTGGTTATGGAGAAATGTAAGCAACTGGAGGAATCCAACAGATTGCTCACACAAAGCAACCAACAACTGAGCCAACAAATGATGAGCATCGATCAGCGCCTCCAAGCTTTCTTTCAAATGCAACAGGCGTCTGGCTCGGGATCTCAGCCACCATTTACTCATCCCTCGCAACATCATGAGGAAGATGGTGAGGAAGAGGAAGAGGAAGAGGAAGGCGAAGAGGAAGAGGAAGACCTTGGTGATTGATGAGTTGGTTGCAGTTTTCCTTCAGCTGGTGGCTCTTCTGCTTGATTCTTCACAAAGTACATCATTTCTCTTGCTGCTTGCTTCCCTTCCCCTTCCTGCTAATTTCACTCCCCTCCCCCTACTGCCTATTTGACTTCCCTCCCATTTGGCGCTTACTTCACCCTCTTCTGCAAACATATATATCACTTTATTCTCAATTACTAGTAACTTGTGGTTATTTTGTTTGGATTTGTGGTTTGTGATATGTACAGACTTCGTTTGGAGCTTGTAGTTTGTGATATGTAGAAAGTTTGTTTGGAACGTGTGGTTTGTGAATTGAAAACCCTTGGTTTTCAATTTGTGTGTTGTTGTGGATGTGAAATTCCACCTTTGTGTGGGTTGCAATTGTTGAGAACGCTTCGAATGAAGCCGTTGGATGTTGATTGGGTGCGGAAATCTTGTAAATTTCTTACAGAGAATTATTTGTATGTACGGAATTGATAAAAAAAAAAGCAATTTTATTTAAAAAAAACATAAACATAGCGGCGGAATGGCGACGGATAACATTTTTTTTTTGTTTTTTGGGAGGAGGGGGGGGCGGGATAAAAAAAAAATCGCTGAGGGCGACGAAATTTTAATTCCGTCCCCACCTCCTGCCCCGCCACTTCCCCGCCAAAAAAAAGTACGTCGCACATTCTGTCGCTGAATCCGTCGCTGATGGCGACGGATTTTTGAAATTCCGTCGCCGGCTACTCAGCGACGAGCGAAAATCCGACAGTCGTATTCCGTCGCCGATTAACAATATTTCGTCGTTAAATCCGTCTGTATTTTGCATTTTTCTTGTAGTGAGTATTCATTTTCATGAAACTTTTTCCTCTATTGTTCATCCTGCTACCCTTAGACTTGTTTTATCTCATACTGTGACTCATAAGTAGCCCATTCATCAAATTAATGTTAAGAATGTGTTCCTTCATGGCATTCTTAAGGAACCTGTTTATTTAATCCTCGTTATCCTCATCATGTGTCTCATTTTAATTAAGCTATTTATGGGTTGAAACAAGCTTTACGAGCTTAGTTTCAACGATTTAGTAGATTCTTACTCAGACATGGTTTTACTTGTAGCCAGTCCAACCCTTCCATGCTTGTCCTTCATTCTGGTACCTAGATTCTTGTTTACTTCTCTATGTTGATGATATCATTTTAACGGTACTCCACCTCTTGACTTTTCTGTTTCATTAATATTCTCTCCTGTTAGTTTGCTATAATAGATCGGGGTGATATTCATTATTTTTGGGGTGTGCAAGTGTCTATATCTTTTGCAGGTTTGTTTCTCTACTTCTGACCTTTTTCATAAGTTTCATCTTCATACTTGTAAATTTGTTCGCACTCCCATTGTTACGCGGAGCTCTCTTACCCTCTGGGATGGTGAGTTACTTGCAGATCCCACCGAGTACAAAAGCATGTTAGGCGCATTGCAATACTTGACCATGACTCGACCTGACATTGCATAGGTAGTTCATGTAGTTTCCCAATTCTTGCATGTCCCCTGTACTACTCGTCTATATACTGTTACTGTGTTTTTAGGTACTTATAGGGCACACTTATAGAGCATATTCTTGTTTGATCAACTGTCTTATGTTTCATAATTGTTGCTTATTCAGATGCTGACGATGGGTGCAAGGATTCCTATCGGTCCACTACCTGTTACGTTTTTTTTTCACCCTAATCTCATTGCTTGGGGCTCAAAGAAAGAATCAAAGAACCCTTGTTTCTAAATTCTCTAATGAAGTTGAGTATCGTGTTGTCGCCTATGTTGTTGCTGAGACTATATAGATATGCAAGTTGCTTCATGATTTAGGTTTGGCAATCTCAGCTCCTCCTAAGGTGCTATGTGAGAATATTAGTGTTGCTTACCTCATTGCAAATCTTGTTCATCATGAGCATTGCAAGTGCATTGTGGTTGATTACATATCATTTTGTTCGTGAGTGTGTTGCTCATGGAGATCTTGTAGTTCGTTCTATTCCTGCATACTAGGTTTTAGTCAGCTGAATTTTTACCAAATGTTTGTCTTCTAGTTTTTTTTTTTAAGTCAATTTGTTCGTTTGTTCTCCTCCTTGCAGATTGAAGAAGTGTAATAGTGGACAAGGCTAATTATCTAATTTTACTTGTATGATTACTGATATAAAAACGAGTATGAAGCTTCTATTTTAGATGAGCTGCATAACACAAAACCTTATACTTACCTTCTCACAGAAGTCCAGTAAAAGATAAATTTGAGCTAGATTTTGTGACACCGTACATTGTGTTCATACGAAAGTTTGTCATTTCATTTTGCTTGATTGACATAATTATAAAGTACTCCCATCAAGGGCAGGTATGTCCATTTTAAGGTAAGAAAAGATGATTGCCTGGCTAGTGTGCAAGGAATTAAACAAACTATAGGGATAAATGAACTCTTGCATGTCAAATAATATTCAAATATACGAAGCAGCCTGACGACCTGAACATTCAAAGCAAACTATAATCGGAGTTTTGGTTAGCCGATTTTTTTGTTCAAAAAATTTTCGAACTGTAACCGAATTGAAAATTTCGGTTAGCTGTTTTTCGGTTAACCGAAAATTTCGGTTCGTCCAAAACCCGAACCTTAACCAAACCGAAAAAGCTTGTTAACCGATTTTTCAGTTCGGTTAACGATTAATCGTTCAAAAATAATAAAAAAAACGTATACTTTCTTACCTAAATTTTTCATTTTTTATGTTTAAATTGTATTGATAAATATTAAACCTTGATTACCATTTATAAATAACAAAAAAGTGCACTTTCTTACTTAAATTTTTTTATTTTTTATGTATAATTTTTTAAAAAATAAAAATTATTTTCGGTTCGGTTAAGTGCCAATTAACTAAATTTTCAAATTATCCGAACCGTAACAAAACCGAAAATTGAAATTTTTTTGGTTCGGTTAGTTGAACCGATTTTTTTGAAAAATTTGTTCAGTTAACAAATTTTTTGGTTCGGCTTTTCAATTTTTTGATTCGATTTTCAACTTCTGATTTTTTTTTTGCATACCCCTAAAGTTTACATCATCGACACAAGTCACAAAGCATGATGAAAATGAAGGAGCACTAAGGCCCTGTTCTTTTCGTTGGAAAATTGACCAATCCCACACCTACCCACTTCTTCCCCCCTCTTCCCACTCTTTTCCACACTTAAAAAAAAACACCACTCCTTCCCACATTCACCCACTCCTTCCCATATCTACATAAAACAACCATTTTTTATATTTGGAAATTTTTTATAATTTACCTAATTGTGTGTACAAATAATCTGATAGCAATTATGAGCAGTTTTAATTTTTCGGATGTTATGGAACAGTTTTAGTTTTTTTCTTTTTCATTAATTTTTTAATTTTGAAATTTTTTTTAATTTTTTAATTCTATTTTTAAATTTTTAATTTTGAAATTTTTTAATTTTTTAGTTTTTAATTTGTTTCTATTTATTTTTTATTTTAATTTTTAAATTTTTAAATTTTTTAATTTTTAATTTTTCGGATGTTATGGAACAGTTTTATTTTTTTAATTAATTTTTAATTAATTTTTTTTTTTTTTTAATTTTTTGATTCTATTTTTTAATTTTTTATTTTTTAATTGTATTTATTTATTTTTATTTTTAATTTTTTAATTTTTAATTTTTTAATTTTTTTATTTTTTAATTTTTTAATTTTTTTGTATTTATTTATATTTTTTAAAAAAAATTCTAAATTATAAATATTTTTGTATTTTTTTGTATTTTTTATTTTTTTATTTCAGAAAAACAACCAACGGAAAATTTTAAAAAAATAAAAAATAAAAAAATTTATACAAAAATAAAAAATAAATACAAAAAAATATAAAAATTAAAACAAAAAAATTTAAGAAAATTAAAATGAAAATAAAAATTAAAAAATTAAAAAATTTAAAAATTTAAAAATTAGAATTAAAAAATTAAAATTAAAATTAAAAAAATTAAAAAAATTAAAAAATTAAAAATTAAAAATTAAAAATTAAAAAATTAAAAAATTA
>JACYFF010031952.1:94880194-94915838 GCA_017589665.1 Selenicereus undatus | reverse complement strand
TCAATTATATAACCATTACCTAAGTTTTATCATCTATATTTAAATATTTTCTAAATAATGCAGTATCTGATGCTTATTTCATAATATTTCCCCATACCTATTCTATTTTTAATTACTTATAAATTTGTTTTGAAAACATTAACACATATAACAGAGTACTAGGAGCCGGAGGGGAAACAAGGTGACATAAGTAAAGAAATCTCTCACACATAATTTAAGCCAATGTGTATTATGGTTTTGATTTCAAGACTTCAATAGTTTTGTAGTTTGTAATACTTATTGAAATATCTTAAGGCCTAAAGTTCGCAAGTATAACGTAAAGTTCACAAGTATATTATTGGACTGGACCTATATGCTTCCTTTTTTCTTTTTTTTTTGGATCAAGGACCTGTATGCTGCTATCAGGACTGATGGTCATATCCTTAATATTTTGGATTTAGTATACTATGACCTTGGTTGCCAATCTTCTTTATTTAGCACTGTGGGACTTGACTGACTAATGTATGTTTATATGATTCATATGACAAGTGTAAATTGAGATTGTGACCTTTATTTTACTAATATATTTAACAGATCTCAATCAGACTCTTTCCTTGTTTAGACACTAATTATTAGGGAGTTAATATATTAATTGATTTGATGATGATGTCCTTATTTATTTGATTCCTATGCTGCTGAGACATGCACCAAAGATATCATATGATCTAAAGATTATATTTCATGATATTAGCACAGCCTTAGTCATGGAAGAGATGGTCTTGAGATTATTAAGGTTGTGTTCGGCAACAGCGTTTTTGGTAGCGTTTAGCGTTTTGATTATGTCAATACACTAATTAGTTAATTTTTAGTGCTCAGCAAACTAGTGCTTGAATAACATTTCAAGTAGCATTTAACGTTTTAACCATCGTTTTTGAAAAGCTAATAGTATTAACGTTTGACATTTAAAAGTAGCGTTTCATATTTTTTAGGCAAAAAATATCCTTTAAAAATTTTATCTTTGGAAATTATTTGTATCCTTTTATGTCAACTTACATTAATCAGCTAGCATAACAGCTAAATTTACCGAACACGTTAGTTTCAACCGCTAATCTAAACAGTTATCCGCTAACAACTAAATCAGAAACGACATCCGCTATCTAAACAGCTATCTACTACCTAAACTGTTATCCGTTATCTAAACAGCTAATTTTACCGAATAAGGCCTAACTCAAATTTGGATATAGGAATAGTATTTTTATACTCATGCTATTCATGAATATCTTATAAATTTTTAACTGTACCTAGTAATTAACATATATGTGTGTGTACATATATATATATATATATATATATATATATATATATATATATATATAAACAAAACAAATTACCTAAATTTTTTATAAGTGTCATCCCCACAAAATTTCGAAGACAATTAATAGTTTCAATTTAAAAAAAAAATAGGAGTTAGTCAAATATGAATGCAAGATTTTCTTTCCAAAAACAGTATAAAATTAATTACAATTCTAAAGATTTTCTTTCCAAATAAAAAAGATAATCCTTAACAATCATAAAACATTATACTCTTATATCTTTTGATCAAAAAAATTTATTATATTACTAATGCTACTTGCAATCTTACCAAAGATAATGATTATATTATAATATAATACACCGGTTACAGATGATCTATTATATATATTTGGCTTCCAATTGTTATCAAATTTTGGCTACTAATATGGAATATTATAAACACACATAGTCACACATAAATATTTTTTTAAATATCTTATTTATCATAAAAACACAATTCTTATTTTCAATAAATAGTAAATGATATTTGATTTCATCATTATTATTTTTTCCTATCAATTTGAACATAGACATAAATATAAAAATGCAATATTAGAGATCTTAGGCATAATACAATTTCAGTTACGATCCTATATATACATTACTAAAATTCACCACGAAAAGATACCAATTTGCTTTCGAATTTTGAGGTACAAGAGTTCAAACCAGTATTAACAATTAACAGCAGTAAGATTATATCAGCTTTGACAAATATTGTTATTGTTATAAGTGAAAATTTATTAATTTTTAAATTTTCATACTAGAGTTCCAACAAGTATTGCCAATTTTTTGGTGGAAATAGCATCTTTTGTTTAAAACATTCTTATTATCAAACGAAGTAATTATTACAACTAAAATACTTAGAAGATATATCTCCCATGCATCACATGGATCCTTAACACTAGTTATGTGAGAAGCTGGAAATTGTTTTACATTTTTATACTAATATTTTGCCTATTTAATGCAGTGGAAATAACCTAGTGGGCATCATTGCCGTATTTCACAATGAAATACAAGGCAAAAGATAATTAATTAAAATAAACAAATGTATAACCCAAAGTCAAAGGTCAAAATCAAAAGTCAACGCAACCAACTACAACTCCCACATTATTTGATGCAAACAAAGTTTTAACTAAACATCTATGCGGCTTCATTCACATCCCATCCCCATGCTGCACATGAGTATTTGAAAACAAAACATTTCAAACAGTAAGATGGATCTCAATAATGTCTACCTCTAATCGTAAAATATCTACTTTAACTCATTTCAAACATTTAACGGTGAGAGAAAAATATTCAAATAGTTCGAAAAGACTTATTCCCAATCAGTTCTAGATCTTCAACTTCAAGCAATAACCATTATTCAAAATCAAACAAGTCAATTTTCTTTAGCGAGCGACCCCACCAGAGGATCTCACGACCTTCCGTTGCGCAACATTATGGGTTACCAGAACCCATATTGGCATACGTCTATCTATAATGGCACGTCCCGAAAACCGCATGCTATAACTCGGGGAGATTAACTTGTGTCTATATCAAGGTAAACCTACCCTGATCTTAGGAAGAAACCTTTTATAAACTGCCCTTATCTTTCACTTTAGGATCTAGTACATTATGCATAAATCCGTTTGGCCTTCTGAAAGCCCAACCCACCTCAAACAATTTTCTATTAACTTAAAAAAACCACTTAAACAAGAACTACTCAAATAAAATATTCGGTCACAACACAATATTTCACATTCAGAAAATCATATAATCACAAGTTGCAGTTCACATTTTACACATAAGATCCCCTTGGCATACAATGTCATATAACAATTCATAAATATCCAAAATCATTTCAAAAGAACAACAAAGGGGAGTTAGGGCATATAAATTACCTCGAAGAAGCGTAGGTACCTAGTTTGAGCTCAAACTAGAGTATTAGTCCTAAACGATAAAATCAAAGTGTCACAACATGGAATAAACCCAAGTGAAGTTTTACACCCAAAACTATTTTTTTTCAACCTCAAAGTAAACCATGCCACTTGGACCACTTGAGCAGGACCAATTCAATATCCCTAGATTTTGCATTTAATGAACTCATGTCACTTTTTAAAGCTCAAATACTCAGAAAAACAAATAATCAAACTTAAACCTATTCGAACTTTAGAGTAGTTTCAGGTTGTGTCCTAACTTACATAAGTCATATCTTCACCTACGAAACTCATATGGAGGAGTTTAAGCATAATATAGAAAGATATTTTTCTCTAATACACCTTTTAATTTAAGCAAACTCCTAAAAATTCACAAAAACTGCTTCAAAACTTCACTTCTTTTCACATAGCCTGTTTCAGTCTAGAGTTGCCTAGTCTCGGGAGAAAATTTATTTCTCCCTCGTTTTAAGCCCAAAATTCTTCATTGAAAATTTATGTGAAAATAGACTCATAGATCTACAGCCATGAAGATTTTTATGATTTTTGGGATAGCACATAAAGCAGTTTAATCGGTGAAGTCGGAGCATCGCATGGGTGGTTTTTGGCACAGACTAACCCTAAATTCCATGCCTAAAATCACGATTTTCATACGACCAAACTCACCCAAATTGATCTAAAACTAATCCTAATCATCAATAGCAACTCTAAAATGAATAAAACCTGTCCAAGATCCCTTTAAGAGAGGTTTTGAAGAGAAAGTGTTTTGTTTACCTTGAATATAAGAGTGAGATGCGAGATGTTTGCATGAATGCCTTCAAACCATCCCAAAATTCGAGAATCATATTGCAACATAAACAAGAAGTATCTAGAATCTAGAAACTGAGTGAATTTGCTGCAAAAATAAATTCTGCGTGGGTATAAAATTTTTTAACTCAACAACAACAACAACAACAAAAAACCTAAACTTTCTCACCCAAAACCAATAGGGAAGGAGGCTTGGTGGCTTGGCTGGCGGCACGATGGGCAGCTGGTGGCCTGATGGTGGTGATAGGGGCTGATTGGTAGTGGTGACCGAAAGGGAGAGGAGGGCATGAGTCAGGGTTGTGGTGAAGAGAAAGATGTGAGCTGAGAGTGATGGAGGATAGCTCTTTCACGTAAAAAAAAAAAAAGATTTCAGTTTTTTTTTTTTTTTTGGATACCATGGTGGCTAAGAGGGGGGAAAGAGAGAGAGAGAGGGGTCTAGGGTTTAATATTCCTTCCTCAAAATACTACCCGATTTAAATTTTGAAATTTGAAGAAGGAAAACTTAACTAGAAAAATATGATTTTTATCAAATAAAACTAATAAAAAGAAAAATAATCGGCCAATATTAACAATCTAAATTTGAAATATTCAAAGCTTGGATTTGGGTTGGAAATAAGAAATTATTTGGGCTTGGTCTGAAATTTTAACCACATGAAGGCACATGCTAAAATACTACCTATGAGCTCAAGCGACTAAGGATCATCTTAACCATTATTTGAGGATTATAAATATGAATTGTTGTGGTCTTACATTCTACCCCTTAAAAAAATTTCATTCTTTAAACTTCACAAACGACTTAGTCATAAACATTTAAATTTCTAGAGTTTTGCAAATTATTTATAAAAAAGTTAAAATTTGTTATTTACCAACCATGTCATAACAATTTTTAAGGCTTTCTAAAACAATTAATAACCTTTTAATATGAAGCATTTATTGAGGGATGCAAGTTATGAGAAACTATTGACTTAAAATTTCTCATGTCTTAATATGTTATGATTAGTTTAACAAATATTATTAATGTTAGTCATAATATCTTAATTTTTCTATAATGATTTGAAAATTATTACATCCCAAAAAGCTATTGAAGTTATTTGTTAATTAAAAGTTAATAACATTATTAACTTGTAATATTCAATAGTAAATTTTGATGGAAATTAGTTTGAAAATTTTTAGAGGATCAAATTATTGGTGGTTTTTTTGTAAACAACAACCACATCAATGTATTTTTGTTAAATAACAATAATTATAATTAAGAGGCAACTAAGTATGAAATTAGGGTATGAGTTGGTCTGAAAATCATAATCTATGTAAGTTCGTCTTTTTTTTGGAGGAAAGAAACTTTTCATACTTAATAGGTCTTGAATACGGCGTATAATGTTATTATTTTTTATATTTTTGAAATGACATTAATTATGGCATCATTAATGTGATACACTAATTTGTATTTTCAAACATTTTTAAAAAGTGAAAATATTAATTATTTTAGAAAATTTGTGGGAGTGGTATCTTTCAAAAGATTAGAGGAGTTTTCTTTGTTTTAATACATATATATAGAGTGGTATCTTTCAAAAGATTAGAGGAGTTTTCTTTGTTTTAATACATATATATAGATAAGACTGAGTTCTTTATTGATTATGATATCTTAGATTGTGCTAACCATGTATTATCAGGATTGGAAAGTTTTTTGCATAATTGCCTCACATTCTATCAAGATTGAGAACTACCAAAGAGAGCATACTAATTTCAAGATAAAGATATCGATGGTTATGTGCCAAGCGAAATTTGGTGAGATAACATCCAATATTCCTTCCAAGATAGAAAGCCTCCCATAGGGGAATGAAATTAAACTTAAAAGCCGCAAAAGGGAGGTGTTGAAAATGGTTAGCGTAGACCGAAGTGCAAGGTTTTAAACATAGCTAGTGCAATGGCTAATAGATGATGTTCGATAGTCAAGAGAAGCTCCAAGTTATACATTACAAGATCATTGTGAGGGAGTGCCACAGAAAAGAGACTGCTCTTTGAGTAGGTTCTCAAAGGGTTAAGTGAACAATCCTTATGAAATTTGTAACTCAAGGGAGTTAATATAATTGGTTTAATCTTAAGGGAATGACTTTTAGGAGGTGACTAACCCAGTTTTTGGGAGTTGGGCTAACATTTTTAAGACATCATTGTATCTTCTCTTATTTAAATTATGCATTACTTTTCTATTATTTCTTAATTAGCAAAAGTAAGTATCCTTGATCTAGACACTAAAGTTTGAAAGGGGATGATTCTACCTATTTTGGGACTGTCAATTAGTACCACAATCAATTCCACTACACCAAATATCTAATAATTTGTGGAAAAAGATCATAGCATCAAAAAATGAGATCAATCAAGAAAGATCATTCACGAGAAAACCACTATTTGAAGGTGTAAACTTTGCCACTGGAAGAAAGTTGATGTGAATTGTCATCCTTCATTAGGATGAGGTAGTATGACATATAATCAATTAAGGAAACTATGTGCCATTGAAGCAAGAAGATGATCAGTAGGCTCCCAACACAAAATCAGAGTTCACTATTATTACAAAAGAAAGAAGCCAACAACTACATAATTAAAATATTCTTTTGTCTGGACTTGACTCAAATGAATTTAATAGAGTCTTAGCTTGTGATACTCCTAAAGAAGTATGGGATACTCTAGTTACAACCTATGCAGGAACGATTCAAGTAAGAGAGTCCAAAATCAATCTGTACGTACATTAATATGAACTATTCAAAATATAACTTGAAGAGTCAATTAAGGACATGCAAGTAAGATTCACTGAAATCATCAATAACTTGAAGTCCCTGGGAATGGTGTAGTCAAGTGAAGAAATGGTGATAAAGGTGCTACGGTGTCTACCAAAGCAAAAATGGGGACCAAAGGTCTTTGCCATAGAAAAAGCTTAAGATGTAAAGATACTCTAGTCAGAAGATCTGGGGAGACTCCAAGCCTGTGAAATTCATCTTCGATATGATTATGAAGATGTTCTATCAAAGAAAGGACTTCCTCTAAAAGCAGTAAATGAAGAAGTTGATGATCAAGTGACTCAGAGGATGATAAAGATGCACTGAGCTTGATTGTCAAAGGATTCAAGAAAATGTTCTGACCGCAAAATAACTATAAGAACAAAGGATTCTACAAAGAATCAACCTCCAAGAGATCTAACAAAACCCAAAAAGATAACAAAAACTCTCAAAAGGCTGATGACACTAGTAATGTTTGTTTTAGATGTGGTGATCCATGTCACTTAGTCAAAGATTGTCCAACACTAAAAAGAATGGCTGAAAAGAGGAAAATCAAGGCCAAAAACAAAAAGGCAATGGTTGCAACTTAGAGTGACAGTAAATCTAGAGAAAGTGAAGATGAAAAAGAAGAAGTAGTAACAATAAACACTGAGAACAAAATTAGTAACAATAAAAGCGATTTAAAAGATGAAAGTCAATGATGAAGAGGTAATTGCCCATCTTCTTACTTTCTTTAAAGAAAAAACTTTCCAAAAGTTTTTTGAGTATTCAAGATTATTATTCACATGAGGTTAAGTCTCTTAAAAGATCAAACAAACATTTGGAGTTTGAAAAATCATCTTGTAAAAAATCTTGTGATTTTCTTAGCATAAAAGTCAAGAACCTTGAATCTAAGACTAGAAATCTTTAGTCTAAACATCTCATTTTAAAAAAGTGTGAAGATATCATAAGTCAGTTTTAAAATTCACTAACGAACAAGAAAATCTTGACATTTCACTCAGATGAGGGTGAATGTCTTTCGTACTGGCCATAATTGTGAAAACAAGAAAAATCTTACAAAAATATTTTTGTGAAAGATACTAAACCATCTAAACAAAGTCACTCTAAAATTCAAAGATAGATTAGGCCTATAATCATATAGAATTAGGTTCCTAAGTTAGCTAGGCCATTGACAATATAGTATTAAGGTTGAATGCCAAAGGAGCAAGAAGGTTTAATCGCTTGTTTCATGTGGGCGAAATCCAACACTAATTTGTGGTATCTTGATAGTGGATATTCAAGGCACATGGTGGTAGATTCTTCAGTGCTCATTGACTTCCTTAAAAAAAAAAAACTATAGAGGAGTTACTTTCGATGACAGTAAAGGCAAGACCATTGGTCATGGGAAGGTTGGCAAAAACAAATCAAACTCCATAAACGAAGTCTACCTTATTAATGGACTTAAATATTGACAATTTAGTATTTCATAATTGTATGACAAAGGTAATGATGTTAGTTTGGATTCCTCTCAGTGCGTGATTCAAATTCAAAACTAGATAAGTAAAACTCTTTGGTCCAATAATTGAGAATGTGTATACTATAAGCCTTGATAATGTTCTCGGCAAAAATCTTGCATGCTTTAAAGCATGCAATCCCATTATGATGCACGGTTATGTTGTGGCATAGATTGCATCATGCTAACATGCACTTAGAAAAATTATCTAATTTCCAAGTGTGTATTTCATAAAAAGTGAGTGTGTGATGCATGTGTTAGTGGAAAACAGGTTGTAGCATCTTTTAAGCGTTTAAAGCATATTGTTACTTAAAACTTCTTGAACTCATGCACATGGACTTATATGGATCTGGATCTATAGTGCATATGCACTTGTAATTGTTCGTGATTTTTCAAAATTTACATGGTTATTCTTTTTAAAGGAAAAGAATGAGGTATTTAAAGAATTCTCAAGACTGCACAGACAAATTATATCAATCCAAAATGATCAACGCAGACAGTGTGGTCAAAAGGAGTTCAATTCTTTGACAAACAATCTCTCACAACTTCTCTACATCAAGAAACTCACAAGAAAATAGAGTTGTAGAGAGGAAAAATCGAACTATAGAGGAAATGATAACAACAACGCTCGTTAAAAATTATCTATCAACAAGTTTTGGGCAGAAGTAGTCAATGAGGCTAATTACATTCTGAATGGATGCCTAATTCATTCAATCTTAGAAAAGAGCCTGTATGAGTTATTCAAAGGTAAGAAACTAAACATATCATACTTCAAGGCCTTTGGATACAAATATTTTATGCACAACAATGGCAAAACAATCCTGGTAAGTTTGATGCTAGAAGTGATAAAGGTATATTCCTTGGCTTTTCCTCTCATAGTAAAGCTTATTATGTCTATAATAAACGCATCATTGAAGAAAGTATTTATATTGTGTTATGTGAGGTTAATGATGATAATGCTAGTTCCTCTTCTTATGACGAGTTAAAGCATAGTAGAGATGATGAAGATGAAAAAATGCTGACTAAAAAGAATCAGAGAGAAACTCCAAATCATGAGCAATAAGTTTAAAGTCTGTCGAAGAATAAAAATCTAGATACTAACAATTATCAAATGTCACACTAAAGCAAATACTAACTCAATTTAGAATGATAATATTGAACAACCTCAAAGCTTCAATGAAGTTTATCAAAGACAAATACAAGGATGAAGGAGAGGTTTCAAATATCAAGATCACATTCCACGCAAAATACACTCATGAACATTAAAACACAGGTATATGAACTCTATCATTACATCGAAATTTTTGCGCATTATGCGTCCTTCTATTTCATCTAAGCAGAAATTATTAAGTAATGTATAGTCAAATATCAATTGCAATAGCCAAAAATTCTACATAGAAATTGAGGTAGGTCCGATCGACCCTACTCCTAACTCCAAATACCCGTTAGCCTTCTCTATCCCTAAGGAACGACAATACATTCGTGAATCTTCGAAAGATTGCCTCATAATGAAGGTTGTAGCTAGACCGTTCCCAACTATTGTTCATCTCAAATGAATGTATTTGGAAACCACAAGGGAATATGAAGTTGTTAAACCTTAGACATGGATTCCACATTCTTAAATGGTTATCATTTTGAGGACTATTCTAAAGCTTTATCTCAGGGTTCTTGGTTTGTTGAGGAACATTACTTACATATTCAAACATAAGTTTGAATTTTAGGCCACCAAAAAGCCAAACTTGAACAAGCTACCATACGATTTATCTTTACGACTTGTGAAATTGAATACTTTACAAATCAAATGGGAACCTTTCTACGAATTGATAGAGTTGCTTCTAATTTGTAGAGAGGTCACTTTGCTTGTATTACATTTTTTGGCATATTGATATCCCTCTTCCAAAGTTGATTTTGGTAGACCTGTTTGTTCAAGATGTCGCATATAAGGACCCACAACATTTGTGTTTAGTATGTGGATGACTATGCCACCTCAAAGATATTTGCAAAGAAACACATATGGTCCTGGTGTATCTAACTAAGGAAGTTAGCACTATTGAGAATAGAGGTATTAGTGAGACTTCCAAATCATTTCAATCAACTAAAGGATCCTGAAAAGTTGTCTAGCGTCGCTGCAATCAAAGATGCCTCTTAGGGTAGCAAAAATTCAAAGGTTAATGAGCTAGCGAAGGACCATTAATTAGAAGGTAAAACCCCGAGTCAATAATGATTAGCCCAGAGCAATTGAATCACCTTTAGGCAGAGGCTCATCAGTGAGAAATGGTTAACTTTAACTACATCATCCCACCATTGTCCGAGAACCTATTCAGATGGGGATTTGATAGTGACCCTAAGTTAGATGTTGCACTTATAGGGAAAGAGATAAACCTTCATGATGCCACAAACTAATTACCTTTCTCGTTGTGCTTGCCTTTTGTCGAATGCAAGGAAGTTAGATGTTCAGCCACAATTGGAACTTAAAGTGCCTAGTGAACTTATACAGGATGCATTGTTGACCCATGTTTGAACGATTTTTTAACCAACGTTTTGTGATCAGAATCAGTTAGTTCCTAATGAACCACTAAAGTAGGATATGACTCCCAACGCCCTTGAACCTCTCAGGATTTGATATAATACTTCCTTCACTATGACACAATTTACTATGGTCATATTTGCTCTTAAAGTGTCAAGGAACTTGTTGGTCGTCCAGTCAATGACAAGAGTTCGTTTGTACCAAGAATGGAAGGAAGTAACAAGGGTAGAGTAGAGCCAACTCGAAGCAGTCGACAATGAATCACAAAGAAGGCTTTTCCCCACCCTTTTTCGGCTTCTTCTTCTCATCACACCAAGTTTTGCCACATCCTCTACCACGTCCATAAGTTCACAATAACCCCTACAGAGCCTATAGAGCATCAATAGCATAGAATCTCAAACCACATATATTTAGAGGCTCCTAATTTGTTAAAAAATAGGCAATTTTCCTCCCATGTTTTTATGTGAGTTGTCATCGCCATGGGCTAAGTCCCTAATAGTTCCTAACGTGTGACATGATTTACTCTAACCTTACTATTCTTTTGTATTGTTTTATATTGCAAATCGTGTAATGTATTAAGGTGATCAATAATATTTTGCTAGTTTTGGAGGGAAAAAAACCTTGGCTAACACATTTCGGGTCATTTTTCTAACCTTACTACTCCAAATTGATAGTGTCACTTCTAATTTGGAGAGAGGTTGCTCTGCTCGTATTTGCATTTTTTTTTGCCATATTGATACCCCTTTTTCCAAAGTTTATTTTGGTAGACTTGTTTTTTCAAGAGGTCACATATGAGGATCCACAACATTTGTGTTTAGTATGTGGATGATTAGGCTGTGCTTAGTATGTGGATGATTAGGCCACCTCAAAGATGCTCGCAAAGACACATCTATGGCCATAGTGTATCTGACTAAGGAAGTTAGTATCATTTAGAATAGATGTGTTAGTGAAACTCCAAGTTATTTCAATCAACTCAAGGATCCTGGAAAGTTGTCTAGCATTGTGGCAATCGAAGGGGCCTTTTATTGTAGCAAAATTTCAGTGGTGGATGTGTTAGTAGAGGACCCTCAATCAGAAGGTAAAACCCAATTTAATAATAATTAGCCCAAAGCAATTGAATTGCCTTCAGGTAGAGGCTTATCAGTGAGAAAATTATTAAATCTTACTGCATCATCCCACCATTGCCCAAGAACCTATTTGGATGAGGACTTTGATAGTAACCCTGAGTTGGATATTGCATTTATAGGGAAAGAGAAAACCCTTCAAAATGTCACAAACTAATTAACTTTCTCCTTAGCCTCACCTTTTGTCGAATGCAAGGAAGTTAGACGTTCAACCACAATTGAAACTTAAAGCGCCTGGTGAGCTTATATAGGATGCATTGCTGATCCATGATTGAGTGACTTTTCAACCAAAGTTTTGTGATCAGAATCAATTAGCTCCTAATGAGCCACTAGACTAGGATATGACTCTCAATGCCATTGAAGCCTCTTAGGATTTGATGTAATACTCCTTTCACTATGATGCAATTCACCATGGTCAGATTTGCTCTTAAAGTGTCACCGAACTTGTTGGACGTCCAATCGATGACGAGAGTTCATCTGTACTAAGAATGGAAGGAAGCAATCAGGGTAGAGTATGACCAACTTGAAGTAGTCGACAATGCAACACAAAGAAGGCTTTTCCCAACCCTTTTTTTCCTTCTTCTTCTCATTGCACCAAGTTTTGCTACATGCTATGCCATGTCCATAAGTTCACAATAACTCCCACAAAGCCTATGGAAGTATCAATAGCGTGGAATCTCAAACCACATATAGTTATAGGGTCCTAATTTGATAATAAATAGGTGATTTTCCTCCCATGTTTTTATGTTAGTCACACTCGCAATGGGCTAAGTCCCTATAGTTCCTGATGTGTGGTGTGATTTACTTAGCCTTAATTCTTCATTACTCTTTTGCAATGTTTTATGTTGAGGACCTTGTAATGTATTGAAGTGATTAATAAAAATGGAGTTCTTAGACAACGATACCACTTAAGTTTTACTTTTTGCTAGATGTACCACCCAAAGAGTTTTTGGTTCAATTTTGCCACCTATGTTTTGTTCAATGTTCACAACCACCACCCTAGACTTTGATGACTTGCTGCTACAGGTTAACTTTATTTTTCTTTATTTTTTTATTCGTTTTTCATTTGTTCCTATAGACTGAGATATGGAGTAACCCAGTCAGAGAGAAGGAGAGAGAGAGAGAGAAAGAAAGAGAGAAAGAGAGAGGAGTCTAAGACAGTGCAGAAGTATGTGGAGGAAGGGAAATAAGACGAACCCACAAAAATAGACATAACTCCCTAACAAATTCTTCAACCCTTTCGTCATCCATGAGCCATGGCGTTTGCACTGATCTAATCAAGTTCGGTTGCATGCTCTGCTTTTTCAAAGTCCCTGCTCGTCCTTTGATTCGATTCTCTCCCTTGATTTCTAGTAATCTTAGTTTGTTTGATTTCAACTTGAATTTTGAAATTATGGGATAAATTATGGGATAAAAATTTGTGCTTATAAAATGTTGTTGCATTGCTTTTTGCATCTACTTGTTCATCTGGTAGACGACTTGTGGTCTGTGAAGCTAATGAGATACAGAGGATAGAGAACAAAAGAGAAGAGGTAGACTAGAGATACAAGATGGGGTTGGCATGATTTGAAGTTCCCTGAAAGGAGATTGTATAGGAAATTTTAGGCGGTCATAGGAATGAAAAATTACAAAACAATTGAAATGCTGAGATCTGCAATTGCCTACCTGCATAATCCAATTACATTCATAATCGAACCAATAGTTGCCCACTTCATTTGCTTTTTTCCCTCCCCCATACGGCAAACACCTGCTTAATCTAAAGTCTCTATCTAGCTATCCAAGGTACTTAAATCAATGTGTCAGACTATCCTTTTATCTTATAATGAGAAGGATGAGAAAGAGAAAGTGGGCTTTCAATTTGTGTTAGGTTGGTAGTTAATTTGGGTCTCTTGAAATCAGCTTCTCTATGGGTAGGAATGCCGGTAAAGGTAAGGTTGCCTACAGCTAGATCTCCCCAGACCCCATGAAAGCGGAATCCACACTGGGAGTTGTTGTTGTTGTTGTTGTTAGTAGTTAATTTGGGTTATGAAGATCCTGAAATGGAGATGTATTAATGGTCTTAATGTCTTATCAATGGTCTTTGCTTTACTTCTTTCTCAAAGGTGATCCTTTCTCTGTCTCTCTCTTACTCCTTGTTTCTTTGAGGGTCTCTTTTTTTGCATCATAGGCAACGCTTTTTAGTATTACATTCACAAAGCCTACCATGGTGCCCTTGTCCTCTTTCTATATCTCTCTTAGATATGCTCAATCGATCTGGTTCTGCAAATTTAAATTCAAGCTTTGTCCGATTCCATCTTGGTTTGGATTGATGAAAACAAATTCCAAATTTGATTTTGTAATTTGCAGCTAGCACATTGGCGGCAACGTGTGGGTTACGACCATGAAGAGAAGGGACAAGAACCTCATAGAGCTTTGTGTCGTTCAACATTCTATGAAAGATTTTGATTTCAACTCCACTCTCCCTCTCTCTCTTTATCCAGAGAAAAATCGGCTTAAAAAAAAAAGAAAAAATAAAGTGCACCATGGCCATTAGGGCATGAAGTGGCAATTGTGAACTTGAAACAAAAAGAGAGTGGTAAAGTTGAACACGGAAGAAGATGGGGGATATTTTTGACAAAAAATAAGACTTGAGTGGTATAATAGTCTAAAGCCCTGTTCTTTTTGTTGATAAATTTTAATTTATCAATTTCAATTAATTTCAATCTAATTCAACCTATTTTAATAAAAAAAAGTATTAACTTTGACCCACTTCAACCAACTTCAACAAACTATTTTAACCAACTTCTACTCATCATATAAAAAATATATCAATTTTAACCAATTTAATCCACTTAAAAAAAAAATACCCACTTCAATTCACTTCAACCAAATTCATCTATTTCCTAACCCTCATCTCCTAACGAAAAGAACACGCCCTAAGAGAATATGCAATAGTGATTCATAATTTTGGATCACAAGTAGGGATCTACACCTTCCACACCTTTCCACAAGTCAACTTTTTCTCTCTTCTCTACATCCTATGGATCATCAAATAAAATAATATTTTATAGACCCAACCAGTAATATATTATTGAGTTTTAGACTTTTAAGAACTTAGTTGGCAAAAAAAAAGAGAAAATGCGTGGAGGACGGATCACAATCATGAGCTGAATTATGGGGCGAGTAAAACGGATTATTAATGCATGATATTTTTGATTTGTAAATTAAATTTTTAACTCGCGAGCCTTACATAACAGGTGCTCTAAAAACTCGATAATATTGCGCTATTTTCGCAAAAAAAACCCCCCGCTCGGCCAAATAGACCGTTTCGTTCTTCTCGGCCCCGCTCTTAATTCCTCAAACCCTAACATCGCTTCCTTTCGTATGATCAAGTTCATCAGTATCTACTAGACCATGGCCACGCCGCCGGCCTGAGCTAAGTATCACAGCCATTCCCACGCTCAACTCCCACGTATCTACACCTCAATCCCTTCTCGGCCCCGAGATTGTTCTCACTTTTCCGTATGTATTTTGCACGCCTAAGTCAATTTTACTTCAATTTTGTCAATTATGATTGTGTATATGATTTTGCATCTCCAATTGTATAATCTATATCGAAGTTGCTAACTGAAACATCGAATTGTATTGATCAAGTTGAGAAATTTATAATATTAGCTTTGACATATGTAGAGAGCCTAGGCTCTGGTTGTGGCAAAAAAGCTTGATGACCTCTGCGTTATGGTGTATACATGATATTGGTTTTCTATCATATATCAATAAGTCTACACTTGTACTTATGTATTCTAGGAGTTTATGGATGTGATCATTTTTCTGTATGGAACCACATATAAGGGGAAAAACACGTCAAGAGAGCCCCCAGTGAAGATGGCTGTTTATTTCCTTTGTTCTTCCCTCCTGTTTTATTTGAAAGGATTGATGCGGGAATGGGTACTATGATACAATTGCGTATAAAGGTCATGTTTGATTGGACGTAAACAACCTTATAATGTAAACGAGTTTGTAATTTTGTTTCTATTATCTTGTTTGGTTCTAAAAAAGTATTGCAAATAACAACTACCTTGTAATTATAATTATCACAAACTTCGTAATCATTATTACATTACAAGATTAAATGCATTGCATTACATATGGACATTTGACTAAGCATTACAAAAGGGTGAGAGGTACCCTAACCTAGGAGGCTTGGACCTGACTTGTCCAGGTTGTCAACTTCTTTGAAATCCTGTTCTTGCTCCGCCAAGATTTTCCAAAGTTTAGATGTGGCTTCACCAACCCCTCCCCCTCTTCTTAGCTGAATGCTGAGTTTACTATAGAATTTTTTTACTGAAGATTCACCTTCTATCTAAGTTTCATATTAATTTGTTTTTTTTTTGGGGGGGGGGGGGGGGGGGGGGTTGTATGATGTTTGAATTTTTTAATTGATAGGTGGGTCTTATTGATGAGCGGAGTTTGAGACTTTTCTAGCTCAGTGTCCTTTTTGGAATGAGGTTAAAATCAGTTAGGATTAAGTAATATGTTGCATTTGGATAATTTTTTGAAGCTTGCACAAATTTTTGTTTCATGCCAGAAATTTGCTATTCAAAGAGAGAATTGATGAATAAAGCAGATACTGACAATAGAAAGAGTCATTTTATGATGTTTAATAGCATGTTAGTGGAGCAAGAGCTTTGATTAGGTACTTCTATTGCAGCATTGCTTACATGATTCCAAAGAATTTTTCGTATGAAATTGGTTTTCTTGATAATTTTGAGCATTCCAATGGAATCTAAGAAGCACGGATACCGACACGTGACACGGATACGACATGACTTTGACACATGGACCCTTGATTTTTCAAAAAAGTATGACACTACACGTAGTGGCTAGAAAATATTTATTCTATTATCTATGCGTTTATAATTTGTTTTATGTCTTTATCTTTGAGAGGGTCATGTTTGGATGAGAACAATAGCAAGTTGTTCTTAATATGTGTATTCTACAACTGTCAATAGCATAACCTAAATTCTTCATACTGTTTATATGTTTTGCTTGTGTTTGAGAGTGTCTGAAGAGTGTCCAAGAGTGTCGGTGTTTGACACATGTTGGACACGATACGTGAAGCCGTGAAGAGTGTCCGTGCTTCTTAGAATGGAATTGTCAAGTCTTGATTGAAAAAAGCCTTGATAAAAATGAAGTTGATCAACATGTTTCATATTGATGGAGTGTGAAGTGCAATGAGGTAACCTTTTGAAATGTATGCTGTACTTATGCAGTTGTTATTGCTCCCAAGAGACATGTCAGAGCCAGGGCGGCCTTATTAGATTGAATAGAATGAAAGTCTCTCAGTCCGAATTTGTAAGTTTAGAATTTTGATAAAATCTTTCATCACAGTTTATTAGACCCCTTAAATTTTTGAGAGGTTTGTCTTAAAAATTCGCAATGTTTCAGTTCAACCATCACACATGGGTTATCCGGCATGCCATTTAACATGACCCATTTGGCACCTTCAACTCTGCATTTTGCACAAAATTTTATGTCCTGTTTTTTCATCTCTGATGACTTGTTAACTTTCCCAAGCGCAAATTCCACTTGTTATAGGACACAATTCAAATTCCATTTGTTATGGGACACAAAGTTCTTTCACAAAATAATAGTATATCCTTTCATGTCGATTTTTTAATGAAAAGTATAAGGTTTTGTCAACTCTCCAAAAATCTGTCCACTAGGTAGGACTTTTGTAGCCCGTGCACTTATTTGGTGGGGGAAACTGATCCAATCTGTAGTTGTTGGTGTTTATATTGAATGAAGTTGTAATTTCCCTTTTTACATAGGGCATATGCATGTAGGTGGGTAGTGATTGTTTTAAAAAAATTGCTTCTCTCAACTGAAGATTTATGTTAGCACAAACTCTAAGTGAAGCAGGTATTCTTGTCATCCATGTTGGCTGTACTTTCTGACTGAGAGATTTGTCATAGATGCAGTACTAGACTGACCCTTGTTGCCTCCTTCCCGTTCATCTGTATTGATTTAATTTCTTTCTTTTTTTTTTTTTTGGGTGTGGGGGAGGGAGTGTTGAGAGTATGCCTGTCGTTTGGGCTGCTTGTGATAGAGCAATTTACGTGACTCGGGGAGCAAGAAGGAATGCTATCAAGAAATTTTCTTACTCTTTTCCCCCTTTCTGGTTTTAGACTTAATTGGACTTGATGTCCTTTCAGTTGTGGTGTTTGTCCTTGTCATATTTTATTTCAAGACATAAGGTTTAAGGATGTTGTTGGTGCAGATGATTTCTAGGAACAACCATCGGAAAGTTTTGGGAGAAAGTGACTTTTTAATATCTGATGATAGCTGCTGTTGATAATCATGTGAACTGTTTTTGTTTAGCTCTTTGAAGTATTAAGGATTGCATTCGCCCAGCCGTGGGGTATGTTTTGTGCAATGTGATTATATGCGCACGACTTTTGTTTAGCAGTTCAAAAACATCGTGGCTTGAATTTGATTCCTAATTTTGGGCTACATCTTGTCAACTGTGAACTTTTGAGTCTGAGAATGTAAGGGAGATGGAATAGATGATTTATTATGAGCATAGAACTATGTCAAACATTTTCCTGAAGTCCTCATAACGGATTGCATTTATAAAGCATGGATGATATGGTATCATGCTGATAATGTGGACATCCCTTTGGTCTGCTTTCGTTGTGGTGGGACTTGGAAGACATGGTTGAGAATACTAACTGATGTGGTTGAAGACTGCTTTTTCATTAAAACTCATTAGCTTGAATAATGAAGCCCTTTGAATGCATAAATATGGATTATGCATACTTAGAAATCTCTGTGAGTCAGTCAGGGAGTACTGATAGAGCAGGGGGAGTAGGGGTGTCTGTGAGGAAGCCAGGAAATAGGGCGGTGTTGGAGCGAAACCGAACCCAAGCTTGCTGAGCTCAAAGCTTGGCTTGTAAGCTCGCAATCGGGCTCAGGCTAGGGTCCTCACTGGTCGAGTTCAGTAAAACCAAGCTCAAGCTCAAGCTCAACCGCAGCTCGTCCAAGACTCGTTTGAGATTTAAGCCTAATCGTGGCTATTTGAATGCTTTGCCTCTCTGAACCTAAGCACGTCTTATGTATGGTTCAGATAAAAGCTCGCCTTTGAGCTCGTTTCTTAAAGTCTGGATGTATAGTGAGGCTCTCAGCTAAATACAAAAGATTTGTGAGCATATCTAATTTGTGTGATCATAGAACAATGGTAAGAGTCTCATCATTGATAGTTGATGAGTTGGTAGCATCATTAGTAAACAGGTAACAAGATTAGAGTTTAAGCTTGCATAGGTTACGCAATTACTTGAAATCTTTGCCTTTACATGAGCATATGAGCATACGAAAAGTTTAAATTCTACATCATAAAGAGGTGAAGGACGAGGAAGGAGAGAAAAGTTGCGTTAGGAGGTACCAACACCCTATATTGTTACAGTGTGACCATAGACAGTGGCTCTTAATCCAAGTTGTTACCTCTACATATAAAGTTTACTTGTTCAAATCCTAATATTTGTTTCTTAAGAAGGCTTGTGAAAGCTTGCTAGGCTCGCTAACTCAACTCGTTTAGGCACGGCGAGCTCACAAGCGCCGATTTACAAGGCTAGAGCTAGGCTGGAACAATCAAACAAGCTTGGCTCGGGCTTGCCATGAGCCAGGCTTATCGATCCAAAAAGGGAGCCAGCTCGCAAGGCGTGCTAGGTGGCCCAGCTCGCCTACATCCCTTGTGATGGGGGTTTCTTTACAACTTTTAATCATGGAATCAGTGGAAAAATGACTGGAGTTTCTTGCTGTATTTTTTTAGGGTATTGTTGAGGATTTATGTTGGCTTTCTAGTGACAGGCATTTCCAGCTTAGGCCCCTGTTTTGTTTGATTAACTATGGCTGGATGTTTGGATAGCACTCAAGTAATAGGCTTTTGAGTGAAAATGTTGTATTGCTTCCCTCGTCTCTGTTTATTTTTTAAAACTTTTTTTGCTTTAAAAAAGGTACACCTCCATTATTTTCCGTTATAGCTACTTGGTTCCCTCTTTTTTTTCCCACACCATGTACTCAAAATCTGAGTGTCATTTATTTATGACTCTGCCTTTTTGATAGCATGGCTGGGAGAAATCGCATGCCACATAATCCTGCCGATTTCCATGGTTTTCAAGATGGCCCTCGATCAATCTTAAACAGAGGGCCTGGACCACTTCCAGTATATCCTGTTGCTTTAGAGGAGGAAATTGAAATCCAGGATAGAGAAAATTGGAGGATTGTTGCTGATAATCACCATTTAGTTGATGAAAATGTAATTCTTCAAAGGGATGTGATGGCTGCCAAAGATGAAATTCACAGATTAGATCAGGTTATATTGAAGCTTCACGCTGACAAAGATGCTCAGACTAGGGATTTAATTGAGGGACGTTTGAAGCTGGAAGCTGACCTGCGTGCCACTGAACCTCTCAGAGAAGAAGTTATTCGACTAAGAGCTGAAGCTCAAAGACTGAATGCTTTGAGACCAGATTTGACTGCTCAAATTCGGTTTCTTTCTGAGGACATAACCCGTCTGCGATCTGAAAATAAACAATTGAGTGCTTTGAGAGCTGATGTGGATAGGATGCGCAAGGAGCTGACTGAAGCCAGGTGGACAATTTATCTAGTTATTCTGCTTTTCCTCTTGCATGCTAGCTTAGACCTGGGGGAGCAATTGCTTTTTTTAGTGGGACAGATGGGCATCAATATGTTAGGTGGTCGATGTGTGCTGATTAATATCAATCCATTTTCATTTTCATTTATTGTTGGTAGATGGAGCCCCATTTCTTGATATTATATTTAGTTATGACATTTTTGGACTTGCCCCTCAAGAATTTATGTTTCTAGTGGCTTTCCAACTGTTGTCTGTGGTCTAGAAGGAGACAGGACTGTATGTCTGCTAGAAGTTCCCCACTTCTCCACACCAATTTGAGGGATCCGATATCCATGCTTGATGAAATGAGGCAATCTCCATTGAAATACTTGAATTTGGTTCTGCTGTAGACTGATTGAAGTGCAAAATATCAACGGGTTAGGTTGGATTTCCTCTCCGGTTGTTGGTTGACTACAATCCATTGAAGTTCAGCTGTTCAGATCTATTTTATTCTATTAGATGCACTATTGTGTTGTAGTGTTCTAGTCATGCTTGTCTGATCTAGCCTGGGGCTTGTGATTACCAAACCAAACCTGTAGTTCTACGAGGGAACTGAACGAGATTGACGACCTCCTACTTTACTGTAAAGGGGAGGATAGTTTAGGCTAGCCACTCAATCTTAGTTATTAGCTGCTACGCCTACAATTTCGTAAACTTACAGGCTAATTTACCTCTAGTTTGCACCTAACCCTTCATAATTTTTTTTCCTTATTTGAAATCTGTATAGCTGAAAAAGGCAAGTTTGGACTTTTTTTTTTCAGCTTGAATTGTACGGATTAAAGCAAAATACCTTTCTAAATTTCCTCTGCTCCATTTTTGTAGAGTAGTAGGCAGTTTATGATTTTTAAATCTAGGGTTCATTGGAACCAGTCTCGCTGTAATTTTGCAATTCAGGGTAAGACTGTTACATCAAACCCCTTCGCCCCCCCACACCCCACCTGATGGTGGGATTTTTGGGGTATTAGATTTGGATTTGGTCCCAAGAGGGGTTTTGCAGAGACCCTCTCCCTTTACATGAAACATGATAAAGAGTGGATTGAGCATGGTATTTACAATTTCTGTGGCACTCAAATAACTGCCATCTTGGCAGGCTGGCAATCTGTCAAACCTTCCTGCTGTTGTGGGTGCTTATGCATTCTAGGCATCAATTAGAATCAGCTGTGGTTGAGCTGTTTTTTAATTAGTGGTCTTCAGTGCTTATTTTCTTCACTCACACATATCTAGGAGAGCTTTGGAATATGAGAAGAAAGCAAATGAGGAGCTGGTAGTGCGGAAGCAATCAGATGAGAAAAATCTTGACTCAATGGTTTGTGAGATTGAGAAGCTTCGAGCGGAACAGCTGAGCATGGATAGGAGGGCACATGGGCATGGTAATGAGCTAAACTTGGTTCTGTTAGTTTTGAACAAATAGTATGTCATCATGACAGGTTAGCTTATTGATGTTTGTTTGAATTTCTATGCAATCTATACAGCTGTAGTGCTTCTGTGCCTCATCAGTAGAATGCCATGTGTGTTCTGGGTTATGAATCTCTAGGCTAGGAACTTGGTATCATATGCCGCTCCAACTGAAAAAAAATTATATAGATATAGATTAAACCTGTCCATGGAGCTTGATTATTCTGTGCATTGCGGCACAGCACAGCTGTTTGTGTAATCTCATGCTTTGCGTGTAGGTGGTGTTGGCAGCTATGGGTTGTACAATGGCGGACCAAATTTGAGGTCCTCAGGTGGGGTTTTCGATGATGGCTATGGTGGAGTGCAGTGGGGCCCTTACAGTAACCATGGCCCTCCCAGCTATTGATCCTTGGCACTTAGGACCTGCAGCTAACTTGTTTGGGGCTTTCTTCTGTTATACGAAGGAAGAGGGACACAGGGCTCTGATTGCAAGAGATAGTAGACCAATAGAATCGTACATTAAGCTTTGTCGTCTCAAAGTAGCTAAAAGTATCTGTATTGCTGTAATAGACAATGGCTAAAGTTGTATTGCTGTAATAGATAATCTACATATAGAAAATGCAGTATCAGGTATATTATTTATGTTTGTGTGTGCTGTTGATGTGTTATTTTTAGCCTTCTAACTCTTGTTTTATCAACCATTGGAGTGAGACTGATCTGGAGTTGTGGCAGCGCTGGCCTTCACTAACTGCATGTTTGCTCATCTTTTTTTTTTTTTTCGTTTCACCATTTTTGCTGGTATATGGATTATACAGTCAGACACTTGAAGGCTCGTCTTCTCTAGCTAGCATTCATCGTAAGATATTGCAGAAACTGATCCATGGAAGTTAGGCCATGTATTTTGATATCTTAAAAAATTTGTATGCCAAAGATTTGGTCAAACGCTAATATTTTTCTGAAAATGAGCACTTCTACAAGAGGGTAGCCCGGCACTTAAGCTAATGAGACTCCACTTTGGTTTCTGCTTGTTTACCAATTAAACACTAACTTTTTGGCTTACTCCTCTTCGCCTCTCTTGGAACGTTGACATGTATAGTTTATGCCTCTTTGGGTAAGTCGGCTATTTAATATTTATAGTTGGGGTGACGGGATGCTTTGATTTAGATAATTTTTTGCTCTCTTTAAAAAGAAAGATTTGTCAATGAAAATCATATGGTGTCTACAATAAATCTCTATTGATAAGAATAAATTTAAAATGTCAAAACAAAATTTTATTCTGATCTTTAGAAAGCTAATAGTAAAGATATTGTTATCTAACTTCGAATTCGTAATATCATTGTAGCAATGTATGCATCCGTCGACATCATTACATCTTTTACGAATGTCAATGATTTATAATATATCTATGTGGAGCAGGTGTTTAAATGAAATGATATGTTATACTTGAAAAAAATATAATTTTTTATCAAATTCACAAGAAGATTGTTACGATAGAAACATATTTTTTTTTTGTCTTGATTACGTCTAAATTAATATTTATATCACATAATTTATAGCCCTCATATCATTGATGGTTATAATTAGTTATCCAAATCCAAATCCTAAAAATTAGTTATAATTAATTATCGTGATTTGAATTTGATGAATATAAATAATACTCTAATGGGGTCAACTATGATAGTGAAAGAAGAGTTCTATGTGTAATTCTACTTGAACATTGTGGATTCGGTATGTTCTTGACGAGGTGGGAATTTTCTTGCATGATCCTGTCAAGGTCCTTTGTGAAAATATTTTCTCTAGTTACACCACTACATATCCAATTCTCCATGAAGGCAGTAAGTACATCAAGGTAGATTATCATTTTGTCCGTAAAGGGGTCTCTTATGGTGATCTTTTCATTACATATGTTCCTACTCTACTCCAGCTTGCTGATATTTTTAGTAAGACACTCCTTGCGCAATGTTATTTCATTTTAGAAGTACAATCTGTGGATTCCTCTACACAGACTGAACGGGAGGTAATAGAGGATATTATATACATGGACAAAATATGTAAATATTTTTGTAATCTCTACTTGGAATCAGTCTCTCTACGGGTAGAAATACCGGTAGAGGTAAGGTTGTCTACAGTTGGATCTCCCCAGACCCCGCGAAAGCCGGATCCACACTGGGAGTTGTTGTTGTTGTTGCTGTATTTTTGTAATCTCTAATTGTGTACATCACTATAAATATGGAACTAGGCTTCTCAGTTGTGTTGAGTCAGTTATTCATAAATTCTTCTCAGTTATTGTCATTTGAGTTAGATGAATATAAAAAACCTTCCAATGGGATCAATTACGACATTGAAAGAAGAATTCTGTGCGCAATTTTACAATTCTAAAGAAAGCACAGATAATAAGATGCATAATTTATGTAAGTGTGACTGTGAGCCCTTGTGCACTGTCAATTTCCACCATTTTTTTCTTCTATTGGAGTATGATATAATAATTTGAAGGTTTAATCAGACAAAAGCACAAGGTTTTTGGAGGATAAGACCCATTGTTTTTGTACAAATAAATATTCTATTGGCACCCTGGAATCCTCTATAAATACCCCACACTGTCCTCTGCTTCACACTTCACACTTCACAACATACAATCTTCAAATTGCACAAAAACCATTGAACAACTTTGTAAATGGCATCAGTTGGAGCAATGGCAGCAGAGCTCTACGTTAAAAGAAGGCTGGAAAAGAAGAAGCTGGAAGCCAAGAAGAGAGAGATTGCCAACATGAGTAGCAGTGAGCAGCACAATAATACAGTTGGAAGCAGTAATCCTAACAACTCCACAGTCGAAAATGGCTGCTTTTCACGTGTTTCTAAAACCAAGATCCACCCCAACTCTTTACCACCTACTTCTGGCTGATTAGAATGTACCAAACTTCATGCAGGGAGCTACAAAAACATGCTCATAGTGCACTTTTATGCGTGTGTATCTGTAATATAGCCTGAATTTCAACTTTCATTGTCACTGTTTGGTTTTGTGCAATCAGGCGGACTGTCTGCCTGTCACTTTATGAACCGTTGTACGAGTGGCTATCTGAGATCTTTTATCTTATTTTTTCCCGAAAGAAAAAGAAAAAAAATGAAATTTGGACCATTTCTTGTGAGTTGGAATGATATGACAACTCTTGACTCTTAAACCCCCTTGTCTCCGTCGTGGGTAAATCCTAGTCCCCACAAATTTGTATCTATTAGAACCTCTTCTTTCCGTTCATAAATTTTAATTTATTAACTTTAACTCACTTCATATTTTTTTAATAAAAAAATAACAACTTTAATTTATTTTAATCCACTTCAACCAATTTTAATTCATTTCAACTACCTTTAACCTACTATTTTAACCAACTTTTACACATCATATAAAAAAAAATCAACTTTAACTTACTTCAACAGTTCAACCTACTTCAATAAACAAGCCCTTGGTCGATCTGTTTTTAAAAAATTTGGAAAGAATGACTCTCATCACAAAACAAAGTCATAGCCACCAGAAAGTGTGAAGGCAACTTCTTAGAATATTATAGCATTAACTATTCACAAGTGACATGCAATAAAATTACAAAATTTTCCCTAACACATTAAATGGCTTGAGTAGCCTGGTTGAAGCCTAAAAAGCATCATCCTGTACAAGACCTTAAAATTTCTCCAAGGTAAATTTATCATACCCTATCATCGATCGGCGAATTTCTCTTGGGGAAGTTTGGATGAAGGCTCGCAGAATTTAAGTAACTAGTACTTGAGTTGTTATCCAGAAATGGGGGCAAAAGTAAATTTAAAATCTCGTCTTTAAAACTGTTGAAATGCCACGGATGGTAGTAGGTGTAGTCCTGCAACAACCCCCTATGAGTTTGGCTCCTGAATCGCGCCATTTTAAGGCTAAGGATTTGAATGCTTCATCATTGGAGCACTGGGATGGCTGTAATATCAGAAATGCAACAATTTAGAATGACTACTATGCTATGCTACATAATATAATAACATTGTTCAATTTGGATCTCACTAAAGTGGGACCTAAATAAATCGATATGTAAGCAGTCTTATCCATTAGAAATAGGAAGACTCTAAGGACGACAATATATGAAACAGTGACAAAAAGCAAAATGCGTAGATTACTAGAAGCCAGTTCACATACCAGCCACTTCTTCGCTCTTCCATCCCATATCTCACCTTTGTTTGGGTAAACCACTATTGTCTTGTTTGTCAACTGCGAATTTAGCAGAGGGCAAAATCAAGTTTTCATAAAACAAGGAAATTATTTTGAATAATTAGCAACATTTAAAAATGACGATGATAAAATTTGGACAATAACACATTTAATTAGTAGAGTTTACCTTCTTAAATTTGCAAATAAGACTCTCAACAAAGTGGGGCGGTGCACAATTTATTCCCGCCATGGCAACTTTGTCACTCTTATTGATTATGTCAAGGCATTCTTTGAAGCTTTCCCCTGATGCAGCATGCTGACCATCGACACAGCTAAAGCATATCCATGATGGAATGTGAATATTTTCTTCCTCAAGCAACTCAACAATTGCCTGGGGGAAAGAAAAAAAGAATCAATGTGGCAGGTGACAAGCAAGTATGGACGTATTTTATATGTACATCCATTTGAGAGGAAATTTCCATAGCAGATAATCTTACAGTAGGACTCTCCATTTACTTCTTCTCATTGTTGTAGAAGTCAGGTAAACCATACAGGTAAGCTACATTCTAAAATATATGGATGCTAACATGCGGATCTAAGAAGTACAGACACTGATACGCGACACGGGTACGACATAACCGACACACAGACACGTGATTTTTCATAAAAGTAGGACGCGACACATTTACTGGACATGTAGTGGTTAGAAAATATTTATTCTATAACCTGTTTTGTAATTTGTTTTATGTCTTTATTCTTGAGAGGGTCATGTTTGAATGAGAACAATTGTAAATTGTTCATAGTATGTGTAGTCTACAACTATCAATAATATAACCTAATTTCGTCATGTTGTCTATATGTTTTGTATGTGTTTGAGAGTGTCCGAAGAGTGTGGGTGGCCTGCACATGTCGGACACGGATACATTAAGTCATGGAGAGTGTTTGTGCTTCTTACATGCTAATCATCTAATTGATGCAAAGGGTCTTCAGATCATACAAGTCCAGTAAGCCATGTCCACTGAAAACACAAAGTTGACAATTGGGACGGCTTTTAATGCTTTTTTCACAATATACACATGAAAACGGATCAAAAAAGGTTAACAAGGCACTTCCCCACTCCTTTTCAAGCTTTAAACTATATGATGGACTAATGCAAAATACCTCACTAAACTCTCCACTACTAACTTTCTCATTGATTGACTAGTAGGTGACTGATTATTAAATTTTGAATTTGCATCCAGAAATAGCTTCCATGCTTTTTAGGGCAAGGTGTCATACATCACCTTACCTAAGCAAGACTCTGCTGTATTGGCCTTTTTTTTAATGGTTGGTTCCAAGGCAAGAAGGTTACAAAGAGTTGACTCAGCTCACAGTATTAATAGACCACAGTATTATAGTATTGATGTTGGAGCCAAGTGGCCAGTGGCCACAAGGAAATATGACTCAAGCTTAATACACAACATATAAACAATGCTATCTGCACCAAACATTGACAACAGAAAAAGAAGGCACTCGAAAGTCAAACATAACCTGGAACTTTTTAAATAGCATGAACTGAAAAGATGATTGGCCAGGAACAGCAGACTTGAATTTACAGATGATTGGACAGAAATGACAAACCTGAGTTTCAAGTTTATTAGGAGTGGTCTCAAATCCTAATAAATCAGGACCAGCTCCTGCTAGAATCTCTAGTCTATGCCTACTGAAGTCCTTCACCTTAGCCATGTCAACTTATTGAGTTGCCCATACATTCCACTAGTAATTGCATTGGATGTGTCCAACGGAAATGACCTCTATGCTCTTTAGAGGCAAGGTTTATTAATCTAAACCTCTGCCTCCACCCTAACTAAGCAGGACTCGAGGGTATTGTTTTGCTAACAATATAATTGTTGAAACCAAGTGGCCACAAGGAAATATGGCAGCGAAACTTTAAATACAATATATAAACAATGCTATCTGCAGAAAACATGGACAATGAAAGTAAAATATAAATTTTTTAAAAAAAGGCACTTGAAACATGGTTGAAACTTTTTAAACAGCATGAATTGAAGACATGATTGGCCAGGAACAGCAACATATAGGAATTACCAGAAGATTGGCCAGGAATGACAAACCTGAGTTTCCAGATAATTAGGAATGGTCTCAAAAGCTAATAGATCAGGACCAGCTCCTGCTAGAATCTGTAGTCTACGCCTATGGAAATCCTTGAGCTTGGTTACATCAACATCTTTGCCATACATTCCACTACAAGAAAAGACGTGTTAGAATTTTCTAGCAAATGTCAAACACCTACGAAGATAGTAATCAGTAATTTCATCAAGAATTTTTACAGCATATGATATGCTTTAGAAAGATCACCTGTACTCTGAGCCATCAGCAAGATATGCCCCATAGCTTCCAATCGATGCAGCAACCAAGGCCCTGTTGTAACCACTTTCTGATTTACTAACTGCATCCCAAAACTGATCACGAGCTTCAATACCCAGCTCAACGCTCTTCTTTAACACTGACTCTGCTTCTTCAGTTGACAATCCCCTAGATAGAAATCCTGGAAGGGTGGCCTATAAGAAAGGAAGATCTTAGGATTAGTTCACCAGTCAGAAGGAATTGCGTCTCCCTAGTTGATTTTGATGTTGAGGACACATGAACTATAAATTATCATTTATGCTATGGGATTCTGTCATAGTTCATTCAGTTCCAGTGTTCCACAGTGCTAACTGCTAGCAAATGGTTGTCATAAATCCATGATGTATTTGAGTCCCCAGGAGCAAAAAAGTGCTTACTAAACCCATCTTGATTGTCTTCCGCTGGTCTCTCCATTACCCCTCACCCTTCTTCAAGAACACATTTATGCAGTGTTTGATATGGTCCAACATTTTGTTTATAAACCAAGCATAACTTTGAAAGCGGAATACTGTGGATTCCAGAAAATTCAATTACATACAGTATCTGCAAGCATTATTCAAGTAGCCCGAGGGAAGCGCAGTGACATTTTTGACCAATAAGTATCAATTCAAGCCATCAATGTGCTATCAGTACTTGGATTGGTTACAAAGACATATACTGCATTATGGCACAAAATAAGGTTTGAATTATTAACTGCTGGCATCATGATCACAAAGGCACATTGCTAGCTGGGAGCTTACAAGGAGTAACTTTTCAGCACTATATCATCGAATTCTAGTTCCCTTCTGTATTTGCTTCACAAGGTCCGTCTGCATCATAGTAAAATTTCACTGTACCGCATGTGTAGCATAGCTTAATATTCCTTCCGGCTATTTGTCACCTACATGGATTCGGCTGAAGATTCCAAGATGGGTACCTTATGTCAATTTGATCATTTTCTGAAAATTTTGCAGGGCTTCAGTGTAAAGTCCTAAAGTGTCCATACACGCATTGGAGTTTCAAATATACATCCAGGGTACTCGAATTGAAATGAAAGGTCTCCATGGCCTACTAAAAAAGGGTTCTTCTTTCATGTATAAGATCATATGTACTTTCATTATGTGGGGTGACTCGATCGGTACACTCTTTGTCATCCCCTGCATAATGCATATGCTGAAGACTGTATGTTAATTAAAATTTTGTTCAAACTTCCATCTAAAAGTTCTCGTAATTTTCGAACGAGACACCCATAAAAACTAATTGGTATTATCAAATCTTATGAAATTCAAATGTGCATAGGACATCATCTTACAAAATTCTAGATCCACAACAGCCCCTTGAACCCCCCTTTGCCCACCATAAATCATATTCTGTATGGATCAAAAACATCCAAGGGTTTATATTGCAGAACTTTGTATGAAACAAACATCCAAACCTGATAAGATGAAGTAACCAAAATGTCTGCACCAGCTTCCAGATACTCCAGGTGAACCTACAACCAATTCAGTTGCAGTATTATATCAGCTGGGATCCCTTTCCCTTTTTTGTTTTTTTAAAGATTCCTTATCATTCTAATATTCTATGCATTATCCCAAATCATGGATTCACTACTGTAAGTCTCAGTGCTAACCCCACATCAAAATTGGAACTTGATAGATTAATGAAATGTACACTACACTAACAATCCATATGACAGAATAAATAAATGAAAATGGTGAACGCATAACACGCAATTCTTCCTCAAATATGGAGGAATCAAGCATATCCTCATGTAAATTTAAAAATAAAAAGTATTGAAGAGAAAGAAAGAAAGACAGAGAGAGAGAGAGAGAGAGAGAGAGAGAGAGAGAGAGACCCGCTTAATGAGATTGGGATGTTCGAGCAAGCAGAGTGCGCTCCAAAGAGGGTCGTTAATGGAAGCGCCATGATTCTCAAGCTGGGTGGCCAACCCTCCATCAATGACTGCGCATCCTCCTGCCTTTTCGATCACTTCTTCCACCAATGCTCTCGCATTCTCAATGCCCATCTCTCTCTCTCTCCCCCTCAAATCTGAAATCTGAGACTCAAATTGATTGAATATGGGGTTGGGTTCGTTTACGGTGAATGAGAAGGGGTTCGTTTATATTGAAATTGAATGCTCTGTGCTGTTATTGAGTTTCCACTGTACTAGCATTTGTATTTTTGATGTGGGTTTTGCTCATTTTGATGTGGTTTTCTTCTCTACAATCTGTCTCCACCTGGCCTGTCTTCTGTACCAGATTCAGGATCTGCTTCATCTGTCCCTTTGAATCTTATCATATTCAGAATAAATATAGTCATTGCCAAATGGAAATTAGTCTATTTTCTTTTTTGGTATTTGTTTTTTGATAAAACTTTGCTGGCAAAATATATATATTTGTTTTACAAGGATAAGTGGATCAGCCTACAAAATCCCTATCATAGGGTACCTAGCAGACCTTAATAGGCCAGATGAGGTGATGTTAAGCCCAAGCCAAAAGCCCAGACCCATAAACCTCTAACACACACAACTCTTGCACAAAGTTGAAGTGTGTGCCTACCAGGTTTGAGCTTGGGTGGGAAGGGAGGAAAGTGGGAGTGTTAGCCATCTGGCCAACACTTGCTCGACTAGCTGGCAAAATATTTGTTTCACCGAAAACGACTCTTGGTTGATCTATATGAAGGTATTGGATTCGTTTGAAAGGAGAGTAAGGTAGAGGAGTAAAAGTAAACAAGAGTAAGGATTAAGAGTAAAACAGAGTAAATAAGAGTAGGTTGCATACCCTTGTTTTGGAATTTATGGAAAGTAAGGACAAACCATTATATTGTGCGAAAGAATAGAAGAGTCAATAAAAGCAAGTAAAAGAATTGACACATATATCATCACTAAATAGATTAAAATATATTATATTTAGAGTTTTGAAGGTAAATCTATAAAATACCTCATCTTTACCTCTCCTTATTCCTCCTTGCACCCCATTTTATTGTCTAAGAAAATAGAGGATTGAAAGTAAGGGAGATCCTTTTCTTACTCCCAAACATGGGTAAAAGAGAGTATCCACTCTCCATTAATCCCCTTTACTCCTCCCTATTCTCCATCCAAATCAACCTAATGTAATGTTTGGTTATATGTAATCAACATTGTAATGCAAACAAGTATATAATTATATTTTCATTATTTTGTTTGGTTGTATGAGGGTATTGTAACTATCTCACAATTATAATTACCACAAATTAAGCATTGATAATTACATTACAAGTTGATTGCAGTACCTTATCATTACATTACCTCCAACCAAACGTTACATAAGAGTTTTGAATGAGATTTTCAAATTGCATGAATTTGAAACTTTCCAAGAGTTTGGAATATGGTCAAGTCAGGCTTTTTTGTATTGTATTTTTAATGGTCAATGGTGAACTAGGTTCAATCTGACAATTTCAGCCTCGGTCACCAACCCCCCTCCCCCCCACCCCACCAAAAAAAAAAAACATTTCAGCAAATGCTTTTAAGCATATAACTTCAAAGGAACTATCATCAATTCTATCTATAACTACTGGTATGTAATATGCTTCAATTGATCGTTGTTTTATGCACTTGTTTATTTAATTTAAAATTGTATTTTTTAAATGAGTGATAATATATATTTTACCGTAGGATACCTTTAAATATTTTGCCTCATCTTAAATTAATATGTTAAATCGCCAAAATTTTCAATGATTATACTGAGTTATAAATAATATAGCTTAAAATATTCGTCAGCTACGATGACGAAGTATTAAATGATACTCTAGTCATATCAATCTTATTCACGAAGGTATCTAATATGCGTATTTTAAAAATATGGTAAATTATGAAAAAAAAATAGTCACATAGAGACTATTTACATATTTGTCACACTGAGACTATTTTGTATTACATATCACATCGCATTGTTTTTGTTTGCCTATCACACCACATTTAAGTTATCCTAATTGAAAATTAGTCAAAACAAATTTCATGTTGTTCTATGATAATGATTTTTCTTTCAAATGCAGAACGTTAATTGAGTATAGATGTAGTGGGTGTTCTTGTTTGATGGGTTCATCTTGGTTAGGAATTACACTTGTATCGAATGTTTTCTTTTTAGTAACCAGCAGTATTTGTTATCTACATGTTATTTCGATTCTTTTCTATTTTATATATATTTTTTGTGGTGTATTTGTCGTATACTTTATATTTTAATATATAATTACTTAGATGTCATGTGAGAGTACAAACACTCGGGTGTATGATATAGGCTTTGGTCTTACTACCCATTGAATTCTAATTTAAGTGGTATATTACACATCTTGAACTTATTCTCCAACCTCAACAAACCTTTAAATGAGGTGTCTCCAACCCAACAAACCTTTAAGATAGTTTTTCGTGATCAAATTAGACATTACCATATTGTAATATTTTTAATTATTAAAAAATAATTCTGTGTTCTGGTCAAATTTGTTTAGTACCCTTGTTGATCTTTATGAAAATCTAAAATGAAAAGTTAAAATGTAATGCTAAAAGGCCTACCTACCTACGAACTAAGAATAAAAATAAAGAAAAGAAAATTCTCAATTGTTGGATTAAACCGTGTTTACAGAAACACAATTAAGTCTTCCATTAATTGTCAATTAAATTAAGATTTAAAAAAAGTCATGATATAAGTCTATTGCTCAATTTTCCCATTGAAAATTGGTTTTGATAAAATAAATTTTATTCACCGCATTGTCCTTGACCTTGATTGGTTCTATTAAAATCGCTTTGTAGTATCTTCGGCAAGTGATATTAGAACCAGTGATGCATAAGACAGGAGAAAAAGGTGTAGAATGATGGACACCATAGATGAGCTTGGTGTAGTAAAATTCGGCATGTTGATCGACATCGAATTCGTTTGCTCTTAATATGGCTCAACGACATGGGTGGAGCTCTTCGGTCATCCCTTGAGAAAGCACCACGAGCAAGAGCAGTAACGCATAATGCAGGATAGGAGGTGCTCCTAGTTGGGCATGCAATTGGCTGGCATAAAGACTCAAAATAGAGTGAAGTTCGAAATTTGGTCCTTTGTTTCATAATTTGGTCCTTTTTTTAATGGAAGTTTGAAAATAAACTCACTTTTCATTATTATTGGTGCTAAAATTTTCTCTCTTCTAAAAAACTAAAACCACAACATTAAATGATTTTCTATTAAAAACTTAATTATATTACCTAGGTGGATCAAAAATTATGAATGAATGGAGTAATTTCATTTTAGTATTATTTTGAGATTTACAACTTTCAAAAATAGGAGAAAAACCCAAATGAGATTTATGTCACTTCCATCACAGAGGTCAAAGTTGGAATCTTATGGCTAGAAAGCACTTGATGAAAATTTGCAAGGAATTAGTGAGTTGTTGGGCCTTCTCATCCCCCAATATTGTCCTAAGATGAGGGGAAAGGTAGAAAAGGGGACAGAAAAATGCAAGCATTCAGCAAGCTCAGCTTAACTAGGCCCGGTGTCAAGCCCATAAATAGTAGCAGTTCAATCCAACAAAAAACAGAAAAGAAAGGGAGGGCCAATAGGCAATACATTTGCCCGGGCCTTGCGAAAAACAAAACAAAAAATACAAAACTGGAGAAATTACGAGAGGAAATCATCCGTTGAGAATTACTTAATGCTCCCTAATTTTCATCATGCTTTGTGACTTGTGTGGATGATGTAAACTTTAGGGGTTTGCAAAAAAACTCTGAAACTGAAAATCGAATCGAAAAATCGGTTAAGTGAACAAATTTTTCAAAAAAATCGGTTCAATTAATTGAACAAAAAAATTTTTGATTTTTGGTTCGGTTACGGTTCGGATAATTTAAAAAATCAGTTAACTGAACTGAAAATAATTTTGATTTTTTAAAAAATTATACATAAAAAATAAAAAAATTTAGGTAAGAAAGTGCACTTTTTTATTATTTATAAATGGTAACCAAAGTTTAATTTTTATCAAAAGAACTTAGACATAAAAAATGAAAAATTTAGGTAAGAAAGTATACATTTTTTTTATTATTTGTGAATGATTAATCGGTAACCGAACCGAAAAATCGGTTAACAGGCTTTTTCGGTTTGGTTACGGCTCGGGTTTTGGACGAATCGAAATTTTCGGTTAACCAAAAAACGGTTAACTGAAATTTTCAATTCGGTTACGGTTCAAATTTTTTTTGAGCAGAGAAATCGGTTAAATCGAAACTCCGATTATAGTTTGCTTTGGATGTTCAGGCAGTCAGGCTGCTTCATATATTTGAATATTCTTTGACATGCAAGAGCTCATTTATACCTATAGTTTGCTTAATTCCTTGCACACTAGGCAGGCAATCATCTTTTCTTACCTTAAAATGGACATGCCTGCCCTTGATGGGAGTGTTTTATGATTATGTCAATCAAGCAAATGAAATGACAAACTTTTGTATGAACACAATGTACGGTGTCACAAAATCTAGCTCAAATTTATCTTTTACTGGACTTCTGTGAGAAAGTAAGTATGAGGTTTTGTGTTATGCAGCTCATCTGAAATAGAAGCTTCATACTCGTTTTTATATCAGTAATCATACAAGTAAAATTATTGTTAGATCTTAGAGTATACTTCCACAAGAGGGGGGGGGTGAATTTTGGTGTCTGATTTTCGCGTTATAAGTAATAAACACCCTGACTGAGGTTGTTCTCAGATGACGAACACCCTGTTGACTTGTTTGCAGGGGGTGTTTTCAGATATTGCAAATACGAAAATCACCAAGATAAATGCGGAATTAAAGCACACACAATTTTTACGTGGAAAACACCTCTAGCCCAACTGAGGTGTGAAAAACCACGACCTACCTCGTGTAGGCTTTTAACCACTTCACTATAACCGGACTTAACTCGTTACAATTGTAACACACCTTGTTACAACCTTGCAACCATGTAATCTCCTTCTCATGGCAGATTACACCACGTCCAAATCTCACCAGATTGGACACGTTCAAAGTCCACACGACTTAGGACCACTCACTCACTTTTCTGATTCAAG
>JACYFF010031952.1:94846093-94869329 GCA_017589665.1 Selenicereus undatus | reverse complement strand
CAAATCCCAATTAGAATCTTAACTATTTTCATGTTAAAACCCTAATCGTCTACTATGGCGCACTAAGTAAAGGTTTCGTCTTTCAACGCTCCCCTAAACCCCAATAACAGGGATGAATGTTCTTTCGAGCATTTCATCGAGCATGTGGCGTGCATAGTGGAGTTTATAATCGCAAAACAAAGGGGGAGCAGAGATTGGGCCAATACAAGATTCAACTACACATATTCGGCATCAATCCCAACCTAAGTTGAAATATTTAGCCTACAATCATGTTTCTAACAACAACCATGATATTCAATTCCATAACCATTGCAAACATCAAAATAATCAAGAACAAGAGCAGAGAATTAAGAGAAAAGAACCTGCAATTAATTGAATGAATTCAAGGAAGAACAAGCTTCAATCCAATAGCGAAATCCAAAATACCAAAATAGAACTCTCTAATAAAAACCTAAAATTCGCCTCTAAACGTACGTGGGAAGAGAAAACTGAATGGAAAACTTCATTCAAAACAGCCCCGAAGGAAGATTTAAGTCGCGAAGTGGAACGGGGGTGGCACAGTCGTGCCTCGAGGCACGGGATGACCGTGCCAAAACTCTGACAAACACCAAGAAGGTTGACCAAGTGGGACCGGCCACGCCACGTGGCACGGTCATGCCACGTGGCACGATCAGGTCGTACCACTTGGCACCGGCTTTGCTTGGTCGGTTCTTCGTCTTCTGGCTGATGCCGCGTGCGTTCGATCCCCCAGGACTTCCATGCGATGCTTTTCTGCGGCTTTTCTCGCCTTTTTAACGCTCTTTTCTACCAAATGGTAACTGTCTTTCAATTCCTTTAACACAGTTCCTGAAATTACAGAAAGACGTTATATGAGCGAACTATATGCGTAAGAGGTCGATTTGACCTTTCTCTGACGTGATAAAGCATGAAAATATAAGAGAGATCGAGTCAAATACGGGCTAAAATATGGTACAAATAGAGGTTCATTAGTCACCCTCTTGAGAAATGCATTGCGCTCAAGGTGCGTATTATACAACTTGCCAGGGATGGGAAGATAATATTGGATTTGGACGACACTGTTGAGACAAATCATATCTCCACTCAGCTGGAGTATTCTTCATCGCTCTGGAAGCCAAAGCATACTCAACTTCGTGGTAGAGTAAACAGTGAATTGATTTCCTCCCTCGGAGAGAAATTAATTACAATTTAATTTGGAAGTTTGGAGTCTATGGTGGTTCCAATTGAATCCAAAGGACCCTTGATAGAGACAGATCCTTTTGGAGATATCTCTAATAAAGCCGATGTTGATGAAGAAGGATGGACTCTTATCACTCGTCGGAGGCCAAGGAAGCAAAGCCAAGCGCAGTCGCCACCTCTCCGCCGCAGGGAGAGACAAGTAAAAAAGAAGAGCCCTCGTCATTCAAAAGGAAAGAAAAAGTCCAAGAACGTCAAAAGGTATGAAATTCTACCTATTGACCTCCTTGAGCAGGATCCACTTGTCCCTGTCACACTCGAAGAGTTTTTCCCAATAGGCTTCTTTGAGAAAGTTACAGTCAATATGACCTCATGTTCTGAGCTCGAAGCAGAGGAAGAGGAAGGAAGTGACGGACAAGATAAGTCTCCTAGAGTAGCTAATAAGACCTTAACTGTCTTGGAGGCTTTGCCAGCTCGCATGGGCTGGGGCCAAATCTTTTGTTTACTTGACGAGATGCGCCAACATGTTGTTGCTGCCTTACAACACCCAGAACTTTACGCTGATAAAATCAAGGGTACGGAAGGATCAACAGAAGGCCCTGTTTAGTGTGCCTCTTACAACACCGCAGTCACTTTCATTGACGATGATTTGTTGTTGGGATCTAAGCCCCATAATCGTCCTTTGTTTGTGACTGGTTACATTAGAGAGAAGAAAGTCAGGCGCATTCTCGTGGATGGAGGGTCAGTCGTCAACATCATGCCCAAGTCTACAATGAATGATTTACGCATCACAGTGGAAGAACTGTCTAAGAGCCGAACGATGATTCAAGGCTTCAACCTTGAAGGTCAGCATGCAACCGGCATGATTCGCATTGAACTGATATTGGGAGATTTGTCGACACCCTCTATCTTCCATGTAATCGATGCTAAGACTTCATACAAGTTACTACTTGGGCGACCATGGCTTCATGAACATGGGATAATGGCTTCCACTTTACACCAATGCCTTAAGTACTACCGTGATGGAGAGAAGAAAATAAATGGGTATGTCAAGCCATTCACAAAGGCTGAGTCTTATTTTGCAGACGCAAGGTTCTTTGAAGAAGGTGTCTCACCTAAGGAAACTATGCCATCAGCCATGTCTTTTACAGCCAAAGGTGTCGAAAAGAAAGCCCCTGGAGCAACAAAAGATGATGCTCCTAAGCAACAACTCGAGAAAGAAGCAAGCAAGCAAGGTAGCACCACTTCTTGTGTTGAGCAAGTTGCTAAACCGGCTACCGCTTCAACGGGATCAATACCACCAATTTTCAAGTACATACCTAGGTCTTGTCACAAGGAGCCTTTGGCGAGTGGACAAGCCATAGCATCGAGACCAAAGCTACTAAGGGTGATGCAGCTAGCATAACCTCCCTAAAAGGGAGTGTAACAGTTCTAACCCTTAAGATGTGGCATGCTAAGGTGAGTCGGCCCCTATTCTGTGGTTTTTCGTCTCTTCTAAGGAAAGTAATGACTTGCCAAGTGTGCAAACTAAAAAAGGATTTGATCCCAATGCTTATCAGCTCATAGAAAAGGCTGGCTACGATTTTCAAAACCCAGCTACCTTAGGAAAGGTAGTCGAGGTCAAGCCTCATGGACTTAATGAAACTTAAAAAAAAAAAATCCAAGAGCAGGGAGGATCAGTAGGCGTCTCAAAAGTTGGACTGGGTTTCACACCACTGCAGCCAGTCAGAATCTCGGGGCGACGAAAGGACAAGAAGGTGGTAACTCAACACATCTCAGCTGAAGAGGTGGATGAGAGTTAAGAGGAAAGTGCTTCACCTAACCCAAAACCCTCTGTGTTTGATAGGCTGCAATCGCTCGCTTCGAGAAAACGTCTGTCAGTGTTCACCCGAATAGGGAAAGGGAAAGGCCACAAAATCTTTGTTTTTAACAGAATAAAAGATGTTCACTAGCTAAGGCATTCATTGTTTCCTGGAATAAAAACTACTGAAGAGTCTTTAAGCTCACGACTTCAGCTGGAGAAAAGTTATGCATTTAGTCGCTTGGGAGTGATAAATGAAGTTCAAAGCTCTATCACTTCTTGTATGAAGTGCTTCTTCAGCTTGGATGTGAAGACGGATGGTTCATTAAGAGTAAATAGGTGTACTATGATCTTCACAGGTCAACAAAACAACTCTAACTCTAGCAATGAGGCGGCGGAAGAGGGAGTTGTTTCTTCCAATCATATCACAGCCCATGAATGTGATGACTTAGACTCAGAGATAGAACTGGCCGAAACTCCTGAGACTTTCAAAGATAGGGGGCAGGCTACAGTTGATGAGTTGAAAGAGTTGAATCTTAGGACCAATGAAGAGCCTCGTCCTATCTATGTAGGTTCATCACTTACACCCAAGGAGGAAAACCAGTACTTGGAACTCCTGTCTGAGTACAAGGACGTATTTGCCTGGAGCTATAAAGAAATGCCCGGGTTGGATCCAAACGTCGCAGTCGATCGGCTATCTATCAAAAGGGGTATTTCGCCTAAGAAACAACCTCAGCGACGTTTTCGCCTAGAGTTGGTGTCGCAAATTGAAAAAATGGTCAATAAACTCATAGAGGCAGGATTCATTCACGAGGTCAAATGCCCAATGTGGATCGCAAACATCGTGCCCGTCAGGAAGAAAAATGGGCAACTTCATATTTGTGTGGACTTTCGGGATCTCAACGACGCTTGTTCAAAAGATGATTTCTTGTTGCCTGTCACGAAACTCATGATCGACTCAACCACAGGGCATGAAGTATTGTCGTTCATGGATTGTACCACAGGATACAATCGGATTCTAATGGCGCTAGAGGATCAAGAGGCCACAACTTTTCATACACCTAAAGAGATTTTTTGCTATAAGGTGATGCCCTTCGGACTTATGAATGCAGGAGCAACTTACCAAAGGGCAATGCAAACAATTTTCGACGATATGCTTCACAAAAAAGTTGAGTGCCACGTCGATGATTTGGTGGTCAAGTCCAAGAAGAGGGCAGACCACTTACAAGATCTTCGTCTAATCTTTGAGCGATTATGGAGATGCCAATTGAAGATGAACCCACTCAAGTGCACGTTGGGTGTCATCTACGGAAACTTCTTGGGCTTCATCGTTCACCATCGGGGAATTGAGATCAACCAATCGAAGATCAAGGCAATTCAAGAGATGCCTGAGTCGAAGAATCTTAGAGAGCTTCGCGGACTTCAAGGTCATTTGGCATACATCCGAAGATTCATCTCAAATCTTGCAGGATGTTGCCACCCCTTCAGTCACCTTATGAAAAAAGGAGTGTCGTTTGAATGGGACGACTCATGTCGAGCAGCTTTAAAGAAAATAAAGGAATATTTGTTCCACCCTCCGGTGTTGGGGGCACCGATCCCTGGCAAGCCTCTGCAATTGTACATTGTAGCTTAGGAAAAATCCTTAGGAGCATTATGTGTACAGGAAAACGAGGAAGGGAAAGAAGTCACCCTGTACTACTTAAGTCGTACGTTGGTTGGCGCTGAATTGAAGTACTCCCTCATTGAAAAGATGTGCTTGTTGCCTATCTTTGCTATCCAGAAACTCAAGCATTACATGCAAGCCTATATAGTGCAAGTGATCTCCAAAGCTTATCCCATCAAGTACATCTTGTCTAGGCCAATCTTAAATGGGTGATTGGCAAAATGGGTGGTAATCTTAAAACAATATGACCTTGTCTATGTACCCCAAAGAGTAGTTAAGAGACAAGTGTTGACAGATTTCTTAGCAGATTATCCCATTCCCGATGATTGGGAGCTAAATGATGATTTGCCAGGAGAAGATGTGTTCTACATCGATATCCTCCCTCTCTGGGAAATGTATTTCGATGGTGCAGCTAGGCGAGATGGAGCTGGTGCGGGAGTGGTCTTTGTCTCCCCCGAAAAACACATTCTCCCATATTCATTTGTGTTCACTCAGTTATGTTCTAACAATGTGGCGAAATACCAAGCGCGTAGCTTGGGTCTAGAAATGGCTATGGAGATGGGGGATCAATGACCTCAACTTATATAGTGACTCGTAGTTGGTCATCAATCAACTACTTGATGAATACAAGGTTAAGAAAGAGGGCCTTGTCCCGTTTAACAAGCAAGCATTACGCCTACTAAACAAGTTGGACATGGTCAAGTTAGAGCACGTACCAAGGAGTGCCAACAAGATGGTTGACGCACTGGCAAACCTCGCAGCCACTTTGGCACTGGGGGTAGAAGAAGGAATGACAATTCCAGTATGTAGCTACTGAGTTGTTCCGCCTGATGATGAAGACTCAGAGGAAGACATCAACAGGATCTGTGTTCTTGAAATAGATACAGAAGATTGGCGCCAACCTATAATTGAGTACTTAGAGCACGGAAAACTTCCTAGTGACCTAAGGTATAGGACAGAAATACAGCGGAGAGCTCCGAACTTCCTTTACCACAATAGAACGCTCTATTGACGTTCTTTTCTTGGCCTTTGGTTACGATGTTTGGACCTGGAAGAAGCAAAGCAAGCAATGGCGGAAGCTCATTCAGGCATGTGTGGAGCGCACCAATTAGGGCCAAGGCTACATGATCACATTAAAAGGACGGGTTACTACTGGCCCACTACGGTGCAAGATTGCATAGATTATACAAAGAGGTGTGATGCTTGCTAGTTCCATGCTAACTTTATACATCAACCTCCAGAACTTCTTCACCCAACGGTTGCGTCCTGGCCTTTTGAGGCATGGGGCCTTGATGTTGTCAAACCAGTCACACCTAAATTGTTAGTTGGTCACTCCTATATCTTGGTTGCCACTGATTACTTCTCTAAATGGGTGGAAGCAATTCTACTAAGGGAAGTTAAAGAAGAAAATGTGGTCGACTTCATAAGGACACACATTATTTATCGATATGGTATGCCGAGGTACATTATCACTAATAATGGTAAGCCCTTCGTCAATAGCCTGTTGACCAGCCTATGTGAGAAGTTTAAGTTCACCCAGCATAAGTCTTCCATGTACCATGCCTCTGCAAACGGCCTGTCAGAAGCCTTTAATAAAACACTTTGCAACTTGCTCAAAAAAGTTATCGTAAAGTCTAAAAGAGATTGGCATGATAGACTAGGGGAGGCTCTTTGGGCATATCGAACCACATACAAGACGCCAACACAGTTGCCCCCCTTCGTTCTGGTGTATGGAGTTGAAGTCATACTACCATTAGAGCTCCAAATCCCCGTCGCTACGCATCGGCATACAAGAAGGTTTGACAGAAGATGAAAATCACAAGTTTCGCTTAGCTGAGCTAGAGGCCCTTGACGAGAAGAGACTTCAAGCACAATAGAAGCTAGAATGCTACCAAGCTCGCCTAGCAAGAGCGTTCAACAAAAAGGTTTGGCTGCGTTCGTTTCAAGTTAGGGATTAGGTACTTTCGCTAAAAAGGCCAATCATCATGACCCACAAGACAAGAAGCAAATTTGGTGTGAAATGGGAAGGACATTATGTTGTCCGCGAGGTTTACTCAAATGACGCTTACAAGATAGTAGATGGACAAGGGGCAGGTAGGACCCATAAATGGCAAGTTCTTGAAGCGCTACTACCCTTGATATAGGATATCGCTAAGCTCTTAAGTAAGAGTCTAAACTGCTCGTTCTTTCAAGTTAAATTCCGTTGTAACACGCCTGGCCCGCAAGAGTATAAATTGTAAACGGCAAAAAGAAACTCAAACAAAAAAAAAAAAATTCGTTGTAATGCTCCTGACCCGTAAGAGTATAAATTGTGCACAACAAAACAAATATGTACAAAATTTATTTTATTGAACTACGTGATGACTTGATCTTATTGGGAATTGCAATGTTTCTATAATTACGTAGGGAACTTGGTAAATAAAATACCAAGTGTAGTTAAACATAATAAAAGAGGGATAGCAGGGCGGCAATCAAATTTTATATAAAAGAGGACACAAAGTCCATTACAAATGTTTGTTACAAAAGAAGAAGAAAAAAAGAACAAGACAAGTTGAGCGATACATCAATTGGTGTCCATCCAAGTGTCGAAGTTGAGCGAGGATTGCAGTGCTAGCATGACCTGCTCATGACTCTCCAACTCCTTGGCATCATCAGGGGAAAGAGTGGGTACCATCTCAAGGCCGGCAAGAGTTTTGGATCTCACATCAACTTCCTGCTCAACAGCCTCCAATAGGCAAGATTGGACCTGGACGTCGCCCTTAAGTTGGCGCTTCTCTTCCCTAGCAAGGCGAAGCACGTCCTCCAAATCAACAATCCTTTGCGCCACCCCCTTGAGTTTCTCTGTCACGTCACCAAGATCTATGTGTGCAATAGCAAGGCGTAAGCGCGCAAGATCGACTTGCTTGGTTCACAACGCCTTCTCCTTCGCCACATCTTCTAGGTGGCGTCATAAGGAAGATGCTTTCTTTAATGATAAGAAGGCTGACACGACGCTCCCATAATCCTCCACCTTCTTCTTCAAAGGGTTCAGGTCTCCACAAAGCCCCTCAATCCCCTTGTAGATCATTGGGGTACCTTGAAGTTTTCCCTCTACTTCATCAAATTTTACATTATTCAAACTGGTCAAGTACTCGAACCCCATCACTAGAATAGCGGCGGTGAAGATACTTTGAGAGCCGTGTCTGGGATAGAAAGAAGTAGTGCAGGGAGCATATGCATAGGAAAGTCTCCCTTTTGAACCCATAGGAGTGCCAACATCAGCTTTAGCAAAGAGTAACCCCCTAGTGGCTACCTCAAGAGAGTTTGGTCTATCAACTGGGTGATGACTCTGAGTAGTTGACGCACGCAAGACCTCTTTTTCCCTGGAAGCTTAACTCCCAACCTTGTGAGGGGATGTTTGCCTCCTCACAATCTCAATGTCTTTGCCAATGCTCATGGTTCCCTTGGGGGGAGAAGATTTAGCAACACGGCTAAGATCCTCGAGTAATTGCTCATCGACAATGGGTGCTGCCTTCTGTGTTAGGTCAAAATCCCCAATCTGAACTAAAAAAAAAAAAGAAAAAAAAGGGTGAAACAAGATAAGTATGGAATCATTCTATGCTAATCAAAACTAAAGCAACAAAGCAAAAGAAAATGACAGTAAAAGGCGAAGGAATGGTGCATACGTCCTCAAGATTGGCTGGCTCGCTTGAGTAGCTCTGGACGTCATCAAAAAAGTCACCCCCAAGGTTGACTCTGGCATCCCTGGGGGTTACGGACTCGCGCCTTTTGCGCCCCCCATGTCTGAAGTTCGCCTCAGACTCTGGCTCACTGTCACTGTCCGGTGCCGGACCTCACTTTCTTTCAGCGAGGTAAACTCTCGGGGACCCATGAACGTCATCACCAGAGTCCGGGCCCTCAGCATCTAAATCAGCCACATGATCATTTCCTTCCTTCCCCTTGACCTTCTTCGATGAGCCAACCTCTGCATCATTATCTTGCCTGGATGAATTGGCTTCTGTACTCTTCTGTAGGATGGAAGCATTGGTTTGAAGGTCACTAATGGTTACCTTGCGCCACCAAATTTTGTAAGCTAAGGAGATGTGCTGACTCAAGGCCAAGGAGCGACAGTTTAGAACGCCTTGAGACACAATCCCCAAGAAGAGGAGTCGTTTCCAATATAGAAGAGCATTCTTATATGACACCTCCCGGGTGCGAGGATCCTTGAGAAGTACTCCAAGGAATCCCTGGCAGAACCCAAATTGCCTGCTGAACCGATGCGGGTTGTAAGGTTCGACATAGAAGATCGCGCCATGACAAATAGGAAGGAAACCATCTCGTAGAGAGATAAGGTAGCCTGACTTATCCGAATCCAAATTCCCATTGTCGATAAGGGTCTTTGATTGGTTTCTTCCCAGCATTAAATATCTCATGTCAGATATTCTGCGCTCATGTGTAAGCTCACGAGCATCCCTAAGGCATGATGAGTCTTGAAATAATGGGCGAGCTACCCATGGAGATAGTGGCAGGGAAAGAATGTCTGTGAATGGGAGGGCTTCGTAGCTATAGTAATCCTATTAAGGCCGTGGTGAATACTGGCTAGCACAGAGGTTGTTAGACTAAAGATAGTACTAGATGCCATCAGGCTGGTAGCCTCAAAAGTGCCTCGGCGAATGAGCTTCTCCTCGGTCTCAGAAAGTGCAAAAACACACAGCCAATATGATAGGTACACAACAAGATAGGTGCTTTCCCTCCTCTCTTTGGGAACCCCCAAGCTTTTGAAGACTTCTAGCTCATCACGATTCTAACAAAGATCTTAGGGCTGAATCTAACTAGTTGGATTTTGCGTCCTTGTGGGAGTCGAGCTATGAGGCCGACATCGCGTTAGCGGGTTGTGGATGAGCTTCTTCTTGCACCAGAAATCAATCCAAGCCTTAGCACTGACGCCTTTCTCACAGACAGGCATCTTTTCCAAACTTCTAAAAGTAGCGAGCAGGAATTTGCAGGAAGATGGCATAGTCCTCAAATTCTACTTGTCCCGGTACTCAAAGGCTTGGAGGTAAGCAATGGTCTCATCATAGATCTTGCCATTGATTAGGAGTCCGCTAAGCTTGTGCAAATCCCATAATGAGATGGACATTTCTCCGGATATTGTGTAAAGAGTGTTGGTGGTAGTACACCAACTCTCACAAAAGGCGCGCACGACATGCATGTCGCAGCTGTAAGAGTAGAGCGAGGCATACACCGCCTCATATAAGGCGCATCTCCTCAGGTATGTCTCAAAACAAGCAAGCACATGCTCTGTCCATCCCCACTACAAGGGAATGTAGCCGAAGTCGCCGTAGAGAAGCATGTTCGGGCCCCATCTGGACTGCCCGGATATAACACGCCGCTTGAGCATAGGGAATTCAGTGAGAAGGCTGGATTTATCATGATATGTGCTCTACAGAAAGTAACCGACTGAACCATCTTCTGCGCCCTTTTCCACTCGGATGGAGAATTTGGAAGGAATGGACGATGACTCTATAACGGATGCTTGATTGGCTCTCAGCCTCCTCAAGGAACGATAAATTCGGATGCAGCTCCCTGACTCAGGATTGTCATCTTCCTTATCCACGACAGAAAGAAGAAGCCTGCCATCATGCTAAAACTCCTTAAGATGTACCATTATAAATCACCTGAAAATAGAAGCAAACACAAAGTTAGTTTCTTTTTTAGAAAAGAAATCAGTAAACAAAGCAGCGTCTAGACAAAATGAATACTAAAGAAGGGTGAACCGTGAAGCAAAATCAATCAAAATATTGGTTGTCTGCCGCGCCAGCTACTCCTCGCTACTCGTACCACTTTCATGTGTATCGGTATCCGTTCAAGGCCCATGACCACGTGGCGAACCATGTCGCAAGTGGTTATTCAAGTCTTTATACCACTTTCATGCGTATCGGTATCTGATTAAGGCCCATAGTCAAGCGGCGAACTGTGTCACAAGTAGTTCTTCAAGTCTTTATACCACTTTCATGCGTATCGGTATCCGTTCAGGGCCCATGGCCAAGCAGCAAACCGTGTTGCAAGTGGCTTTTCAAATCTCCTTATCACTTTCATGCATATCGTTATCCGTTCAAGGCCTGTGGCCAAGCGGCGAACCATGTCGCAAATGGTTCTTCAAATCTTCATACCACTTTCATACGTATTGGTATCCGTTCTAGGCCCATGGCCTAGCAGCGAACCGTGTCGCACGTGGTTCTTCAGATGGCTTCTTAACCTGCACAAGCAGCAGTACAAGCGCAGCAAAAAAAAGGGGGTCTCGGCATTCAAAAAAATAAATAATAATAATAAGCATAAGCAATAAAAAAAATGCAACCTTCCAGCAAGTAAGCATGACATCGCGATAAGCGAAAAGTGTGACAATAAATGCATGTGGCGTTACGACGGTGCAAGTAGGCGTGAGAAGACTTTTCAAATCAATAAAGTGGTTTCCTTTGGATGTATTTCAGCCAAAGTTACCATTTTTATTACTCATGGTCATAAAAAAAAGAAGGAGCCAAGTCTTTCGAGGCTAAGACACAACATTTCAAATTTCAATAAAAGGCCAAGTTATAGGCAACCCATGACTCACTGAGCATCGAAGAAAAAAGGGGTTGATCATTCAAAGCCTAAGCTTTGATCATGGGGGCACACATCAATATAAGACCAACACTTTTTGGCGGCTACTATTTGCTACATGATGCTGTGTGATCTTCATCAACATCAAGTTTAACATCAATATAAGACCTAGTTATCAACAAACCAAAATCCAATCTCCAAATTCCATCCAAAAAAAAAATAATAAAAAAATCATAAAGCATAACAGGAGCATGAAAGACAAAATGTGAAGTCAATGAACAGCAATAAAGGAACTAATGCGTGAGCCAAAGAGTAAGCCAACACTTCGGTGAAATTTGGCATTAGCTTTCCATTTCTCTGAGAAATTAAATGGCAAAGACATTGAACAAAGAACAGAAGCCATGTTTTCGTTTTCTTTCACTCTATCTCTCTCTCTTCCTCACACACACGCCCACAAAATCTCACAAACACCATGAAAAAGAAAAGAAAGCACACCACTTTCATGTCCATTTTCCTTCCATATTTTGAAAAAAACCCCCCTCATGAATCTCTTCATACTTGCTCATCACTCCTTTCCTCATTCATTTCCATGCCCCACTCACCAAAAAAAAAAACAAAAAAAAAAACATAAAGCAACCAACTCCTCCATGTGTTGCATGGAAAATTAAGCAAATAAAGCTCAAAGTCAGCACCTTTGTTGCTATTTCTGTCTCCTCAGCCCACACAACACAAGTCCAGAGAAGGGTAAAAAAAAACAGGGGTTGATGCATACAAACACACAAAGTGGGCAAGGACGTTTCACAAAGCCACAGCAATCAAAAAATCATGTTCTAGTCGATCATTTGTAAGGGGCATGGAATTTAACCCCCAAAAAAAAATGAATGAAAGGAAAGGAAAGAAGATTGAAAAAGGTTTACCTTTGATCAACCACTAGGATTGAAGATGGAGGTGCAAAAAAAAATTCAAGTGCTTAAGGGGCATTCACTGTTCGGTCAGCAACAGCAACAGAGAAGGAATTCTGGCCACAGATGAGTAATAGAGGAGGGAGTAAGAAAGTTGAGACCTTTTAATAAATACAAATGTTGAACTGCTCAAATGGGGGATTGTGCTGTGCAAATGTTGAAGGAATGGGAAGTTTCCACCAGGCAAATGCCACCAGCAGATGCAGTAACAGTGATGGCAGCATATGGCACAATGGGTTTGAAGCCTCGGGTTTTGGCTGGTTGAAGGCAAACAAAGAAGGAAGAGGAACATGGCAGTGGATCACGTGAGGGAGGCGTGCTACATTAGTGAAGCAAAACCGGGCATGGCACATGAATTTAGGCCCAACCCATGCTTGGGGGAAAAAAATGGAGGCAAAAATGGGTCAGGCCTACATACAAGAGAAGGAAAAAAACAGGGGCAGGCAGTGATCCTCACATGATCACTTAAATGTAATAAAGTAGGCCATGCAGGCCAATCCAGGAGAGCAAAATGAAAGCCTGTCCAAACCCGATCCAGGAAAAGAAAGAAAAAAAAATTAAAGAAGAGGAAGGAACAGGCCGAGTCCACCAAGAGAAAGAAAGGAAAAAGAGAAACGAAGAAAGCTGAGATGGGCCAGGCCCACGTGAAGAGCACCAAACAGGAGAATGGGCTGGGATGAATTTGCTTGTCTTAAATATAATCCAGCATTTAATTGAATGAAGTTTCGGCATCCAAGCAAGACTCTCAAGTCTCGTTTAGACAAGCAAGACAAGCAAATTTGTAGGCATCCAAGCTATTAATTAAATGCACATTTAGACAAGCAAATTCATCCAAACAAATTCAACCAAGGGAGACAGGAAAAAAAAATTAAAAAAAGCAAAATCAAAGCATGCCGAGACTTCATTCAAGGCATTCGTTGTGGGCAAATGCTGGGTTATAAAAGAAAATCGACAGGCACATTCAAATGACAGGTCTCGCATGTGACCTTGTTCCGAGGGGGCAATTTGTAGGCACTAAAAATTTATTCGTGTCGTACTAAAATTAAATTAAATTAGTTAATTTGGCCACCCCTTTTAATTAATTTAATCAAGACCAAAGACTCACAAGTTAAGCCCAAGATGAAGTCCAAATGACTTCGAAGTCCAAACTCGATCAAAATTCAAGTCAAAGCCCAAATCGAGGCTGAAGACGACTACCTAGTCAAGTCACAACCTAAAGCCCGAACGATGTCTAAGTCAAGGTGTGGTCAAAGTCAAAATCAAAGGTCAAAGTCAAAGGTCATGGCCTACATCGGCTTAAGAGTCAAACGTCAAAACGACTCTCAAGTCAATGTTTGGTTAAATCTTGAGGCGACTTCCAAATCAATGCTCGGTCCAAGCCTGGGAGACTCCCAAGTCAAAGTCAAAGTCAAAGTCAAAATAAACGAAATTCAAAGGAGTCTAGGGTAAAGCCTTATTGAAAGGCCCAAAACGCAAGTGAAGACCCATCTTGACTTTCAAGGGAGAGACTTTCCTATAAATAGCCCCCTAACCCCCTTAATTCAAATGTTGGAAAATCCATCCTCAAAAGAGAAAGAATCAGAGAATTTTTTATTCATAAAGATTGTGCCCAAATTCATTCAATTGAATCTATAAAAATTCAATCTTTGTAATTTTGCGATTATAGCCACACTAGTGTATCGTTGGTCCAGGAGTGACAGAGGTGGAGCTTCAGAATCTGTTCAGTGTCACAATCAAGGAAATGTTGGCAGATACGAGATTCAAGCTAGGACCCAATGTCCTTATCAATAAGGTCACCCACGGCACATAGTTCTATATTGGAGGTTCTAGGCGAGACAATCTTGAAAGAGGCTTCCCGAGGCAACCAGCGATCTGCCCAAGTGTCAACCGAACAACCATTCTTGATGATCCAGCGTGAGCCTCTGTCAATAACCGTCTTTGCCTCCCGTAAGCCTCTCCATGTAAAGATGGGACGATGGCCAAGATTTGCAGACAGAATAGTGTTGTTGGGGCAATATTTAGCTTTTACGAGGTGAGCCACCAATGAAGAGGGATCGTTGAGGAGCTGCCAGACTTGCTTCGCTGGAAGGGCCATATTGAAAGTCTACAGATCACGAAAGCCCATACCACCCAAGTCTTTCTGAGTGCATAGGAGTTCCTTGTTAACCTAATGAATTTTTTAATTACCATCCTGGAAGCCCTACTAGAACTTGAAGATGATTGATTGAATTTTGTCACAAAGCGCTTTGGGGAGCATAAAAATACCTATAGCGTAGGTTGGAATTGCTTGGGCAACTGCTTTGATGAGAACCTCATGACTAGCCCAAGAAAGGAATTTTTCTCTCCAACCGTGCAATCTCTTCATGACCTTGTCTTTAATGCTGAGAAAGGCTTTCATTTTGGACATACCAACATGTGTAGGGAGCCCTAAATATTTTTCATGGGAAAGAACCTTCCTCATATCAAGTTTGAAAGTTATAGTTCTTTGAAGAGTTTCCAGGATACCCTTGTTAAAAGCAATATCTGTCTTGGAATAGTTCACTTACTGGCCAAAAGTAGCTTCACAAAGACTCAGAAGGTGCTTAACGATGACTGCTTGTTCCTCCCTTTCTTTACAGAAAATGATATAATCGTTAGCAAAGAATAGAGAGATAGTAGGAGCTCCAGGGCAGATATGAACTCCTGCTAGGAACCCTGTAGACATGACGTTTTTAAAGAGTGTCGAGAGTCCTTCAGTCATGAATAGGAATAGGAAGGGAGAAAGAGGATCACCTTGACGAATTCGTCGGGAGGGTTTTAAGAAACCTTTAGGTTCTCCATTAATAACAAAGGAGAACGTATGTAGCCGTTTCCACAAAACCCACAACCATATCAACCCACTAATGGTGAAAACCCATACGTAGCATAACATGTCTCAACAAGACCCATTCAACTCTATCAAAAGCCTTACAAATGTCAAGTTTAATAGCCATGTCGCCATTAGCACCAAATTGGCAATGCATATGATAAAAAACTTCGTATGCAATCAGCACATTGTCTATGATGAGCCTGCCTTTGACAAACGCACTCTGAATTTCATAAATGATATCAGGAAGAATCATGCATCTTTAAGCAGTTCGCAATGGCCTTGGTAGCTAGTTTATATAAGACATTACATAAACTTATAGGTCAAAATCAGGAACAGACTTGGTATCCTTGATTTTTAGTACAAGGGCCACATAAGTGTGGTTAAATGAATCGGGTATATTACCACCACCCAAGATGTCAACAACCCCGGCACACTGAAGGCCCCACTATATGCCAAAACTTTTGGAAAAAATAACGATTTGATCCATTAAGACCTGTAAGTGTATTGGAAGGATTATGATTTCTGTATATTCATCTAATCAAAGTTACATACATATATAACAAAAGGCAAATGGTAAAATAAGGAAGGAAATAACGTAAGACTAGGAAAGAAATAACTACAAATATTCACATTCCTAATACACTTCCGACTTTCTATCTTTAACACTCCTCCCCAAGTTGGGGAGTATATGTCTAACATCCCCAACTTGTTACATATTGTATTAATTGGGGCTTTGCGAAGGGGCTTGGTTAGAATGTTGGCAAGCTGAAGATCTATCCGAACGTGAATGAGTTGAATACATGGGGGGACAAGAGGACGTTCCCATGACAAGATCTCGAATTAGATGACAATCCACCTCAATGTGCTTGGTCCACTCATGGAAGACCTGATTATTGGCAATATGCATGGCGGCTTGATTGTCATAGTGTAGCCTCATCAAACCATCATGGCGCACACCTAGCTCGCGGAGTAAGCGCTTCGTCCAAACTAGCTCACAGGATGTGTTTGCCATTGCGCGGTATTCTGACTTCGCACTGGATCGAGATATAACTGATTGTTTCTTACTCTTCCAGGATATAAGGTTACCATCAAAGAAGACACAATATCCAGTAGTGGACCTTCGACTAGTAGGACAACCTGCCCACTCAGCATCAGTGAACGCTGCGTTCTTACTATGTCCCTTATCAGAATATACAAGTCCTTTACCTAGAGATCCCTTGAGGTATCTAAGGATCTGAATAGTTGCATCCCAGTGTGTCGTGTGGGGGGTGACATGAACTGGCTCACTGTACTCATTAGATAAGCAATGTCTGATCGAGTAACTATTAGATAATTTAGTTTCCCAACCAGTCTTCGATATCTCTCAAGATTATGTATGGGTGCTCCGTCACCAGGCATGAGTTTGGTCTCAGGGACCATCGGTGAGTCAACAGGTTTGCATCCAAGCAACCCGCATTCTGAAAGCATATCAAGGACATACTTTCTTTGACAAATAAGGATCTTACTAGGAGACCATGATACCTCAATGCCAAGAAAGTTCTTCAGTTTACCAAGATCTGTAATCTGGAATTGCTCGCTCAAAAACTTCTTTAATGCCGAGATCCCCTCAACATCATCACCGGTGATAATCAGATCATCGACATATGCGACTAGGATGATGGTCTTCTCCTTTAAGTGTCTATAAAAGACTGAGTGGTCATTAGCACTCCTGGTCATGCCAAACTAACCAAGGGCTTGGGAGAGACGCCCAAACCAAGCCCAGGGAAATTGTTTCAGACCGTATAAAGACTTCCGCAAACAGCAGGCTTTGGAAGCCTCCTCCTGAACAACGAATCCAGGTGGCTGAGTCATATAAACCTCCTCCTCAAGGATGCCATTGAGAAATGCATTCTTGACATCTAATTGGTACAGCGGCCAGTGGCGAATAGCAGTTAGAGCCATGCCGATACGAACAGATGCCAGCTTAGCAATGGGAGAGAAGGTCTCATCATAATCAATGCCATAGGCCTGAGAGTACCCTTTTGCAACCAATTGAGCTTTGAGTCGGTGTAGTGTCCCGTCAGGATGAACCTTGATCGTGAAGACCCACTTGTAACCGACTGCCTTTTTGCCAAGAGGAAGAGGACAAAAATCCCATGTGGCATTTTTTAACAGAGTTGACATTTCTTCCTGCATAGCGCGAAACCACCTCGGATTGTGCAGAGCCTCTGTCACATTCTTAGGAAAAGAGTGACTATCAAGACTAGTAGTGAAGGCATGGTGATATGTGGATAGGGCTGCGTAGGAACAGAAGCGGTCGAGGGGATGTCTGGTACTGGGGCATTGACGGGAGCCTTTACGAAGGGTAATAGGAAGGTCAAGATCGGAGATTTGAGGTTGTGGGATTGGAGCAGGAAGCGGTGGACTAGGTGTGATAGGGTCAGGTGCTTGTGTAGGAGATTGTGGGGATTCAGTGATTGGGTCAGGTTCAACAGGAGATGCACAAGTCTCATGATCCTGCATAATCTGGACAGAGTTAGTATTAACAACAGCATTCTTACCCCCTTCGAGTATATACCTGAGTAATAGGAGGCGCAGGTTGTGTCGGTGACACGCCACTCTCGAGGATTGAAGAAGAACCGATGTGAACATCAGGATATTTCAGAATAGTCATGATAGGTGGAGAATTACTAGACATAGATAAAGTACCAGATTCAGAATTTAAGAAATACGGTACAGACTCCATAAAAATGACATCAGATGAAACAAAGTACCTTCTAAGGGTGGGGCTATAACATCGATAACCTTCCAGAATAGCCTACAACAATGCAACGTAGGGACTTGGGATCAAGTTTCGTACGACTTGGTCGATGATAATACACATAACAGACGCAACCAAAGATCTTGGGTGAAACAGGAAATAAAGGTGTGGATGGAAATAAGACATTATAGGGCATTGCACCATCAAGTATGCATACGGTTTGTCAGATAACAGGCAGTTAGGACCGCTTCGGCCCAAAAACGATGAGGGACATGTCCATGTATCATCATAGTACGAGCCACCTCAAGAATGTGTCTATTCTTTCGTTCAGCCACTCCATTTTGTTGAGGTGTAGAAGCACATGATGATTCATGGATGATACCATTATCAGTCATATATTGCACAAATTCATTTGTAAAATATTCTTTGGCATTGTCACTACGAAGAGTTTAACAGTAGTGCCGAACTGAGTTTTCACAAAAGAACAAAAGGTTGAAAATTTTGCAAAGATTTCTTGTCTAGATTTAATAACAAAGATCCAAGTTGCACGAGACAAATCATCCACAAAAGTAATAAAATATCGAAAATTTGATACAGATGTAATTGGACAAGGACCCCATACATCAGAATGCACTAAAGCAAACATACTGGTAGACCGACTAATGACTCTAGGGGAATGGGAAGCACGGACGTGCTTGCCTTGGATACAGGACTCACAAACTAATTCTGAAATAGACTGAAATTCAGGACGTATCTTGCTCAAGACCTGGAGAGACAGATGTCCTAACTGATAATGAACCTCCTTAGCACTACTAATACTTAGGTATGCCACTCGCTAAGGTGAGCTCTCCATACAATACAGACCTTTGTCCTTATATGCAGTGCTAATCAACTTGGTCAACCCCAGTTCCTGAAAGGTGCATTTAGTTGGGGTGAAGGTAACAGAGCAATATAACTATTCTATTATTTTGCTTACAGACATAGGGTTTTCAGGAAAACAAAGAACATATAAGACAGATGATAAGGGCATGTTTTGTGAAATCTGGGTGGATCCAATTCCTTCTATATTACAGGTAGAGCCATTGGCTATTTGGACAGGTGGTTGTGATGTAGTGGCAAGTCCTGACAGTATACTTTTGTTACCAATCATGTGGTCAGTAGCGCTTGAATCAACAATCCAGGTGCTCAAGTCACTGAACAAGTGCAGCAACTTCATCTGAGTTGGTGCGTTCGCTGGGTGATTGATTGACAGTGGCCACCTGAGCATGAGGAGGCTGTGGTGAATCTTTTGGGCGCTTTGGGCAGTCCCACTTCATGTGACCCCACTCCTTGCAGTAGCGACACTGCACATTCTTATTGCTACTAGAATTAGAAGTGCCCTCAAATCCTTTTCCTCTTTTCACAGATGACTGACCTGTGCTCTTACCTTTGTGAGAGTTTGCCACTTATGCTGAGGTTTCAGTAATAGGTGATGAATCAATCCCATCAGATGGAAACATCTCTCGCAGAAGAGGATAGGTAGCAGATAATGATGGTATAATCGCCTTATCGAGAAGGATCGGATGGGCTGAGGAGTATCTAGATGACATACCTCCAATAAATGTGAGTGTATTCAGCTGCTCTCATACTGAGGCTGAATCCGCAACGAAGAGAAATAAATCTCTAATCTCATCAGATAACTTCTTGAATTTGGTGAAGTACTCGGCAAGAGTTGCATCACCCTATTCACACCTTGCATATGCCTGAGAAACTGCGTATGCGTGTGCCATGCTGGTTTTTTTAGAATAGGTGGATTGGAGATGATCCCACATTTTCTTTGTGGTTTTAAAGGTGTGTACAATGGATAAAATATCGGGCTCCATCGCATTCCATAGAATCATACGAATAGAGCTATCCTCAGCTTTCCAATCTTCGGTAGCTTGTGATTCTTCTATTAGATATTTCCCCTTTCGGAGCGAATCTAACCCAGTCTCAACAAATGTGGACCATTGTTCCAAGTTAGAGCTAGAGAGATTAACAGGAATTTTCAGTTGCTGGGTGGATATCAATTGTGGAACCATAGGTACAATTTGAGTGGTAGGTTCTCTATCCTTCTCCATTAAAGAAAATAATGTTCAGAAAGAAAAAGAGAGGGGTCCGTACCGAGAGGGAGAGACTCCTCGGGAGGTACGGAGCAGAGTGGAGGGCAGAACGGAGCAGAGCGGGCCGCAGGAACAGCAAATCAGATTGGCCGGCCGGCGGATCTAATAGAACTCTAGCCGCTTAGGATACAAAAGCCTAATACGGCTCTGATACCATTTAAGTGTATTGGAATGATTATGATTTCTGTATATTCCTCTAATCAAAGTTACATACATATATAACAAAAGGCAAATGGTAAAATAAGGAAGGAAATAACATAAGAGTAGGAAAGAAATAACTACAAATATTCACATTCCTAATACACCTCCGACTTTCTATCTTTAACAGACCCAAACATCTACCCGAATGCATTTGGAAAAGTGTTGTTCGAATCTCCTCATCATAATACGGCAAGCACAAAGTCTCGTTCATGCTGGGGTCGCTCAAGGTTCAATTAAATTTATCACTTCCTTAACGTGTAGAGGGTGATCCGAGCTTAATAAATCACCATAATATTGCAGGAAAAGATGTTCAAAATCAGAAGGGCCATCAAAAGAGGATCCTGTATCATCAACAAGCTCAGAAATATAGTTAATGGACCTTCTGGCTGAAGCCTTCTGATGGAACCTTCAAGAATGTGAGTCACTGTAGAGTAGGAAGTCATTTTTAGCACGTTGCCACCATATAATTTCCTGAATATGACCAAAAGAATTAGAGTTCCATTCAACAAGAGCCTGCATGCAATTGTGAAGCCTCTGAACACAGGAGATGGCAAGAGACCCATCCACATCATGGAGCCCTGAATTAGAAACTACTGACTCACATCTGTTGTCCGTAACCCACATATTCTCGAACCGTCTCCTTCTGACCCTTTTATGAAACCTCTTCCTGTGAAATTTAGTCTCAGCAAAATAGGAAGATGATCACTAAAATTGTCATCAATATGAGAGACCTTAGCACGGGGGAAAGATGTCGTCCAATCTGCACTAGCCATAAAACAGTCAAGATGTTCTTCAACTGGCTCCTCGTTGTCTCTACCATTCCACCATGTGAACTCATATCCGGTAAAGCCAAGATCGTATAAGCCATAGTTGGTGAAAGTTTCTTGAAAGAATTAATGAGTGATTGGCTTTAGGAGGACCTCCATATTTCTTGCTATTGAAAAATATTTCATGCAGATCACCTCCTGTAACCCAAGGAAGGCTAGAGCGTCCAGTAAGGTCCTCAATCATGTGGCAACTTTTGAGTTTCGCTTGGGACTCAGGCCAACCATAAATGCCTGTAAAACGCCAAGGGCTAGCACCTAGACCATCACCAACTCGGATGTCAATATGATGAAAGGAGTAAGACATAAGGGAAGTTGTAAGAATCTTGTCCCATAATAAAGCTAGGCCACCAAAACGACGACAACTATCAGCGTGAATACCATCATAGTCACCCAATTTGTGCTTAATACTACCCATCTCATAACTACTATGTTTTGTCTCCGAAAGGAAGACAATGTTTGACTTCAACCTACTAAAAAGGACATGTAGGTCATCCACTGCCCGGGGATCGCCAAGTCCCCAACAGTTTAAGCATAGGAGACTCATTGTCTTGGGCGGGGTCGTGCATCAACGACCTCCGCCTCGGATGTCATAGGAACATCTATGTTATGAATGACTTGCGAGACCTTTGCTGAAGATACTTTGTTAATAACAATAGGAGCCTTCTTTTTCCCTGCATTTACAGCCTCTTCGACTGTCAAGGCTGTAACTTTATTAGTGACATCAAGCACCATCTCTGAGTTAGGGTCTCTTGGCAATATGTCTTTATTTACCCCACCACCATTGGGGGGAGTTGGAGTCAATGCGTTCACTGCGTAGGGGTAGCGAGTTCGTCTTTACCTTTGCCTCCTTCAGGGAGGAGGCGTTTAAGAGCTTCGGAACGTTCCCGGAAGGCAATAAATAATTTGTTTCCAGCTTCACACTCTGCTTGAGAAACTCTGGTTTTGTCTTTCAATGGAGTTGTCTTTAGCCAAGGTCGATAGGGATAATAACAATAGTTAGGTAGACGCTCATAGTTAAACTGAATCCATAGCTCAGAGCCATTGTATTTGATCGGTTCCCATTGCAGAGGGGTTTTTCCAGGTTGAGACGCACCCTTACACGTAGGGCTTTCGTAAGGCCAGAAACATCGGATTCATTGAACTCGAGGAATTCGCCCAACTTATTGGCTACCCAGATTCCAGAGGATTTATTTCTTTTTTCAGCCGAGAGTCTATACATTCTGACCCACATATCCATGTAATTACACTTCAGTTCCTCCGGTTGCTTATGACCCTGTATTTCCTGGATAAGTAATAGATGCCCATCGAAAGCCCAGGGGCCTCCTCTAATGACATTGGTGCGATCTTCCTTCTAAAAGAATTGGAAGAAGAAAAGATTGTCCCCAATATCATGAATTACCACACCCTTCTGGGGTTTTCAAGCGGCCCTGAGAACGTTCTTCATGACCTTTGGGTTGAATATGTTTCTGGTCAATAATTTACCAACGAGGCAAAGGGCCAACTGCACCCCCATGTTTTCACTAGGTAGTTTATCCATGTCAATAGCCTCTTCTTGTGCAGTCAGAGAGGATTTGTTCCATGCTTCTATCAACTGATCATCCATGGCGGCAGAAGCAAGATGGATCGGAGAGAACTCTAGACAAAAAGTCACGCAAAAAGAGATACCAAAAGGGTACAATGATGACCCGAAAAACCACACCTACACTGAGTTAGCGAGTGGGGAAGAAGACTACCCAGATGGTAGAGGTAAACTACAAGAGATAGCCTCCCAAGATGGATTCTTGGAGTAGAAGTAACTCTCAAGACCTAAGGAACCCCAGAGCTGAGAGAAAGGCGGCATTTTACATTAACTACAGTTGACATAGTCCAACGACAAACTTTAGAAGAGGCAAAACAATTGAATTACGGCCCGGTTATTTTCATGTCAATTTCAAAATACTAATTTCAATCCACTTTAATTTACTTCAACCCACTTCAATCTATTTTAACCCACTTTCACTATTTTAACCAAGTTCAATTTATCACATAAAAAAAAATTCAACCCACTTCAACCTACTTCAGCCTACCTCAACCTACTTCAACTCATTTCACCCTTTTACCCACCTCAATTTACCCACGAAAAAAATAAGCCCTACATATCTTTAACATTTTTAAGTTTATATTAATCGTTCTTGTTAGAAAATTTGAGACCTATAATGCTTTCATATAATTGTGCTGTAATTTGGATAATTAAAATTCTAAGTTCAAATAAATTAAGCAAGGATCTTAAGCGTATGTCCA
>JACYFF010031952.1:94833480-94845993 GCA_017589665.1 Selenicereus undatus | reverse complement strand
ATTCGATAAACTTGACATACTCATAAATTTTCATATAATTGACAAATAACATAAATCAATAAGTTATGCATGTTTAGCTTTGATTCGGACCTGTTCCGCTAAATCATGCCTGAAGACTAACTTCGAAGTGGATTATAAGTTATTAGAAGCGACGAATGTACGTTTAGTTAATTCATACCGTGTATTGACTTCGAAGTAAATTATAAATGCTTAGAATCAACGTATATATGGTTAGGTTCGAGTATGATAATATGATAAATGAATGCCTAGAACCGTAATATGCTTACGTTGCTTAAGTAGGTTCGATTACTGACTTCGAAGTAATAAGAATCGTATTAGGCTTAAATGGTTTGTTTAGGCTTTGAAATGTAACTTCGAAACAATAAATGAACGCCTCAAATGACCCTTATTTAATTGTCGAACGATAAACTTTAATTTTGTACAACTAACACATATATATACATGGTATCGTTCAATTCACGCTACAACTTCCTCATATTACTGATAATTGATTCGAATTTAACTTGAACGAATCATAATCAATAACTATTGAATTCAACCTGAACGAATTATAATCAATAACTATTGAATTCAACGTGAACGAATTATAATCAACAATCAATAAACTTAATCGAAATTAACAATTTAACCATAAATAGGAGGATGAGGAAACCCACCTCGAATCCAAGCTAAAGGACCCGTTTTAGGGTTTGATTCGGGTTGATTCGATGTGGACTCGGGTCAGTCCTTTGGTGTCCCACATACTCTCTCTCTTCTTCTGCCCAAGTTGCTCGTCGGTGACTGGTGACCGGCGATCAGCCGGTGGAATGGCCGAAACAGAGGGCACGGTCCTCCTCTTCCACCCACACGCACGCCTGGAAAAGGGGAGGGCTGCGTGGCGTCAAGGCTGGCGTCGGGAGTGGCGGAGCAGTGGTCGGAGTCGGCGGCCTGTGACCGGCGTCGGGCCGGTGATGTCCAAAACAGATCGACGAACCTCCTTTGTACACACACACCTGCGAGCAAGAGAAGGGAAGAGAGAGGTAGGGTGGTGTCGGCGACTGCCTGGGCGGCCAAACGGCGGCCGACGATCAACTAACGGACGGCGCCGCGAGGCAGAGCAGAGAGGGGGGGGTTTCTGCGTATTTTTGGCCCCCTTTTCCCTTTTTATTTTTTTTTATTTTTTTTTTTGGTCTATTAATAAAAACACCAACCCACTTATACCATAAATTCAATTTTCCGACCTTTATAAACTTAAACCATAACCATTAATATAATCATCGGTCGATTTATTCGCCTTTTGATTATATTAAGGTTCGATTCAATAAATTGCGGGATCATTCCCAAAGTTCGACACTCTAGTCGTATGCGGGAATCTGCTCAATGAGGTCTCCAATAAAAATCTTTAATACCCAAAAATCTAATAACAATGAGAATAATAATATTCATTTCAATAAAATCGACACTCAGACAGAATTTATAATGGCATACATCGGCTGAACGGAGGGGTTGAAATTCCGGGTGTTACAAATGGAACAAGTCTCTTCTTTCATGAGTAGGGTTTCTTTAAGCACACTAATGTTTTCATGTAAGGCAAGTGTTTCTTTGTCAACTTCAAGCTTTTCCATTTTGAGAGTTTCATTTTTCAGTTCTAGGTCTCGAACATCCCTTTTTAACTCAGCACATATATCCATTATAGTGTACACCAATTCTTCAAGGGTTGATTTATTGAGACCACGTACCTTGTTCTTGAGTTGAGTCAGACTGTTTGTTGATTCATCATCTGAATCAGTGTCACTTCTTGCCATGAGTGCTATATCAGCTTCCTCAGCTTCAGACCCTTCCTCATCCTCGCTTGAATCACCCCAGGCCGCTAGCATAGCTTTTGAGAATCGTTTTGCTAAGCTGCTTACACCCTGTTTCCTACCCTGTTTTCTAGGGTGTTCGGGCTCTTGTTCTTCCTTCAGTAGTGGGCAGTTTCTCACAATATGGTCTAACTTGCCACACTTGAAGCATCCGGAGAACTGTTCCCGAGAGGTGTTCCTGGCCTTGCCAAAGTCCTTCCGTTTGCTGTTTTCTTTAACTTTCTTGAAGAACTTCTTAAATTTTTTTGTTATCATGACAATCTCCTCCTCATTAGAATCAGAATCATCTTCTAAGGCCTTTAGTGCAAGGCCTCGATCTCTCTTTGTCTCATCTTTCTGCTGGGAATTTCTTCTAAGTTCATACGTTTGGAGATTTCCAATCAGCTCATCTAAGGTGATCTTGTTCATGTCCTTAGCTTCTTGGATGGCCGTTACTTTCGCTTCCCAAGCATGAGGTAAAATTCTTAGGATCTTCCTCACCAATTCTTCGGTGGTGAAGGATTTTCCCAGGGATTTCAACCCATTCATTATGTGAGTGAAGCGAGTGTACATGTCCATCACACTTTCACGATCACCCATCTCAAACAGCTCATATTTTCTCATAAGCAACTCAATCCGGGATTGCTTTACCTGATTGGTCCATTTGTGAGCTACTTGTAAAGCATCCCAGATTTCCTTGGCAGACTCACATTCAGATATGCGAGTGTATTCATCAGGACCTAGGCCGAAATATAGAAGTTTTTTGGCCTTGGCATTCTTCTCCATCATTTTGTAATCTTCAGTATTGAATTCTTCAGGCTTTTTGGGGACTTCACTTCCATCTTCGATCACTTTCGTGGGAATGAGTGGTCCATTCTTGATAAGCATCCATAATTCGTAGTCCTTAGCTTGAATATAGTTTTCAATTCTATTCTTCTACCAACTATAATGTTGACCATTAAAGTATGGAGGTCGAGTTATGGATTGACCTTCAAGTATGCCTTGTGGGGTGCTCATCTTCAAGGATCTTCTCAAGGTGTTAGCCTTCTTCAAGGAGAACCTGCTCTGATACCAATTATTAGTTTTGAGAGTACACTGCCACAAGAGGGGGGGTTGAATTGTGGTGTCAGATTTTCGTAATTTTTCTAGCAAACAGTCTTAGACCCTGTTTGCACAGACTGTTCCTGAGTTGAGCAGAAGTAAAAATCCAACAAAATTGAATGCGGAAATAAAGGACACATGATTTTTACGTGGAAAACACCTCTAGCCCAACTGAGGTGAAAAAACCACGACCTACCTTGTGTAGGATTTTAACCACTTCATTAAACGGGCTTAATACGTTACAACAGTAACACACCTTGCTACTAATTGCAACCTACGTAACCGTCTTCCCTAAGACTGGTTACACCACGTCCAAAAGTCCACTTGACTTAGGACACACTCACCTCACTTTTATATAAAAGAAAGATTACAAAGAGAACACCCTATTACAATACTTCTCAACCAAGCTAATATAGGGTACAAATGAAGTCCTAGTATGCCAATCTTGAAAGCTCAAAACATCACTCCCTTGACTCGGTTTTTCTTTTGAAAATTTAAAGCACTTGAATACTGAATGTTTTTCTCTTCAAAAACCAATGCTCCATAGAAGTGGAAACTTGCCTTTTAAATAGAAATAGTTGGGCGGATTTGAAAAAATACTTATCCCATAAAAAGAGGAAAAAATGTGAACGAAATTCCCTTAAGTTAAATGGCTAAATATTAGTCACAAACTTTCAGAATTTCAGCCCATGAGTTTCTCCAAAAATCTAGCCATTTGCTAAAAATAGAGAAGAGGTTATTAGAGGATAAGGCAAGGCTAAAAAATAGGATAAAAATCCTCTCCAAGTTTTCAAAGCCAAAAATAGCCATTTTGGACTTTATCAATTAGCAGAAAATCTATCCAGAAAGTTTAGAGAAGTTAGCCCAAAAATCAAGGAGAAAATCGTGTGAAATCATTTTTCGCAGTTTAGTCCGGAAACACCCTAGCTGCCTTGTTTCCAGGACTGTTTCTGAAAGTTGGTCCAAAAAGATTTTCAAAAGAGCAAACCGTTTCAAGTAAGTGATAATTCAAGACTTTCTAATTGGCATATTAACAAGAATCTAATAAAATAAAACCATAGCAAACCTAAGACTCTTGTTGAATCAACCACAGCTGCTCCAAATACTCTGCAGAACTGTTCTTACAGCTGTTTCTGAAGTTCAGGAAAGTTTTGTCAGCCAACTTATCTTCAATCCCTGTTCTTAAGGCCTGTTCTAGAACATTGTTAACCAAGCAAATTTCAAGGCATTGAGAACAGTAAGTTTAACCTGTTTGGAACAACAACAACACTTGGGTATATCATCATCAAAACCATATACATCATAACAAAGTACTATGTCCAGAAACAATGAATGTACAATTTAAAACAATTTGGTTTGATTAACAATCAGATATGTGGAATTCGAAGCTTAACCAAGAAGAAAAGTAGGATAATTAGTAGCATAGTTGTTCGTTGAAATAAATTATAAAATTTGACCAATTGAACTGAAGTATAATAGCCCTATATTTTCTCGATAGGAGAAGGGATAGTCAATGAATTTCATCCTATCAATTTACAATCACAAGGGACGGAGACATGAAGCGATTTAAGAAAAGTGGAGTAATTATCTTGCAGTGAAGGACATCCTCCATCTTCAATCGTCAGCTCTACCAACCCTCACCCCCTTCTCTCCCCCCCCCCCCAGCTTGAGATCTTCAGACTTTGCTTATGAAGTGTTAGAATACCATCACACAAATGAACATACAAAATTTAATATCTTACAAATCATATATAATTGAATCACCAAAAAGTAATTCTAAGAAATGATAAGTAAATAAGATGTAAGGGGATAAATTATCATAAGGATGCTTGCAACACCGAATAGTCCATAGCAAGGGAGCGAAGAACGTAGAAATCAATTATCTATATATCTCCGACAATGTCAGAGCTGAAGACACCTTTTACTAATCCTTTGAAGTTCTGCAATTTTTTACGGAAAATCCCAATTTCGCTCATCACAGCTGCAATTTATTACTCCCTCCCTGTTCTAATTTATGAAATTTTACAAATTTCCAATGTCCTACCTCACAGATAAGCAACATAAAAAAAAAACAAAAAAGAAAATTCATGATACGTGAAAATAAAAGAAGCCCAAGTCCAGTCATAATTCAATATTTTTAATATAACCCATTGCAGCATCCATAGTGCAAGGAAGATCTTTTAAACATGAAAACCCAATTTGAGAAAGAGAAGAGCAAGTCGACTCATCATTCAACAATAACCTGCCCATTTCCCTACCCGCTTATAGATCCAACGTTCACATCACCAACCTTATTTTGTTAATGAACCCGTACTAAAACCATTTCAAAATTGAATTTAACTGATCATATAAAACACAACAACACAAATAAAAAAAGATCTACAAAAGACAAACATGAGCAAAATTAAAGGCAACTCAATATTAAAGAAATCGAAATCAAAACCCCCAAATTCATCCATGTACGCAAAGTAGTTGATACTAAAAATTCAAGCACAATGTCACATTGAATGAAGGGCATAAGAGAGAAAGAGAGGGTTCTGGAAGTGACAAACGGTAGTACCTTTGAGCATTTTCATCTTGTCTTGATTGACCGCGTTACGTGCAAGCACCAAAGATGCATGAACCCCTTCTACACGTCCAAGATTGATATCTGCAATTAAACCGAAATATCATCATATATTATCAATCAAAAAAGAGGAAACTTGAAGTTTATTTGAGGGGAGGATGTAAGACATCACCTATTGTTGTTATTCTCAACTTGCAATTCACTAAAATCAAAGAGAAACTACAAATTACGTCAGAGTTTAAAAATTGAATATACGAAGTAAAAAACGTGTAGTTTCAAGCTCTTACCTTAAAAGGTAGTTGGTTTCGTCCAATTCATTTGCCAACCATCTCATACTCTCCTTGTAAGAAGAAATCTACCTCTGTTTAGAGGGGAGGACAGAGTAGAAGAATCATAAAAACTTCAAAAAAAAAAAAAGGAATTGAAGAACAAAATTTAAAACTCAAAGCCCAAAACATAAAATCTTCAATAAAATAAATTAATCTGGATCATGCATTGATTGATGATAGCAGAGTAAATGACTGATCTCACTTCCCATACCAATGAAAACAAAAAAAAAAGCTAACTGATGGCGTTCATCAAAGCTATGGCTTTGAAGAAAGAGAAAAGTGGTGAGACTGGGAGCAATTAATGTGATGGATAAACAGTGGAAGAATCTCTCTCTGTTAAATTTCTTTTGATTACATATTTTACGGGAAGTGGAATGCTTAGGCTGTTAATGTACATGGGCAAGAGAGAGAAACATGGCATTAGTCAATTTTTTTTCCTTTCTAACTAGTATGGATCCGTACAAAAGGACAGTATATGTTTAAATAGACAATTTATAGATATATTATTGAAAAAAATAAATGGATAATTAGTGTAGATATAATTAATACTATAATTTAGTGAAGAGAAGGAAAAATTCAATGAAAAAGTTAAACACACATCAATTTCATGCATAAACATTATGATTAACAATTGAAAACTATATCATTATAGAAGAAGTCTATATAAGTATGATGGAGACATTGGATAGTGAACTTGGTACAAAACATGCTAAATAGGATGATGATAAGTTAATCTATTACGCCAATGAAGAAGAATCCAACCCCTTCTCTTGTACTTGAAACAAAAATCAAGATTTAGTGATAATTTGATGTTGGGTTTGTGGCCCAAAATCTAAGTCATCTTGGAGGCATGGGCTGAGGTACGGTCGGGCTGCTGGGTGGCATGGTCACCAGTTGGCGCTGGGTCGAAGAGAGACGCAGAGTTCAGAAGGCAGAGATTTGGCACGGTCAGACCGTGCCACATGGCACGACCGTGCCACTTTAGTGAAACCGAGTTTTCTCGGGTTTCGCGACTTAGGTTTTGAAGAAGAGCAAAAACACAGAGGGTGCCGCAGCGAAAAAGTGCGAGAGGCGATCCTGAGAGGTCCTAATCCTATTCCCAAACACAATTGGTGAGATTGAGTGCAAATTGAGGGATTGTAACATCCAGAGTGAATCACGTATTGTGATTGCAATCTTTGTACTTCAGATTCTCATAGTGAATTGTTCCTGGCTTGTCATCGTCCATGGTTTTTACCCACATTGGGATTTTCCACGTAATTCTTGGTGTGTGATTTGTTCTTGTTATTGTTTTAGAATTTCTGTTTATCTATTCATCCTAATTACTTCCGCTGTGATATCGAATTGCGATTCGATTCAACCCTAACAAGTGGTATCGGAGCGAATTAGGGTTGTCAGGAAGTCTTCAATTATGAAGGTTGATATCCAGAAATTCGATGGGGAGATGAGTTTCAATCTCTGGAAAGTACAGATGAGAGCTGTACTGATTCAACATGGGTTGTGGAAGGTCCTGCAGGGGCCTCACACGAAACTTTCAACAATGACTGATGAACAATGGGCTGAACACCAGAAGAAGCGTCGTGGAAAATCAACGGATGAGGATTGGGAGAAATTGGAATTGAAGGCAATCTCCGCCATACAACTGTGCTTAGCGCCTCATGTACTAAGGGAGGTGCTTGATCGCACAACTGCGGTGGAACTGTGGTCGAGGTTGGAAGAGCTCTACATGCAGAAGAGTCTTGCCAACAAAATTCGCCTGAAGGAGAAACTGTACACCATTCGAATGGCTGAAGGTACTCCTGTTCAGAGGCACCTGAACGACTTCAATTCAATACTGGTTGATCTTGAGAGCCTGGATGTCAAGATCGAGGATGAGGACAAGGCCATCCTATTAGTTGTGTCTCTACAACCATCGTACAAGCATTTCAAGGAGATAATGTTGTACAGTAACTCGGACACTATATCGTTCGAGGATGTGAAGTCAAATTTGCTCTCCAAGGAGAAATTTGACCAGGATGTTCATAGAGACTCCGCGGAGGGGCTGATAGTTCGTGGTAGACCTGAGAAGAAGGGGAATGACAAGGGGAAAAAGAGTCGCTCCAAATCCCGCAATCCTCACGCAAACAAGACCTGTCGCTATTGTGGCAAGTTGGGCCACATTCAGGCCAGTTGCTGGAAGCTGAAGAATAAGGAGAAGAGGGAAGGATCTGAGAAGCCTGCTTCAGCTGAGTGTGTGATCGAGTCGGGGTCCGATGGAGATGTGTTGGTGGCAACCCGCATCTCCTTAGCCACCACCACAGGCAGGAGTATGGGCGATGAATGGATGCTTGATTCTGGTTGCACCTTTCATATGTGCCCCTATAGGGAGTGGTTTACTTCCTATGAGCCAGTGAACTCTAGAGTGGTTCTCATGGGCAATGACACACGGTGCAACATTGCAGGCAGAGGTACTGTGCAGATACGGACTCATGATGGGATCGTTCGGTCGCTATCCAATGTTCATCATGTCCCGGATATGACACGTTGCCTCATATCATTGGGGACGTTGGAGACGAATGGATGTCGCATCATCATGGAACATGGCGTACTGAAGGTAATGAAGGGTGCCATGGTAGTAATGAAGGGGTTTTGCATGGGAAGCTTGTACATCCTGGATGGGACGACAGCTGCAGGGGTGGCTGCAGTTGGTTCAGTGTCATCTGATGCTGATGAGACTCACTTGTGGCATATGCGTCTGGGGCACATGAGCGAGAAGGGGATGACCCTCCTTAGCAAGAAGGGTCGTCTGGGTAGCGTTGGGACCAGCAAGTTGAGCTTCTGTGACCATTGTGTGCTAGGGAAGCAGAAAAGGGTGAGCTTCTCTACAGCGCAACATCGCACTCAAGGAGTGCTTGACTATATTCACTCGGACCTTTGGGGTCCATCTCGAGTGCCTTCAATGGGAGGCAAACGCTACATGCTTACCTTCGTGGATGATTTTTCGCGCAAGGTATGGGTATACTTCTTGAAGCAAAAAAATGAAACCTTCACTATGTTCAAGAAGTTCAGGGCCCTAGTTGAAAATCAGACTGGACGAAAGGTTAAGAAACTCAGGACGGATAATGGGCTTGAGTTTGTCGAGTTAGAGTTCGATGAGTTTTGTGCCATTAATGGCATAGCACGACACAAGACTCTGGTCGGAAAACCCCAGCAGAATGGGGTTGCAGAGCGTGTTAATCGGACACTTCTGGAGAAAGCAAGGTGTATGCTTTCTAATGCGGGGCTTTGGGACCGCAAGGGGTTTTGGGCTGAGGCTATCTCCACGGCATGCTACCTGGTAAACCGGTCGCCACACACGTCCCTTGACTTCCAGATTCCAGAGGAGGTGTGGTCGGGTTATTCAGTAGACTACTCTATTTTGAAAGTTTTTGGTTGCCCGGTGTATGCCCATGTGACCAATGGGAAGTTGGCACCTCGAGCAGTCAAGTGTATGTTCCTTGGGTATGCTACAGAATCCAAGGGATACAGGATGTGGTATCCTGAATTGAAGAAGGTCATCCAGAGTCGCGATGTGACCTTCAACGAGTCTGCCATGTTGTCACCTACAGCAGACTCGGAATTGCCTGGGGTTGGTGCTCGAGACTCGACGAGCATCGACAAGGAGGTGGAGATTGAGGTGGAGCGTGTTTCAGCTCAAGGTGGAGCTGATGATCAGTCAGCCCAGCAGAATGATACTGCTGCGCCTACTGCTGTTAGAGAGGACCGACCTCAGGTGGAGGAGGTCGATCACTCCATTGCTCGTGATCGTCCTCGGATGGAGATCCGGAGGCCTGCCCGATACACTGATGAGGAAAGCTTGCTAGCATATGCACTCTCCGTTGCTGAGGAGGTGCCTGAAGGGGAAGATCACTCCACCTATAGAGAAGTTGTCTCGTGTTCTAATTCCCAGCATTGGGAATGTGCTATGCAAGAGGAGATGGATAGTCTCCACAAGAACGGGACCTGGGATCTTTGTCAGCTACCTAAAGGTCGGAGGGCCTTAACTGCCAAGTGGATCTACAAAAGGAAAGAAGGTATTCCTGGTGTAGAGGCTGCCAGATGGAAAGCGAGGTTGGTTGTTCGAGGATGCAACCAAAAGGAGGGAGTTGACTACAATGAGGTATTTTCTCCTGTGGTAAGACACACATCTATTAGGGTGTTGCTTTCTTTTGTGGCTATGTATGATTTGGAACTTGAGCAGTTGGATGTCAAAACTACCTTCCTCCATGGGGATTTGGAGGAAGAGATATATATGAAACAGCCTAAGGGGTTTGTGGTTTCTGGGAAGGAACACATGGTGTGTCGGTTGAAAAAGTCATTATATGGACTAAAACAGGCTCCCAGGCAGTGGTATAAAAGGTTTGACACCTTTATGGTTGGGCATGGATACACACGTAGCAAATTTGACAATTGTGTGTATTACAGACAGTATGAGAATGGGTCTTGTATATACTTATTACTGTATGTGGATGATATGCTGATTGCCTCCAAGGATCATTCCTTGATCAGCAAATTGAAATCTCAACTTTGTGAGGAGTTTGAGATGAAAGATCTTGGTGCAGCTAAGAAGATCTTGGGGATGGAGATCCAGAGGGATCGAAAGGGAGGTAGATTGTTTCTATCTCAAGGTCGCTATCTTGAGAAAGTGTTGGATCGTTTCAACATGCAAAAATGTAAGTCAATTTCTACTCCCTCTGCTGCACATTGTAAACTGTCTGCTGGTTGTTGCCCAACAAGTGAGGAGGACATCGAGAGTATGTCTCATGTACCCTACTCTAGTGCAGTTGGCAGTCTGATGTATGCCATGGTCTGCACTAGACCTGACCTGGCATATGCAGTGAGTGTGGTTAGTAGGTACATGCACAATCTTGGGAAGGATCACTGGGAGGCAGTGAAATGGATCCTTCGATATGTGAAGGGAACTGTTGGTAAGGAATTGGTATTTGACAAGTCCAAAGCTGCTACCTGTAATGTGGTAGGCTTTGTGGACTCGGACTATGCTGGGGACCTCGATAGAAGGAGGTCGACTTCTGGGTATATCTTTGCTCTTTGTGCTGGTGTCGTCTCTTGGAGGGCATCCTTGCAGTCAGTTACAGCCTTGTTTACAACTGAGGCTGAGTACATAGCTGCATCAGAAGGAGTGAAGGAGGCCACCTGGTTGAGGGGGCTAGTCATGGAGCTTGGAGTTCATCAGGATACCACGGTGGTGTATTCTGATAGTCAGAGTGCAATACATCTGACTAAGAATGATGCTTATCATTCTAGGACGAAGCATATTAGTGTCAAGTATCATTATGTGAGAGACACAGTGGCAGCAGGGGATATTGTAGTCAAGAAGGTACACACTTATGAAAATCCTGCTGATATGCTTACCAAATCCCTTCCTGTAGCCAAGTTTGAGCTTTGCTTGAACTTGGTAGGTGTTGGTTCTTACTAATGGCCCTGCGGGGCATTCCCCTCGGTGTGAGGGGGTATGATGGCGACTTTGCATTGGGTTCGATTGTTGGATGTTTTTGGGTTGTTGGAGATTTTGGCCCAAGGTGGAGATTGTTGGGTTTGTGGCCCAAAATCTGAGTCATCTGGGCGGCATGGGCTGAGGCACGGTCGGGCTGCTGGTTGGCATGGTCACCAGTTGGCGCTGGGTCGAAGAGAGACGCAGAGTTCAGAAGGCAGAGATTTGGCACAGTCAGACCGTGCCACATGCACTACAAAAACGCAGTGGATCTCCGACGGAAAACGCGACGGGCTGGACAGACGTCGGGAAATGTCAGAGGGGACCGACGGGAAAACAAGCGGGGCCCGACGGGAAACAGGAATTCCGACAGAAGCATTTTCCGTCGGAAATTCCGTCGGAATCCGTCGAGTACTTTGCGCAGATCTCGACGAGCGGGCGTTCGCGTTCGTTTATAAATTTGGGGAGAGAAGCGTTCGTTCGGTAGTTTGTAAAATTTAGAGAGAGAAGGTCTCAAAGAGGAAGAGAGGGAAGAGAGAGAAAGTGAATGTTGAAGATTTTTGTAATCGGTAAGTTTTTTGTTTCGTCAGTAAGTTGTTTAAAATTAAATTAGTTTAGTTATTTGGTATTTTGCATGTTTTAAATTTGTCAATTGTGACCGTGTCAGATTTCTGGTTGCCGTCGTTACTGTTCATTGCCGCCGCGTCGTCGCCTTCGTCCCGCCGCCGTCGCCGCCGCGCCCCACCGCCGCCGCCGCCGCCCGTGGCTTGTCACGCCGGTAATCCGTTTGATATTCCGTGTTTGAAGGTTAGTCGAAATTGTTTCGTTTTAAAATTTTAAAGTTATATTTATGTTTGTTATTTTAAATTAAGTATTTCAAGCGTGTTTAATATGTTTTTGTAAATAATTTAAATAAAATGAGTTCCGTTATTATAAAACGTTAAATATGTTAACCTTGTATGTTTTTTAAGATATGTTTAATGTTGTTATTTTACTGAAAGTATGTATGTTTTGGTGAATATGCGAATATTATTCCTTTTTTGAGACGTAGTTAATTTTTTACATGATTTGGTTGGTTTAATATGAAATTTAGTTGTTCGTATGTTTTTTAAGGTATGTTTAATGTTGTTGTTATTTTACTGAAAGTGTGTATATTTTGGTGAATATGCGAATATTATGCCTTTTTTGAGATGTAGTTAATTTTTA
>JACYFF010031952.1:94784644-94819226 GCA_017589665.1 Selenicereus undatus | reverse complement strand
AATGCAAAAATAAGAATGAAGACACAAGATTTTTACGTGGAAAACCAACTCTAGCCCATCTGAGGTGGGAAAACCACGACCTACCTCTGTAGGATTTTCACAAAAATTATACTAACGGGCTGAACACGTTACAATAGTAACCCCACGTTACAACTTGCAACAACACGTAATTGTCTACCCTAGACAATCACCCCACGTCCTTAGTTACCTTAGACTTAGGACAACTCTATTCTTTTACACAAACAAAAAGAATACACCTTACTTAGCAACTTCTAATAAAGCAAGTGTAAGGTACAATGAAGCGTCTAGTATGCCAATGAGGAAGACTCAATTTTTTGCTCTCTTTTACAGGTTTTTCACTCTGGAAATTTGGCTCAGTAAGAACTCACAAAATTTGAAAAACCACACATCAAAACGTTGGCACAAAACTCCTTTTTATAGCTTGAAACAAAAACGGCTAGTTGAGAGTGTGGCTGCGCTTCTTTCACTATTAACGTGAAATAAAAACCACATATTCCAGCAGCCAACGTCCAGCCTTTTCCACAATCTTAGGACTTTGCTAAAAATAGGAGAAGGGAGATTAAATTTGAATTTGCGAAATCTTATCCAAATCTTATCCCAAAAATTTAGAGATTTTACGTTTGAAAATTTGTTGGGTTGCAGTTGAAAAATACTTTATCATGTAGCAAAAATTATCAGCCCAAAAATAGAAAAGAATCGTAAAATCTTTTGCCAGACGTTGCTGAGAATACTCAGGGTGCTTTACCAGGAACTGTTCCCAGTCAGGACCCTGACCTGTTCCCAGAGTATCTCAAAAAGATTTTTCAAAAGCAAACATGAAATTGGGATCCTCTCACTGGCATATTAACAGTAAGTCTAATAAAGAAAAAATACTACCAAATCCATGACTTCTTGTTGATGAAGCAGATGACTTGCAATTTCAACAAACTTGATACTGCTAAGAATTGTTCCTGAAGATTGTTCCTGAAACTTCATGTTGCTCTTAGACTTGAAACATTGCTGTTTTAGAAACTGTTTCTGGAACTTCATCTGATCGTTCAAGCTCTGTTCTTAATCACTGTTCTCAACCAACTTTCTTAACCAATCATAGCACAAATTCAAGTATTATTAAAAGGACTAATACATTTGGACTAACACATTTGTGTTTGACATCATCAAAACCTTACACAAGGAAAGGGTCAACAATTTCCCCCTTTTTGATGATGACAAACCAAATGACCCAAAAAAAATTTTGCCTTAGCCCAAATCAATCCCAAATCAATTAAGCCCAAGTTAAACGGTTCATGCTAATTTGAAAGGGTCATTGAATGGTGGGTCATGCTTTCTTCCCCCTTTTGACATCATCGAAAAAGGAACAAACAAGTTAGATTAGGAACAAGCAAGAGATACAAGCATTGCAAATAGAACCTTGTTACATCATAACCAAAAATGGATACATCAAGAACAACCAAAGAGGAAAAAAAATAGAACTGGGATTTCATCATTGACTTGAGCGAGCACCTTTTTCTGGAGAACAACCCCCAACTTCTCGAAGACAAAACAGAGAAGAAACCCATAGCCTAGGTCATGATCTTTTGAGGTATTGGCTATACGGGCTATATGGCTGATCATAAGGGCAGGCAGGTTAATTTGAGACCCTGTGTCCAACAGGTCAACCAGACACAGGTCCATGGCATCCGCTCGATTTCGGCCTTGCCCCCAGGGAATGATATTTTTAATGACAAACCAATAGAGGAGACGGTGAAGAGGAACCATCTCCGCCTTTTGAACAGGGCGAGGTATGTCAAGGTCAGGTTTCTGGGCTATTTTCCGGCATAAGGCAAGTAGCTGGTCCCTACTTAGCACCTTTTTGTCCTCCCTTACATAGTCCCTAAAACCCTCAGCAGGAACCCCAAGCAAGACACCCAAATCTTCAGCATCGAAGGAAATGTCATGCTCTTGAGGCACGATGCGAGTGGAGAGAGAGATAAAGTATGTGTGGGGCTTTTAATGGGAGTAAAGAGAAGCCGGCGGTTTAAGATTCAAGGCGTTGCCTTGGGAAGAGAAAAGCGTGTGAAGGAGACGGCTGCAATGATGGGCTTGTCTTCTCCTCGTTTCCCATAAATTGAAAAACGTGCCAATAAATGAGGGAAGGGTCTGTTCCTCTCGCTTGTTCTTACGACTTAAATTAGAGACAGTGGAAAATATGGGCAATAGCAATAAATCTCAAGCAGATGTCAGCAATTCATATAGCACACATATGCCTTGTACAGTAAGTTGAGTATATCCACAAGATCGGTGATCAGGGGTCTGTTCCTAGTCAATCACTGAGGGTGGTCAAGTCTGCCTAAGTATTCTTAATCAGGCCCAGTTCCAACCGCTTTTTCTCAAACTGATCCCTATGTAAGGCCTTGGTGAAAATGTCAGCAATTTGATTCTCAGTAGCACAAAATTGCATTGAAATAAGCCCTTTTTCCACATTGTCTCGCAGAAAATGGTGTCGGATGTCAATGTGTTTGGTCCTCTTATGTTGACGGGGATTTTTGGCAATATTTATTGCACTAGTGGTATCACAAAAAATTGGTATGCATCCTGTGTCAACATGAAAGTCTTTGAGTTGTTGCCTTATCCATAGCAGTTGGGCACAACATGAAGCTGCTGCAACATATTCTGCCTCTGCTGTGGACATGGCAACTGAGTGCTGTTTTCTAGTTGCCCATGACACTAAACACGGACCAAGAAAGTGAGCCATACCTGAAGTACTTTTCCTGTCTACCAGGAATCCTGCATAATCAGCATCTGCATATCCGACTAAATCAATACTGCACTCTTTAGGATACCATAAGACCAGGTCAGAAGTGTTCTTTAAATATCTAAAAATTCGTTTCACAGCCTTTAAATGTGTCTCTGTTGGTTTGGACTGAAAACGAGCACATAAACCGACACTAAAGACAATGTCAGGTCTACTAGCAGTTAGGTAAAGGAGCGACCCAATCATCCCTCTATAGGATTTCTCCTCTACTCAGGGACTCCCATCATCCATAACCAATCTGGTAGAGGGTGAAATAGGAGTATCAATTGGCTTTGCCGCTTCCATCCCAAACCGCTTAAGTAGTTCCTTAACATACTTCTGTTGATGAATCATGGTGCCATTAGGAGTTTGTTTAATTTGTAAGCCTAAGAAAAAGTTTAGCTCACCCATCATACTCATCTCAAATTCACTTTTCATCAAGGTTGAAAAACCATCACACAAGTCATTGTGTGTTGCACCAAAAATGATATCATCAACATAGACTTGAACAATCAATAAATGTTCCCCATTCGATTTTAGGAACAAGGTATTGTCTACCTTGCCTCTATGAAAACCATTTTCAATTAAAAAGGTTGACAGGCGTTCATACCAAGCTTTGGGAGCTTGTTTTAAACCATAAAGAGCCTTGTCAAGTTTAAACACATAATCAGGAAATTCTTGATTTTCGAAACCAGGGGGTTGACTTACATACACTTCTTCTTTTAGGTACCCATTGAGAAATGCACTCTTGACGTCCATTTGGTATAGCTTAATCCCCATGTGAGCTGCAAATGCTATTAAAATTCGGATAGCTTCAATTCTAGCAACAGGTGCAAAAGTCTCTTCATAGTCAATCCCTTCTTCTTGGTTGTACCCTTCGACCACTAGCCGGGCCTTGTTCCTGGTGATTGTTCCTACCTCATCCACCTTGTTCTTAAACACCCCCTTGGTACCAATGATTGATCTCTCTTTGGGCCGTGGTACAAGATGCCATACTTTATTCCTTTCAAACTGATTCAGTTCTTCTTGCATTGCAATAACCCAGTCAGAATCTGCAAGAGCTTCATTAATATTTTTTTGCTCAATGTAAGAAAGGAAAGCATAGAAAGCACAAAAATTCTTAAGCTTGGATCTAGTTTGCACTCCCTTATTTAAATATGATAATATCTGGTCAAGAGGGTGTGAACTCTGATGCTTCCAAGGTCTTGGGGTCAGAGGATCCGTTGTCAAACTTTCTACTCTAGCTTGGATGCTTGGTGACGCTGGGTCAGGAACTGTTCCTGAGCAAGCTCCTGGAACTGTTCCTAAACCAGTTCTCATATCTGTTCGTGGAGAGTTTGGCTCAGTAGCTTGACTCTGTTCCAGATCAGGTTGGGAATTACTTCCCCCTGTCTGATCATTCTCCATACCATCGTTTCTGCCCGACTTACCTTTATGCACTATGACATTTTGTTCTTTTCTTGTAAGACCAAGCTCATATTCCTCATCCTGAATATCTTTCTCAAATAGTGAGTTAGTTTCATCAAACAATACATGTACACTTTCTTCAACACATACGGTTCTTTTGTTGAACACTTTATAAGCCTTACTGTGTGAAGAGTACCCTAAAAATATGGCTTCATCACTTCTTGGGTCAAACTTTCCCAAGGCATCTTTCCCATTATTATGCACATAACATTTGCAACCAAATACTCTCAAGTGCATAATGTTGGGTTTTCTACCTTTGAAAAGTTCATAGGGTGTCTTATTGAGAATAGGTCGAATCATGCATCTGTTAATAATGTAACATGATGTGTTTAATGCCTCTGCCCAAAAGCTTCTAGAGAGACTACTTGCAATCAACATGGTTCTAGACATGTCTTCTAGAGTACGGTTCTTACGTTCAACCACCCCATTTTGTTGGGGTGTTCTAGGGGCAGAAAAATTATGTTCAACACCATGCTTATTACAATAATCCATAAAATTTGAGTTCTCAAACTCTTTGCCATGATCAGACCTTAGACATACCAATGAGTGTCCTACTCTCGTTTCAACCTTTTCAAGAAACACAATAAATTTTTCAAATGACTCATCTTTGGTAGCTAAAAACAAGGTTCATGTGAACGAGAGTAATCATCCACTATTACTAGCACATACTTCTTTCTACCTCTACTCATGACCCTCATGGGTCCACACAAATCAACATGCAATATTTCTAGAGGACGAGTAGTGCTAACTTTATTTTTTAATTTAAAAGAGGTCCTGACTTGCTTGCCTCTGGCACAAGCATCACATACCTTGTCATCATTGAATTTGATGGAAGGTAGGCCAATCACTAGATCCTTTGAAATCAACTTGTTCAAAAGAGAAAGGCTTGCATGACCTAGTCTTTTGTGCCAGAGTAAGACATCTTCACTTATAGCACTTAGGCAAGTCAGATTACTTTGGGGAAGAGGAAGAATAGAGACTTTATAAACATTTTCTTCCCCCTCAACACAACATCTCCAGAATTGATATTGACTACCAAGCAATGTTTAGCAGAAAATACTACTAAATTATCTTTATCACATAGTTGAGATACACTTAGCAAGTTATGCTGTAAACCATCACCCAAGTACACATTTTCAATTGAGTGGGAAGGTGACTCACCAATCTTGCCTATACCGGTAATGGTCCCTGACTTACCGTTTCCAAAGGCCACGCTTCCCCCTTCAGAGGCTGTGAGTGAGAGGAAGTTTGATTTTTCACCGGTCATGTGCCTTGAACAACCACTGTCTACATACCACATCTGCTTGTTCCCAAGCTTGTTTCCTAGGTTGTTCCCTCTCACTTTAGCCTACAAAACAGATTACGGGTTAGTTTTGGGAACCCAGATCCACTTGGGTCCCATTCTTTTTGACAAGTAAATCTCATTTTTCTTAACCCATATCTGTTTTACATAAATCATACTTCTTTCCATGGCATTCTTTCTTGACGGGCAAGTATAACGATAGTGACCGGTTTTATCACAGTGATAACAAACAATGTATTCAGGTAAACTTACATACTTCCTATTCACTGGGTAGTCAGTATGCTTAGCCATAAAGCCTAGACCATTTTTATTCCTATTATGGTGTGTGTTCAGCCACTTGAGTGTCGTTGAGGAACTGTTCCATTGCTTGTTCCTGGCTAGGTTTGACTCGGTCTCATTGAGTTTTTCAAGAAGCTGAGCATTCTCCATGGTCAAGTACTCTATCTTTTGTTTCAGCTGAAGGCACTCTCCTTCCAGATCCTTCATTTTGTTGTTTACTACGTCAAGGTTGTGGCTTACTACTGCGGTCTGTTCCTCTAACTCGACTTTTTCTTCTTTAAGGATGTCATTTGCAAACTCAACTACGCTAATGTCTCTTTTTAGCTCAGAACATGTGTCTTTTAGCATGACATTTTCAGTATTTAAAGCATCATATTCATCCATTAGAGTAGTAAGTAATTCCTCAAGCTTAAACTTACTCAGTCTACATACCTTTCCTTTAAGTTCAGCAAGGCTGTCCATAGGTTCATTCTCAGATTCTGAGTCACTTCTGGCCATCAGTGCCAGTTCAGCCTCTTCTTCATCTGAGTTCTCATCCTCTTCAGTTGTTTCTCCCCATGCCGCTAACATTGCACGTGAGAACCGCTTGGCAGCCTTGTTTGGGAACTGTTTCCTGCCTTGATTTCGGAACTGTTCCTGAGGTTGTTCCTCTTTTAGCAGGGGACAGTTCTTGACAAAGTGATCACGCTTACCACATTTGAAACATCCCGGGAACTGTTCCGTGTCACTGTTCTTGGTTTTGACAGGATTTTTCTTTTTCGAAAGCTCCTTGGATTTTCTGAAGAATTTTTTGAATTTCCGAGTTATTAGGGCCATATCTTCTTCATCCATGTCTGAGTTGTCTTCTTCTAAGGCTTTTAAAGCCAGCCCTCTATCTCTCTTGTTTTCTTCCTTTTGCTGCGAGCTCCTTTTGAGTTCATAGGTTTGAAGATTCCCTATGAGCTCATCAAGAGAGATACTTTTCATATCTTTGGCTTCCTGTATTGCGGTCACTTTAGCTTCCCAAGTCTGTGGTAGGAATCTCATAATCTTCCTTACAAGCTCCTCGGTAGTGAAAGCTTTGCCCAAGGATTTGAGCTCATTGGTAATATGGGTGAATCTGGTGTACATCTCCATAATTGATTCTTTGTAACCCATTTCAAACAACTCATACTTCCGCATGAGTAGCTCAATCCTCGATTGCTTCACTTGGCTTGTTCCTTCATGAGCTATCTCCAATGCGTCCCAAATTTGCTTGGCAGTTTCACACTCACAGATGCGTGAGTATTCATCAGGTCCAAGGCCAAAGTACAACAGTTTTTTGGCATTGGCATTTTTCTCCATTTTCTTGAAGTCTTCAGCATTGAATTCGTCAGGTGTTTTGGGAACAGTTTCTCCCTTTTCATTAGCCTTTGTGAGAACAAGCGCACCTCCTTTGATAATCAACCACAGCTCATAGTCATCCGCTTGGATATAATTTTCCATGCGGTTTTTCCACCAGTTGTAGTATTGCCCATTGAAATACGGAGGTCGAGTCACTGATTGTCCTTCAAGCATGCCTTGTGGAGTACTCATTTTTCGGATCTCTCAAGAGGTTAGTCTTTGTGATTGAGAACCTGCTCTGATACCACTTGTTGTATTTATGAGGTTACTCACACAAGAGGGGGGGTGAATTGTGTGTGATAAACTTTTGCACTTTTGAAAACACTCGTGGAGAACAGTTTCTGAACAACGTATGGTTAGCAGAGAACTGTTCCTGCCAAGCTTTCGTAATGTGTTCGGGGTAAGAATGAATGCAAAAATAAGAATGAAGACACAAGATTTTTACGTGGAAAACCACCTCTAGCCCATCTGAGGTGGGAAAACCACGACCTACCTCTGTAGGATTTTCACAAAAATTCTACTAACGGGCTGACCACGTTACAATAGTAACCCCACGTTACAACTTGCAACAACACGTAATTGTCTACCCTAGGCAATCACCCCACGTCCTTAGTTACCTTAGACTTAGGACAACTCTATTCTTTTACACAAACAAAAAGAATACACCTTACTTAGCAACTTCTAATAAAGCAAGTGTAAGGTACAATGAAGCGTCTAGTATGCCAATGAGGAAGACTCAATTTTTTGCTCTCTTTTACAGGTTTTTCACTCTGGAAATTTGGCTCAGTAAGAACTCACAAAATCTGAAAAACCACACATCAAAACGTTGGCACAAAACTCCTTTTTATAGCTTGAAACAAAAACGGCTAGTTGAGAGTGTGGCTGCGCTTCTTTCACTATTAACGTGAAATAAAAACCACATATTCCAGCAGCCAACGTCCAGCCTTTTCCACAATCTTAGGACTTTGCTAAAAATAGGAGAAGGGAGATTAAATTTGAATTTGCGAAATCTTATCCAAATCTTATCCCAAAAATTTAGAGATTTTACGTTTGAAAATTTGTTGGGTTGCAGTTGAAAAATACTTTATCATGTAGCAAAAATTATCAGCCCAAAAATAGAAAAGACTCGTAAAATCTTTTGCCAGACGTTGCTGAGAATACTCAGGGTGCTTTACCAGGAACTGTTCCCAGTCAGGACCCTGACCTGTTCCCAGAGTATCTCAAAAAGATTTTTCAAAAGCAAACATGAAATTGGGATCCTCTCACTGGCATATTAACAGTAAGTCTAATAAAGAAAAAATACTACCAAACCCATGACTTCTTGTTGATGAAGCAGATGACTTGCAATTTCAACAAACTTGATACTGCTAAGAACTGTTCCTGAAGACTGTTCCTGAAACTTCATGTTGCTCTTAGACTTGAAACATTGTTGTTTTAGAAACTGTTTCTGGAACTTCATCTGATCGTTCAAGCTCTGTTCTTAATCACTGTTCTCAACCAACTTTCTTAACCAATCATAGCACAAATTCAAGTATTATTAAAAGGACTAATACATTTGGACTAACACATTTGTGTTTGACATCATCAAAACCTTACACAAGGAAAGGGTCAACAAAAACTATTCTTGATTCCAATATGCAAGACCAAGGCATTGAATTTGTGTTATGGTGACCCAATATCATTCACCCCAATATAAAACATGGATAGATGATACACTATCTACCTAGCCTTCCATCAAATCAACTTCTTTTGTGACCTATAGTCAATAACATACAATGATTGATCACAAATTGGTGAAGCTCTTAGAAGTAGCAAAGGAAATTTAAGCAGTGGATTCAGTACTAGTACCTTAACCTTAGTAATCGGTACTTTACCTCAACAATTGTTAGTGGCTGGCTTGTTTTGATGCGTTGACTGTTGCACCCTTCTGTTTCCATAAACATCATTGCCTTGTGTGGGTTGCCTTCACATGCCTTTTAAATTAAATCTCAAACGTGATACAAAAATTTTTAGTAGTTGGAAAGGGAATAAGCATAAAAGTGGTTCTTCGTTTCTTCTTTTGGATGGGTTTTTAAAGTACATCTTTGTTGATTCTGCATCAGCTAGCTGTTTTTATGTCATTTGCTCACAGTTAAAATTGCCTTTGGATTACTAGGTTTTTTCTTTTTTAAAGTTATAGAAGCACTCAAAATGTATAATAGAATATGAAATTAGAACATGAAAGCCCTTTTATTTAAGTTGGAATGACAGTGAGTAGTTATAATGTTCTCATATATATATCAACTTTGCTGTAAGTTGGATTAGAATCCTGTCAATATTTTAAACGACCCCCTCTTCCAAAAAAGGAACAAGAAAACCTTCATACACTAAAGTTTTTCTCATTATGTTGTGTGCTCTTCCATCTAATTGCATTCTGGAAAGGCCAAGGAGCATCCAGTAGTACCAGTCAAATTGATGTTACGATTCTCAAATATTCATACTGTTGGGTTTTTCATATCTGTGCTTTATTCCAAATCCATATATCATCTTTGCCTTTGAGAATAAGGAGTAGGTGCCTTTGAGAACTGAATTCAACTGCGCACGTAAAGACATCACATCCTTTTCTCAGATATGCAATAATATGCAAAAACGATGAAGGAATAGAAAAAAAGCCAAGATATCCAAGCAACATTATTGACAAACCCAAAAAGTGAAATAAGTATGAAGTTAACAAAACTCGTAGACTATAATTTCTCTATATTCTATAGTCATTATAATTGTCTTTCTGTATATTACATAGTTTCTGTACATTATATAGTCATCACAAATCAACAAAAAAAAAATCATAAATTTCTATCTTGTACGATATAATAATAAACCCTAATTTCTCCCCCTTCAAAGTTCCATCTTTAGTTTTGAAACAATGGGATTCTAATGCCAAAGGTTGAAATTAAATCGAGAAAATCAAAAGGCTCCAAAATTGAGTCCTTCAATTTCCGAAAATTGCCAAAGGGTAAAATTAAAATGCAAATATGCCAATAAATTGGAATCAATATAATCCAACCATTGGGCAATCCCATCTCCTTACCGTAATATGTTTCCTCATCATCATAAGTCATTTAGAAGCTATCATAACCACATGTCTCACAATCACAAGATCAATCCAGTGAACAAATTTCTTATTCTTTTAATATCGAAATTCTAGTACGCCAAAAACACAAAATATATGAGGGGTAAGGGGAAATATATAGGGGCTAATTAACAGAGTCTAACCTGCAGGTTGAGAGATTCATTGTTGTTGCCGCCATCAGCATTCAAAGTTGAAACATAAGTAGAAGAATGGAATTCCCATTTGTCCCTTCATCCAATGCCTCCTTACAATTCTATATAGCACAAAAAGGGAGACATAAATTAGCCAAAAAAAGGAAAATTTTATCTGATGAAGAACATGGACTTGTAATCATCTTAGAGGACAAAGATTGAAGGTGGATAAACTGCTGCCCATGCAGAGAGAGTGAGAGAGAAAAAGAGAGTAGGAAAGAGAACTAACACATGAGGATGGAAAACGGTGTGAAAAGACTGAACTCTGAAGCATAGAGATGAGAGGGAACGTGGATGGAGAGAGAAAGAGACGTGTGGGAAGTGGCAGGGAAGCCTGGGACTATGATATTATGGGTTTTTCTTTTCGATGGGTATTTTTTTATTTTTTTCAATCTACTAACCAACTGTGGAGATTAACTTTTTGAACTTAATCAATGGTGATTTTATGTTTTTTTTTTTTTACTGTTTGAGGCCTGGTTGGTTTTTACACATTGTGGGGATTATATCATTTCAAATTTTAAATTGTCTTTACACAATAATTAGCCGGGAGTGCACCAAATTGTAGCAATTATGAAATCCTCAAATATCAACACATCACCCATTTTAATATTTATTATACTGGTTTGGGCCCGTGCTTTGCACGGAGTATATTCAAATAGATATTCTGTAGATATGTTATCGAAATAATAAACAAATAGTTATGGTAGACATGATTAATATTATAATTTAGAGGAGATAATGGAAAAATTCAATAAAAAAGTTAAATGTACAGCAACTTTGTGCATAATTAATTGGATTAATAATTAAAAAGTATATGATTGTGACAAAAGTCTATATAAGTATGATGGAGACAGTAGATAGTGAATTTGTCACAAACCATGCTAACACCATGTTCTTTTCGTTGGGAAATCAACTCAACCCACACTCACCCACTCTTTCCCCCATCTTCCCACACTTAAAAAAAAATATTACTCCTTCCCACACTCACTCACTCCTTCCCACACCTACATAAAACAACCATTGCTCATATTTTGAAAATTTTTAAAATTTACGTAATTATGTGTATGAATAAGCTGATAGCAATTATAAGCAGTTTTAATTTTTCGGATGTCATGAAATAGTTTTATTTTTTTGTTTTTCATTATTTTTATAATTTTTCATTATTTTTTATTTTTTATTTTTTATTTCTATTTTTTAATTTTTATTTCTATTTTTTATTTTTTATTTTTTTAATTTGTTAATTTGTTAATTTTTAATTTTTTATCTTTAAAAATTTAAAATTTTAAATATTTTGCATTTATTTTTATTTTTTATTTATTTATTTTTAAATTTTTAAATTTTTAAATTTTTTGTATTTATTTTTTTATTTTTTATTTTTTATTTTTATTTTGTTGTATCTATTTATTTTTTATTTTTCATTTTTTTATTCCAGAAAAACAACCAACAAAAAATTCCAAAAAAAAATAAATACAAAAAAATAAAAAATAAATAAAAAAAAATTTAAAAATTTCAAAAATATAATAAAAATTAAAATTTCAAAAATTACAAATTACAAATTAAAAAATAAAAATGAAAAATTTAAAAACATAAAAAATTAAAAGCAAAAAATAAAAAATAGAAAAATAAGAAAATAAAAAATGAAAAATAAAAAATTCAAAATTTCAAAATTTCAAAATTAAAAATTAAAAATATAAAATGAAATAATAAAAATACCAAAATAAAAAATAAAAAATAATTAAAATAAAAAAGAATGAACAAAAATAAAAAAATTTCATCATCATTAATTACTATCACAATAAAATTATTACATTATAAAACAAAACATTATTAATAACCAATATTTCAACTTCATTCAACTACATTCAGCTGTCACCCACACTCAGTCACTCATCCACTCCTTTCCACACTTAAAAAAAAATACCACACCCACCCACTCATTCCCCCCTTTTCCCACACCCACTCATCCCACACCCCTCATTTCCCACTGAAAAGAACAGGGCCTAAATTGGGTGATGATAAGTCAATCTATGATGCTAATGATGAAAAATCGACCTTCTCCTCTTGTTGTTGAGCAAAAATTTATGAAGTGGCTAATTGTCTAGTGAATTTAGGTATAAACTATTTTGAAGTCAGTTTAGTTTCAATTTTACATATAACAGAAATAAAATTTGTCTTTCAACGAAAATAATTTGAACATTGTATTTATGCTAATACATAACTTTTTTGGCTATTTAAAATGGTCAATTAGGGGACGCTAATATAATTAAGTGTTCATACTTTGTACATTTGGCTTTCATGTCAACTGAATAGTTTCATGAGTTTTGATATAAACTTCCCATGTCCTTAAGTTGTCTTGCAAGAGATGAGTTGAGTTCAGATTTGTGGGTTGAGATATTTCTTAGTTTGAAGTGTTATGGCAATTTGGGGTATTTTGTTTTAAACGGTAAAACATTAATTATAATTTTAGGTGTTTTGTGAAGAGAATTTGATTATTGGATTTGTATGGTTTAAAAGAAAACGAAAGTGATTTCAATTTTTCTTGTGCGTTAAATAGATTAGATTTTGGTCAATTTATTTGAAATGTTAAAAAATTAATTATACGTTTAAGATTTAAATGAATTAAATTTAATTGTAAGATATATATGCTTTGAAACACAAAAAAATAGTTCGTTTATTTCCTTCTGTTAAATAGATCATATTAAATGTGAAAAAAATTCAGTTTCACGGGCCTAATATGATGATTGTGTTTTATTTTAATTTTTTTTTATATTTCACATTCAACCCTTGCAATATGTTATATCATGCTTACAATATGTAATTTTTCAGCACAACCCTTACATTTATATGATCATAATTAATATTGACTGTGTTATCAAATTCAAAGAGAAAGATAACAACGACGATAACTACAATGACAACAACAACAATAGTAAGAATGGAAATAATCATGGAAATCATATTTATATTTATATTATCTCTAATAATACATGCTGAATTGTACATTTGTAACGAAAAAGACAAAATAATAATAATAATTATGGAAATAATTTTTTTTTATTATTTCTATATGAATTTGTATATTATATTATGTGATAATAATAAGGTGTCACCTAAGGTTTTACGGCTTGTTCAGTAATTATAATTCGGTTTTCTTAAGTTAAAACTTCTAAAACATGAACTTATTCCATAATAATGAAATAATAAAAACTTTTATATCCATTATACTCCCTTAATCTCTATTTGATAATTAGATGATCATAATTAATATTGACCATGTTATCAAATTCAAGGAGAAAGATAAAATTGCCGACAACGACAATGACGACAATAACAACAATAATAATAATGGAAATAATCATGGAAATCATAGTTATTTCTCTATTATCTCTAATAATACATGCTCAAATTTATATTTGTATCGAAAAAAACAAAATATTAATAATAATAATAATGAAAATAAAAAATATTTATTGTTTCTTTATAATTGTGTATATTATATTATGTGTTAATAATAAGGTGTCATATAAGGTTTTATGACTTGTTCAGTAATTATAATTTCGTTTCATTAAGTTAAAACTTCTAAATTATTAATGTGTTTTAGAATAATGAACTAATAAAATTTTTTATATCTATTATAATCTCTTAATCTCTCTTTGATAATTTGATGATCATTATTAATATTGACTATGTTATCAAATTCAAACGGAAAGATAACAACGACGACTGCGATAATGACGACAACAACAACAATAGTAATAATAGAAATAATCATGAAAATCGTATTTATTATTCTATTATCTCTAATAACACATGCTCAAATTTATATTTGTATTGAAAAATACAAAATATTAATAATAATAATGACGAAAATTAAAAACGTTTTGGTCCGTAAGAGCCACAATGAGCAATACAATATAATGGGGGATGAGGGAATCGAACTTGAGATCTAATGTGCATAGTAAATAGTACAATACAATGAGGGAGGGGGGAATCGAACCTGAGACCTAATGTGGCTAGTAAAGATAAATCCAAAGGCTAAGATTGTTTAAGATTTTGATCCAACGGTTGTGAAGCAACATATGCCCTAAATTTACTCCCATGTTAGTATTTTCTATTTCCTCAACACTCAACCCCTTACACATTCTAGCATTTATAATATAAAGATAACGATTTGTATGGTTGGGATATGACTTTGTGTGAGATCTATGGTAACATTTTTCTAATGTCCCGCAAATTCCGGCCGTGCAGGTCAAACAGATTCTACTTTTATTATATTATAGATTATAGATGAGCTTTATATATATGAAATGTAATTTCACTTTAAAGTACATTTTTGTTTATGCATATTGTTTTTATTTATTGCGCACGTATGTATCCAAAGATCCCCAAAAAAAGCTTGTATTTATGGAAAATTTTAATTACCTTTGGTTTGTGGACATAAATCGTATTGTTATCTCTATAAAACTAAATTAAATATAAAATAGAATTACAATAAAACTAAACACAACATTTTAGTTACAACAAAATATGTGTTAACTAAATGTGCAAAACATGGTATGACAACTAGTTTATCTCAATGCAAGAAAACTCGCCTTCAAAATAATGAAAATTAGTTTCATCGAGTTACTTCGTTAAAAGGAAAAAGTTTTTGTTGAGTTATTGTTAGCATCAGTTAGCATTTGATTGTAAGCAACAAAGAATCACAAAATACGATAATATAAGATAAAGAAAACAAACATCAAGATCTATGTGAACGAGAAAAGGCACGGGCGGCGATGAGTAAAAAATCCACTATAGTGATGGGAGAGTACAAAATTAATCTCAGAGCAATGTGCCTTAAGAAGACATCAATTACTGATTACAAATTCCATCAAAATGTTGTTTCACGAAACAAGAATAGTAGAACTAATAGCTGTATCAAAAGGAAAGAACAACATTCTAGACTCTGAATCATGCTTGTGTTCTTGATGATCATTGAGGATGATTTTGGAGCCTAAATCTAGGCCCTTTATAAAGCAATAAGTAGGTTAAAATCGAGGAAAACGCTAGTAGAGCTGGTGCCGCACGCACCACAAACCGTGGTGAGGACCACAAACGGTCCGTGATGCCCTCTAGGAGCACTGATTCTAGTGCGTTTGGTCACGGACCATGGCCAAACCCTTTGAGACTCTATAGAGGACAGAATTCAGGCCACTAAACCCAACACTTATAAATGTCTTCCTCAACTTATAATCTGACACACACTAACAACACCTAGCAAGATTCCAACTGCAGAGATGAAAATGTGCTAAACCAAAATAACAATATCTTGACCTAATAGTTGATGTTGACACTATTGATGTACGAAGTCTCAATTTCAATTCCCTCTCTCTTGTTATATTATACACTAAATCTAGAACCAAGGTAAAAAAAAAAGAAAAAAAAAAGAATGCTTAAACCTGTACATAATCACAAAGCAGTGATAAACCGCCAGATTGAAGAATACTATTTGGCGAGCAGAGGAAAGGCAGTGGCAGTAGGGGGAGCAAATGAGGACCTCTTGACAAACCTCCCTTTCATTCTTGGCCTTTTCTCTGCATTCAACTTCCTAACTTCGTACCTAATTTTCTTAGCGAATAACCTTGTCCTCCTCTTCTCTCGGTACCTTGAAACTCTGGCTTCTCTCCCCCCATCTCCCTTCACTCCATACCCTCCCATTTGATGATCTCCAAATAACGGACGCTGCAACTCCGTTTTGCTTGTGCCCTGTTTTGCATGCAATAATACAAACCATATTATTCGTTATGGTACTTCAGAAAAGTCAAAGTCGAGTACTTGGTCCTGCTCAACCCTAGTACTTTGTTTTCTGTTAAAGTGTCACGGGCTGTATTGATGAAAGACTACATTAGTCACAGAAAGCATCGGGTATTGCCCAGTTAAAATCGGTTGGAAAAGTAAAAGTCGGACAAGTTTTTCATCTGGATTTATCATGGATTAAAGTACAACGCCATTCTAAATTGTTCTCTATTTCATTTTTATGAAGCAGTAGGTGGTTGGTTATGTCAAATTTTAAGTCTAATAAAATCAACCTATGTCCAATTATGCAATTCTGGGATAAGACCGCTAAATTAGGCCATCGCAACGAACTTAAGGTGAGACTTTTTGGATATAAATTAATTTGGACTATATTGAATTTCACAACCTATTTGTTTAATAGATTAACTTGCCAAGAGGATTCGGTTAATACTATTATTTAAAAAACTAGTCAGATGCATCTTAAATTTTGAATTTCTACCACCGTCAGATTTAGATTTTCCTATGTACACCCTAACTCACTGTGTTCAGATCAAGAAATTGGAGTCGGACTAGGACAATGGTTCTTTCAATAGTTAGAGTTTGATTCAAATATATTGGTTCTTGTCATGTCTAAATTGATAAAATTGAGGGACTTGTAGTCTAGTGTCAGTAAGGACATTCAGTCGTCGAGCCATGTTTAAGCCTTCCACAAATGTGAATCAATTTGTCTATAACAAGATACAAACACTATTGACGACGAAAATTACAAGGTCCATCCTTTTGATGGGGGTAACTAAAAAAGAAGGTTAAAGAAAAGTTCTATTTTTGGACTTACGACTTAGTCAATTTGAGTCACTTATTGAGTTGTGTATTATTTACATATTTCAAGTCCAATTAAGATGGTCTAGTTTTTGCTAGGTGTAAGAATTGAAACCTCAAGAATACGAAAACAAGGTAGTAATAAAATTAATGAACACTAAATGTTAAACCAACAAATTAAAATTACCATGAAATGGGGCCAGCAATCATCCGGGTCAATTTCGGGTCTTTGGCCATTAATCCAAGGGGACCCGTGACTCTGAGTGGCCCAGGCAGCACTGATTGCCTCATAATCCAACCTCAATAAGATCTTCCTCCTCTTCACCATCTTATCTTTTCCATCATCATCATTATCGTCGTCATCTTCTATTTTACATAAATCATGTCGTTGTCCTTGTGCCATTGATGACTCAACCTTCGAGACCTTTTCATCTTCCTGGTGGTCTTGGCACGTCGTAGGGAAATCATCGCCACAGACCTCGAACCCGAGATCAAAAGGCTCTCTGATCACCATGTCATCACTTTCTGCCTTGATTTGTTTCCCATAATCAAAATGGGGGTCAACATGATCAAAAATATGGTCATCCATATCTTTGCTGCTATTACCACAGTTCAACAGGCCAAGTTGCTCTATTCCATGAGGTTCCTCATCAAGCCCTTTGCCCAACAAGGTCTCGACATCGGCTGCGAATTCCTCAAGATCCATATCCGACGGATGGTATCCATTTTGGGATGACTTGAAATCCGGGTTCTTCACGGCACCTAATTCTTCAACCTCCACAAGAGGCGGGGATGTGGTGGAGGTGCAAAGCTCAACTACAAACGGGTCGAATATCGGGACTCGGTAGAGGAGCTGGTCATCCGTCTCGTCACCATGGCATGATGTCGCATCTTCGGCCCCGAGCTCGGGGACTGTAGGAAGCGGGTTTTGCCCGGCGCACTCTTCGGATTTGGAGCCTTGGTGGTTGCCGCCTAGGATAGGATGCTTCCCATGGCGGGGGGTCCGGGCTTTCCGGGTCAACCCGCGCTGCCATGACGGCAAGTCGATAGGGTTGGGCTGTTTGAGGGACGTCGAAGCCGTCTTAAGGCGGACACGTTGATGCTTTCGGGCTAACGGGTTAGCGGAGTGGACCGACCGGTCACAAGTTTGGCATAGAAAGGCGTCATCGGATGCACAATACCAACGAGCACGCCTTCGTATGCAGCAGTCACACGCCCTGGCTGTCCTCCCACTCACTGCGTTCGCAATCGTCTTGTCAGAAATCATCTGAACAAACTTTTGTTTGTCTGTGCGACTAAATTACTAATTAGCAAGACATATTATGAAGATGAAGAATACAGGAAGAAAAGCTAAAGTGCTTGTAATGTAGAAAAAACTGAAGCAAAAGTGTGCCAATGTGACAAAGTAAAGAAGTACAATAATTGCAGGCCTGTTGGGATGGTTTAGCTGAATCGTGGGTAAGGGTAGTTTTTTAAGAGGGTCCCAAACCAAAAGTTGGCACTTTTATAGTGTGGAATGTGAAGTAAAAAATGGGTGTTTGGGAATGGGACCAAGGATGCCTTATCTAGTAGCTTATTGGCTAGGCTTAGAAAGTTGATCTAAAAATCTGTTTCCTCATTGGCTAGATTTCTATTGAAGGGGATTTCTTGTGGGTCCACAACATTTTTTATCCAAAATCTCTCACTATCAACTTTCTTGAGGGGTACGGATCTTTCACCCCCTTAAAATTTAACTGTTTTAGTGGTTGGTCCTGTTCTGGTATACCTATGCTTTTCAAGCATATTGTGACTTCCTATTAGATGGGCCCCTGCCTCTGCCTCTGCCTCTGCCTCTATCTCCAATTTCTGCCTTTCACCATGTTCGCCACATCGCATTGGTATAATAATTTCCATGGCCTTTTGGAAACATATGTATGTTGGCTGCAAATGTTATCAATTATTTGAGCAGCCTGCACTTTACTCATTTTGTACCCCTCATGCTTTAATGCCTATATTATATACCTGAAAGTATGTACTCCCGAAAGTCACGTAAGTGAAATATATATTAATAATCATTTATATGATAAATACACTTTGCAAAATGTGTATATGTGTGGTAATGGGAATACAAGCTCTTGGGAGTATATAATAATTTGCCATGATGCTTACATGTCAAGTTGGCATTTACAAATAGTCGACCGCCTACTATAGAATAAGATTTTGGAGATGGAGTGTGTGGGAAGAAATAGGACTAACCTGGATGCGGAAATATACTGTCAGTAATACTCCACGTTAATAAGAATACCAATCCACGTCAATAAGAATACCAAGCGACTACTAGAGTCACTTCAAAGATGTCACGTCTTAAAACTCGAGAACTCGATAGATGGTAGTTCATCCGTGAGAGAGAAATAGAAGAATGTAGGAGATATAATATTTAGCTCATCGTATCTTGTTAGGCTAACCCCCTTAAACCCCTTTATATAGTTTAGGGGGTAGCTAGGGTTGCCGCCGTAGGCGACTTAAGTAGCCGTTGGGCCTAAACCTATTAGGCCCGATTAACAGCTCTCATTCGGCCACTTAGGCTGTAAAACACACATTCTCCATGTATCACAACTCCTCACGCTTCATACCAGGAATAGGACGTGTGATCAAAAATAACAAGTGGTGTTATATTAAGTTACCATCCAACTAACATAACACTTTTACGAAATACGATACCCCAAAACCATCCCAAGACATCACCAGTGGCATCTCTAATCCCTTATGCCTGATGTATCATATGATTATGTTCTCAACATAATCGCCCGGGCTGATATGTTAATAGTGGATCAGTTTTTCCTTAAACACTCATGAAATTTCATTTTAGCTTAACTGCTTTCTCAACGTGTTCTCGTTGAACCGTATATATCGTGGTTCTTCAGAATCAAATTAAAGTAGCGTCATCAAGCTTTGAATTCATATCATAACTTTAAGTCAAAGGGTCATCGTTCATAGGGTCACACAGTGACAAAAAATAGGGAAGTCGATTGTCACTCTATGTATGGGTCGTCTTATAAGCACGCACAGTATGAGATGTGTGTCATGGCATAACTCCCACTCAGCTGGGTACGTCACTCTTTATACTATGCGAATCACCAGTCTAGATTTTCACCCAAAAATCTAACTTGAGCCACTAGATCAACATACTGAATGTTAATCTTGACACTCAAGATTCGGTTTTTAAGGCTTCGATATGAAAACTTATTTCATGCTCGACTCCCTCGAGTCTCATCTAAGCCTCACTAGGGCGACTATATTCATTCTACTCATACACTTCCAGTGTGAGTAATCAACATTGCACACCTAGTGCCAATATGATTCAGTCTCATCCTGCCCACTACTCAAGCGTCAGGGCGATTGCCTGTGTGACTAGGCCAATCAGAAGCCTGTGACATTTCAATTATGCCTAACGTGCAACAATAAGTTATGAGCATTTTACCCATTTACAAAAGAAACATGTCTATCACGAAACAGAACACGTCTAATTACCAACCCTTATGAATTCTAAGACTAAACCAATGAGTTTTGAACGTTTCATTAGGAGTAGGTTTTGCTAAGGGAACATAATCACCTTGTTAGTCTATATATATACCCAATGAAAATGCTTTTTTGTATCTATGGTACAAGATACACAATCTACCTCCATAGCTAACATTGTTGTGCAGCTTTGTTGCTCCATGACGTGGCTCTCCCAGTCAGGGTAAAGGCATGTCCTGAGGTTGATTGAGACTCATCCGAGTCACTACCCCAATCAACATTTGAGCATCCTCTCAACTTGAGGCTTCTTCCTTGATAGCAAAAGGTTGAGTTATCAATACCACGAAGGTAGCGCTTGATTCTCCTGATGACTTGTCAATAAGGAAGTCTTGGGTTACTTTGATAATGACTTATCAAACTAACCGCAAAGCAATATCAGGCCATGTACATAACATGGCTTACATTAAGTTTACTATGTTACTAAGGTTAGGGACATTTGTTCATTATCTCGATTTTGTTATCTGTTTTAGAACATTGAGCAAGACTCAAGGTTGGACCATTCTCAACTGGAGTATCTACAGGTTAGGAATTATAAACCCAAAATCGTTCCAAGACATTTTGATACATGCTTCTTGGGAGGACTTTGGATTATTTTCACTCCCAAGACATACCTGGTTTCACCCGTTTCCTTTGTCTCAAAGACATGGAATGACTACATTTTAGTGCTTTAATCAGCTCCAAGTTGTTCCTAGTGAACAGTATGTCATCAACGTGAGGAACATAATCCCCATGTTGATATTTCGACCTACACAATGGTCTTTTGAAACCACACATAAGCCAAAAATGGCTTTATGGAATCTAGAGTACCAAGAACTGGAAGATTCCTTAAGATCGTATATGGATATTTTAAGATGACACACATTGTCCTCTTGTCCCTTTGATACAAAATCAATGGGTTAGTCCATATAAATATCTTTCTTAAGATCACTATTGAGAAAGGCAATCCTTACGTCCATTTCGAACAACTCAAAGTTTGAATGGGCAATAAAGGCTAGGAGTATCCAGGCCTGAACTTATCAATTGAACTATCCATCCGATGTTTTATCTTGAAGACTTATATCAGGGTGGAGTTTCAACAAGTTCTCAAACCCTGTCAGTGAGTCCATCTCATCCCTTATAGCATCCATTAATCACTCTTCGTAATTTGGTAAACCAACCGCCTCTTGATAAGAGGTAGATCCCTCAGCTCCCAAGGGAGTGTATAGGAATATTTTCTCTTCGATTTGAAAATATCGTCAAAGAATTCTTCAACGCTCAGTCCTTGGGAACCCTGAGGCCTTCATTATTTGTCTGCCTAGGTGGGAAATCCCTCCCTCTTTCTCTAAGAGGTAAGGGACCAGGTGTCCCTAACCTTCTCTATAAGAGGTAAGGAACCCTGAGTAGGGAGAGAAGATTACCCCCACTATACATTGGAGGTGGGATCCTGAACGTGAGGACTAACTACATGTTCAAGAATGACTCTCCTCAACATTTGGAGATTGAGGATGAATCTCATTCTCCTTAACAAACAAACCTTCACCATTCCTATCAAATAAGGAAGGTGTACCATCCTTGGTGACTTAGTGAGAATTCAAATCCTCCCCCTCACCGAGAGGTGGTTGAAGGTCTTATTATAATGTATACAAATTGAGGTCCTTTTAAATTTCACCAAAAGCTAAGAAACTCATCCTTAAGAAAACCGTCATCGCGGAAATTCGTTTCACGAAGAAAATATTCATGATCTCGATTGGTTCGAAGAGTTTTAATATTTCGTCCTAACTGAGTCCTACTACCAATATAAAGTATACGAACACATCAAGTATCTAATAGACATTTATCATGAATATATAGCTCCATGATATGCTTTCACATTCATGGATTGCACATGTCTAGAGTGAACAAACGCTAAGGAATTCGATGTCCTCGAAACCTTACAAAAAGATTTCCTATTGCTTTACTAGCTAGACATAACTCACAACATGCAACTTTAGCCTAGTGAGTTGATCTTAAAAAACCATCTTCAGCTAGTTTGTTAACTTTATATTAACCTTCATGGTCAAAATGAGCATATTTAAAACAGATTCGAAAATGGGACAAGGATGGAAGATATTCTATTTCGTCAAAAAAACATTGAAAATACCTTTCAATGTGACATGGCCAAACAAATCACCATGCCATATGATATCTAAGACATCTAGACGAAAATTAAAGAAAACTTATCTTAGTAACAGAAGATACAAGGAAAATTTCGCACCTTAGGTGCATAGAGAGCATCGTGAAGAAACAACATAGTCCCTTCAAAGAGCTTCAAATGATTTGCCCTTAATTCAAGGACAAATTTTTCATTATCGTTACCTAAAACGACAATTTGTGAATCCACCGTGTAGTGGTGAAAGTTCAAAAACAACTCGTTCCTGAACTATGTGTTTGGTTGCTCTCGTATCTGCAACCCACTAAGGATTATAGTTAGCAACAAATGCTTGGGATCATACATATTATCCAAGAGTAACTGTGGAAGAACGTACCTTAATCGACTCAGGACAATCCCAAGCATAAGATTTGTTATTTCCACAATCATAGCACTCATGCGTGCTATATGCCTCTCTTTCTTTCCCTTAGTGTTTTTCCCTTTCTCAATACCAATCTTAGGTCCAGAATTTTATGAGGAAATGGATCCAGACGAACCTGATGCTCAGCTAATCTCATGCATACTCAATAGTGGGATGACTTTTAATTCCCTTACTAGATCGACATCATATGCAATACGACAAAGTATAGCATGTTGATCGATCTATTCTCGAACCATTTTTGGTATAATTTTAAATTTTCTCGATACTGCTCACTAGTAGTATCATCTTTGCCATCCAAGGAGACCTAGAACCTAACGAGGGTACTAACACCTCACTCCCGCTTAGAGGAAACTGAATCTTCTGACACTTTGTGTCACAGTCAGTGCTATCAAGTTCTTCATTTGGTAAATAAATTACCAACCATATTTTAATTGCCATATCTAAAAGTATATATTTGTAAAAATGGACATTAGGCATATTTTCAAAAAATTAAATTATCAAAAAACTCCATTATCCATGTCGCATGATCGAAAATTTCGCTAAGCTCATAATCATCTCATACAAGTATGAATTAGAAGTTTTAATAATTTAATTATCACATTTTTCCATAAAAATAAAATCTATGGAGAACATCATGGTTAAACTAATTAACATTTTAGAAATATCACAAAGATATCCAACTTTATGTAAACCAAATTTACATGAAGTTATCTCATTATATATAACTACTAATATGTCATTTAGAACTTTATCAATGACATATCAAACATGAAATTCAGACTATTATATGAAATGCATTTATATAATAAAATGAATCTATATTGCGAAACATATTCGAATAATAACATGTTACAAAAGGCCCAAATAGCATTATATAAAACGCATTTATATAATTATATATAATATGAAACTTATTCAAATGTTACTCGCAAATTATAAAACACATTTATAATATTACAAATTTAAATTTCATGAAACCAACCCATAAAATATCACTAAATTATATAATTAGCAGATAACATGAAGCGAATCCACATTCACTAATTTGGGCAAGAAAAAAGTGCTAAAATTGGTAAATTCGCTGCAACTCACGTAGTTCGTATATATAAAACACATTTATACAATACTACTAATTGGTGATTAACATGAAACATATCCATGTAATTGAATGCAACATAATTTGTAACATGAAATATATCCAAATATTAATCGCTATTAATTATATATAGAACAGATCCATATAACATTAAAGTTTGGATGAAACGAATTCATAGTAAAGCTCGCAAATTATATAAAACGTATTCATATAATATTGCAAATTTAAATTTCATGAAACAGATTCGTAAAATAATCAAATATCCTATAAATTTAAACATTATGGTATGAAACTAATTCATGCGAAGCTCCATGAAACATTTTTGTTAAGCAGAACAATAACAGAACAATTAACCGAATTATAATTGCTCATTTTTGCATAAAATTATTAAATAATGAAACATATTCACGTGACGGGATATTATATAAAATATATTTATATAATGTAACTTATGAAACATATTCATTTACCGACCAAGGGGATCTTTATGTCACATAGATATTTATTGAGTTCGTTTAAAACAAATTTACGTCATACACACTAATTTTATATATGAAACAAATTCATATAATGTCAACCCAATGGATCAATAATAAGTTAGTCGGTCAAGAAAATGTCAAGTTAATGCATATATAAAACGAATTTATATATGACATTAAACATATTAATGTTTTTATAACGAAATCATGCATTCAAGATTAAAACTAATTCGAAACCTTAATTCAACAAATGAATTAACTGCATGAAAGTGAAACATATCAACTTGCACTTATTTCAACTAGAAATTCATACCATTTCTAAAAATCTTGATAATTATTTAAAACATAAATCAGGTCTAAACAACATATTATACTGAAATAACCTTTTCTTTTTATGACTAAAGCCCAAATAAACCTGACAGCCCCCTCCCCCCTTTTCACTCGGCCTCCACCTGTTTTCTTTGAGGCATTTCTATCCCTCCACCTCCATACCCTCAGGTTCTTCTGCTTCTCGTCTTCTTGACGTGGCTATGGAGCACCGAGCTCCATCGTTCCTTGGCCATGAAAGGCTCTTTGCCTTTCGAATTTGTCTCTCTTCCTCACGGCTGCTTCCCCAAGCTCTCATCCCTGATCTCTTCTCCTCTTGACCCTGAAAGCAAACCCCTTGATTTTTCGGCGCCATGGCCGGAGAAATGGAGCATTGAGCTCCTTTCTCACACCACCACCACGGCAGCTACAACCGCCGTTCCAGTTCCCGAAAAACTCAGATGAGGAAAGAACCCCGACTTGCCGCCGAAAGCCCCCAAATAACCCACCACCGTGTAGATCGGCTGCAACCGAGTCAGAAAACACCAACTGTGCAGCGGGCGCGCCTCTCACGTGGTGGCGTGTGACTCACACGCGCCGCCAATCTGGTGAATTTTGTGGTTTCTTTGCCGGATTTGGGTAGATTGGCGATCAAAGGTGCGGTTGGAGTAAGAAAGAGAGCCAAAATCTCCTTCGTTGGCGGCGTGTGACTCACACGCGCCACCCCTCCACGGCGGTTCTGATGGGTATGGTTCGGCTCACTTATTTCCGTTTTCTACGCTTCCCTTTTTTTGTTTTAGCCAGGGTTCGAGTCTCAGGCAAAGAGGTTTCTAGTTTGGGGTTTTGATGTTAGGGAGATGGGGTTTCGTCTTTGTGGCATGTTGATGGTTCCAAATCAAAACATGCTTGCATATCTAATCACATATTCAGTTTTATTCATGGATTAACAATTGTAAGATTGGTCCTTTTGATAACGAACTGAGTATGCCAATTATACAAAAAAGACAAGTATCCACAAATCTGATTCATCTTGGTTTATTAAAACAGTCACAAAGCATATCCAGAATTCATGGGATTAAGGGGTAGGGCTTTCAGATTTGGGTCTCACTAAAACAGCCGCCTGCTAATCATCCATGAATTCGATTGATCATAATTGCATCTAGAATCACGATTTTTGATACCGAGTAACAATAGTCAACTAATTACTATTAGTTTAGGCAGAATCAGTGTTCATGGCCAAATGATTAATCTTTAGCCAATTCATGACATTAGAATTACAGAAGCATGCTTTTGATTGCGTAATTACAAAAATTAGTAACTGTTCATATAGTCATGTCCTCAGAACCTAAGCATGCTTATTATTCAGATCTTCAACGTATTAAACGAGACTAAAATTGATCAATTTGGCTCTGATACCACTGTAGGAAGAAATAGGACTAACCTGGATGCGGAAATATACTGCCAGTAATAGTCCACGTTAATAAGAATACCAATCCACGTCAATAAGAATACCAAGCGGCTACTAGAGTCGTTTTAGAGATGTCACGTCCTAAAACCCAAGAACTCGATAGATGGTAGTTCAGCAGTGAGAGAGAAATAGGAGAATATAGGAGATATAATATTTAGCTCATGGCATCTTGTTAGGCTAACCACCTTAAACCCCTTTATATAGTTTAGGGGGTAGCTAGGGTTGCCGCCCTAGGCGACTTAAGTGGCCATTGGGCCTAAACCATTTAGGCCCGATTAACAGAGTGGTAAACTTTTTGATGTTATTCAAGAAAGCAAAGTTGAGGATAGAGACATCGTAAGCAGGCATTTCAATGAAGACGATGGTCATCCACATCCACTACAATGTTAGGGAGTATTATACTTCTAAAAGAGGATCCAAATTCCAATTCAAATTCAACAATGTATTAAGTTGAGCATAAAAATCACTTTTGACTGAAATGAGAAGGACTATTGAACATGGTTAGCTGTTTTGTTAGACAATCTTATTTGGGTAATTTACGTAGTTATCAAAAATAACATATACATGCCTACGTAGTTGGTTATGTAGCAAATTCCCTTTTGTGCTTGTAGCTTGCTTGTATTGTCAAGTTCTGCCTCTGTGGAGCTTATGTACCAACAAGAATAAAATATCCTCTAAATGCAGCAAACTTTTGAATATGACCAACTTTCAAGTTTCAAGTACGGAGTACAGAGACAATTGGACAATGTAAAACAGCGAAAATTAACAAAGAGTATCGTACGCTAAAACCGTAAAAAATAACAGAAGAAGATTAGATTTTCTCCAAGGATGATTAGTATTAAGATTCCATAACTAGGTAGGATTTGAGCAAACGTCAAACTTGAATCGGTTATGCAATAGCTCCTTTCCGCTTATTCGATCCTTGTCGTCCCTCTAATAGACTACGACCAGTTACAATTAGGCTACCCTTCACGCCAGAGTCAATGTTTACTAAATCTTATCAAATTGAGGGTCAAAGCATGTTGAAGGTTGGATTATGGGGGTTGGCAAACAGGATTTTCTCAATCCTAAGCGTAACTGACCCTCATGCGGGTTGGCGTACCCTTAGCCCTAACCCTACGGGTACCATCATGTCATCAGGACAGACCCGACCCTCAAAGTGTCCCTGTATGAAAAATGAGACTTTTCATTAAATATCATTTTATCATCAAGTTCAACACTGACATCATACTAATTGAAATACGAAGCGATAATATTATGTTCAATGAAAAGTATCGTGATTACTGATTACAGACGTAGCACTACATAATTTCGTAACCATAACAATTAGTTCACTAAAACGACTACTACAAACATCACAGAGAGAGGGTGAAAGGGTTGAAAGCGAGTGAGATCTGGAGAGGGTGAGTGAGTGGGGGGCTAAGAGGAAGCGAAAAAGCAGAAAACAAAAAGGCTTTGAACAAATGAAACCAAAAGTCTTTTGTTTTGATTTAAATCTTAAAGTTTTGATCAGGAAGTAATATTGTAAATAACATTGTAGATATTATTTTTATTATATTTTCATATTTCATCTTTGTATTTCCTAAAGTGATGAGCTAGGGTACTTGTGTATCTACTGTATTTTTTTTACGTGAATGAAGGACAGCAAGATAGAGAGTCTTGATTGTCTATTCTTTGCTTACCTCCTATCTAATCTCTTCATGGTATCAGAGCGTTAATCACTTTAAAAAAATCCAAAAGAGAGGAGAAGATCAGAAACATGAGTGATTCAAAAACTTTTGTGATTGATGGACAATCACCTTACTTTCTTCACCCATCTAATGGACCTAGAGCAATCATCACCGTCATCAAGTTTAATGGTGAAATTTGCGAGTTATGGCAACAAGCTGAAACAAAGACCTTAATGGCCAAGAACAAACTAGGTTTTATCGATGGAACCATAGCACAACCTAGCTCAACGTCAAACCCAAGCGAGATCAGAGCATGGGTGGTTGTAAATTCAATGATAAGATCATGGATCTTAAATGTGATTGATTCAAAATTGCAATCAAGTGTGACATACAAGGACACTGCTAAGAAGGTGTGGGAGAATATTGCCCAGAGATATGCAGTCGTCAATGCTCTGCATATACATCAACTAAAGACTGAGATTGCTTCATCAAAGCAAGGTAATATGGCAGTGGTAGATTTCTACTCCAAACTTTTGGGTTTATGTAACGAGTTGGGGAACTATGTGAAATGCCCTAGTTGTTCATGTGATAAGTGTGAGTGTAACATTGCTGGGAAAAATGCGAAGATGATAGAAGATGAGAAAGCCCATCAGTTTCTGATGGGGTTAGATGATGAACTCTACTCGACTCTAAGAGGTCAGATTTTGGCTCTTGATTCGCTGCCATCATTAGAGAAGATATTCAACATAGTGAGACAAGAAGAGAATCATAAGAAGGTTATGAGGAGCCGAGACAGCTGAGGAGAAACAATAGCTGCTTTGCCGTCAAGTCCTATCCACGGTCTTCTTCGGACAAGGTATGCAAAAATTGTGGCAAACTTGAACATGAAGAGTCCAACTATTTTGAGCTTATTGGGTGTCACACAAATTAGGGTACATGAGGAGGACACCAAGGCCTTGGAAGGGGTGAGGTGGCGGTGCAGGACAAATGGAAACAGCATGAGGATGAGGTACCAAAACAGCACACGTTGTCCATACCACAGTCACACCAGGTAGGAGTAATGATGAGAATCGTGCTTTGGCTGTTGCCACCACTGTTCCATAGTTCACTACTAATCAGGTACAAAGGATCCCCTCACTCATAGAGGAGCAGAAGGATGGGTATGAAAAGCTCACTGGTAAGAATTCTTGGCTTCTAGATAGTGAAGCCTCACTTCATATGACTGGAGGTTTTGATATGCTTGAAGATCTTGATGATGTTGTATCTGTCCAGGTTGACCTTCTTAATGGGGAGAAGGCAGTAGTAACCAAGCAAGGAGGTGTGACGTTGAGTCCCAACTTCTGTTTGCAAATTTTTTTTTATTTGTGCCAGCTCTAAAATACAACTTAATATCTATTGTGACACTCATGTATGAATTAAAATGCATAGTAATATTCATCGATTAGTTTTGTGTGATACATGACTATTCTATGAGGTGCCTGATTGGAGTGGGTGAACATCGAGATGGGGTCTATTATTACAAGGGAGCGCTGCCGTCAAAGCCCAAGTTAATGCAATGAAGCTTTGGCACCAAAGAATGGGACATCCTTCAAGTCAGATGCTATCTTATTTATCTCGTAGTCTTAAGAAATCATTTCCTAATCATGTTAAAAATGAAGCCTGTGATATGTGTTTTAGGGTCAAACAAACTTGTGTGCATTTTCCTTTGAGTACTAATAAAGCGTCAAAGTGTTTAGACTTGATTCATTGTGATATATGGGGTCCCTATCGTATTGCTTCTTTATGTGGTGCTCACTATTTTTTTTACTATTGTGGATGACGCAAGTAGAGCCGTTTGAATGTACTTAATGAAAGAAAAAGGAGAAGCATCCCATTTATTAAGAAATTTTTGCTTGATGGCCAATACTCAATTCAAGACCAACGTCAAAATAATAAGAAGCGATAACGGGTTAGAGTTTATTTTTGGACCTATGAAAACCTTTTATGGGGAACAAGGGATAATATAGCAAACTAGCTATGTTGACAGCCCTCCAACAAAATGGACCGGCAGAAAGGAAACACCATCATATTTTGGAGGTCACGAGAGCCCTCATGATTTAATCTAATTTGCCCATTCCATTCTGGGGTGAATGTGCCCCTGCTGCGGGTTATTTAATTAATCAAACTCCAAGTTCAGTTTTAAAAGGGAAAACACCGTATGAGGTTTTATTTGGAGAAACACCTACTTATGATCATACTAAGACTTTTGGGTCTTTATGCTATGCTTATCGTCATCAAAGACACAAAGATAAATTTAGAGAACGAAGTTGAAAATGTGTGTTTGTCGGATATCCTCTTGCCAAGAAAGGATGGAAGGTGTATGATCTTAACACTGGGAAAATATTTGTGAGTCGAGAAGTGTCTTTCATTGAGAAAGAATTCCCTTTTGGCAAAGCATGTGCAAGCTCTCCTATGCTAGTGTCTCACTAAAGTCACATGGATGATCATTCTCCTATTGTTTATGCTGATGATGATTGGGCAATACCCACTTCATCTAGTGCGACAGATGACAGTCCAAGGGCAGCTAGCGAAGAAGGAAACACGCATGCTTCACATGAGGATAGTGAAGAAGCAAGGATGCACGAAGAAAGCGGGAGTTTCACAGTTTTGGAAAATGAACTTGAACTATGAAGAGGACAAAGGGTGAAACGAACACCAACTCACCTTCAAGACTACATGTGCTACATGACTCAGGTTAAAGATCTCGTCCCATCCTCACCTAGCTTACTCCATAAGGTATCATCAGGTAGTCCTTATCCTATTACTGATCATAGTACTTGTGCACATTTTCCTAAAGTGCATAGATGTTATTTGGCTACTATTACAAAAATTGTTGAGCTTAGGCATTTTCATGGAGTTGTTGAAGACTCTAGATCGAGTGAAGCTATGGGGAAGGAGATTGAGGTCTTAGAGCGTAATTAGACTTGGTCCCTTGTTGACATGCCGAAAGGCAAAAAGCCCATCAACTGCAAATGGGTTTATAAGGTGAAATATAAATCAAACGGGAGCATTGAATGCTTTAAAGCTCATCTTGTGATTTGAGGAGATAAGCAAGTCAAAAAATTTGATTACCATGGAACCTTTACGCAAGTAGCTAAAATGGTGAGTGTGAGAACTTTTCTCTCTGTGGCGGCAGCTAAAGGTTGAGATTTGCATCAAATGGACATAAATAACACATTCTTGCATGGGGATCTCGATGAAGAAGTATACATGACTCTTCCACTAGGATTCAAGGGTTCTCATCTGAATTAAGTGTGCAAACTTTACAAGTCCTTATAGGGTTTGAAACAAGCGCCTCAACAATGGTTTGCCAAGTTGTCATCCAAGCTAGAGGAATATGGGTTCATTCATTCTTATGCTGATTATTCCCTTTTACATATAAAACGGGTGTTGTTTTTATGGCTTTCTTAGTGTACATTGACGACTTGATTCTCACCGGCAACAATTCTCTTGCATGTACTCAGTTTAAGACATATCTTCATAGCTGTTTTCACGTCAAAGATTTGAGCCCTACAGGATTGTTTCTTAGTCAGAGAAAATATGCTCTTGAGATTGTGGAAGAGTGTGGTCTTCTTGGGTTTAAACCCGTCGATTTTCCTAGTGAGACTAATCACAAACTTGCACTCGCGACGGGTCCATCTTTATCAGATCCAACTCAGTATCGTCGATTGATCGGTAGACTTTATCTATCTCACCATCATTCAATCAGAACTTTGCTATACAGTCCACATTCTTTTGCAATTTATGCAGGTGCCTAAAGAAGAACATATGGATGCTGCTAAGAGGGTTCTACAATACGTAAAAAGTAATCTTGGACAAGGTATTTTGCTGCGCAAAGATTCAAATTTGCAATTGTATGCATTTTGTGACTGAGATTGGGGGGCCTGTCCTATCACTCGACGGTCTCTCATAGGCTAGTTTGTGACACTTGGTGGATCTCCTATCTCTTGGAAAACTAAGAAGTAGACTACGGTGTCCTGATCTTCAGCTGAGGCTAACTATATAGCAATTGCAATAGCCATTACTGAGCTAGCTTGGCTCAAATCATTTTTGGCATCCATGGGTGTGTTTCATGATAAACCCATGCGAATTTATTGTGACAATCAGACTGCTCTGCACATAGCCAAGAATTCGGTTTTTCATGAGAGGACTAAACACGTCCAGATTGACTGTCATTTCATTCGGGAGCGCCTACTTTCCGATGTTGTCGTCACTGATTATGTTCCTTCTCGACATCAATTAGTGGATATCTTCACTAAGGCACTTGGGAAGCAACCGTTCACATATCTACAAGCCAAGTTGGGCATTCTTGATCTGTATGCTGCATCTTGAGGGTGAGTGATAAGGAAGGAATATTGTAAATAATATTGTAGATATTATTTTTATTGTATTTTCCTATTTTATCTTTGTATTTCCTAAAGTCATGAGCTAGGTTACTTGTATATCCACTGTATTTTTTTGCATGAATGAAGAACAGCAAGATAGAGAGTTTTGATTGCCTATTCTTTGCTTGCCTCTTCTCTGATCTCTTCAAGTTTTTTTAAATGAATATTAGTGGGTCGAGTAAAAGGGTCAAAATCTCTACTCGAGTGCGACCTTCATTATAATCGGATACCATCAATTTGAGAGTTGGGATGGGTGAGAAGCAGAAAAAAGTCAAACCTGGCTCTCATTTTTTAGGTTCGGGATGGGGTGAATTGGGTAGGGCTCCAATTTGTTGATCAGGTCTAATGTTTACCCTTGTAGCCCCAACGAACATTCAATGTTAAGTACAGTTTTGGAGCAACTCTAGCTAGGACTGCTAGGTCAATGGATGGGGTTAGGTCAGATTAATTAACGTCAGTCTATTGAAATCATTGGATTAGGGTCTATAATTATCAACCCTTGCTTACCGCAAACCAACTAAGTAGCAGCTAAGCTTTAAATAGGTTTGTCAATATTAATCCAATTCAACATTAATGATGCAATATATATTAGGGTTGTTCAAAACTAATCAAACCCGAAAACCCGAACCCAAAAACTTGCAATCCAAACCGATTTTTCACGTAATCGAATCAAAATATTCAAGATTTCCATTTGTGTACCCGAACGGATAATTTTTCTTATCAATTCAGATATGGTTCACGACTTTTGGAATTTCGGATACCTAATAACCCATTAAGATTTACAAGCTTTAAACTTTAAAAATAAAAACTTAAAGCTTCTTGTTGTTTAGCCGCCCGCATTCACGACCCACACGGTTCTTTTTGCTTCTGTGAGCCGCACCCCCCACCCCAACCCCTATCTCTACTCTCCTCCTCCCTTCTTCCCACGAGCAAACAGGAAGAAAACACATGTGAAAGTGTTGCATTCTATCACTAGGTGCCAGCACACTTCATTGCCTCTACGCCTTACAATTAAGATATGTGAAATCACCACACCAGAATTGGAAGCCAAGGCTCTGCACAAAAAAAAAATCGGGTTATTGAGTACATGAAAATCCAAACCCAAAAATTCAGGTACCCTAAAATTACGGATTTGTTCTCACAACTTTGCCAACTCAAAGATTCGGGTACCTGAACCATAATCTATTTTGATTCGGGCCCAACCCATGAACGCCCCTAATATTATATATAACATCAATTCATCTAACTCCATGGATATATATTCTAACCCAAAAAAAAAAAAAAAAACCGCAAGGGATATATATTATCACTTCAAGATAGATGTGAAAAATGAGAACCTTGACCTAAAGATAAATAATAAACTTTACCTAACTTGCTTATGTGATATAACGAAATTTAACTCTTCACAACTAAAGTTTCTCAAAATTGATAATAGTTATCTCTCATATCTTCCCCAAAAACAGAAAAAAAGCCCTTAGCCTCCACACCTTCTGAGGATTTGCCATTGATTTATTTATGGATCGATAGCAAAATACATTTGCAATGAATTCTATGCCAATTTTCAATTAATGGGTTGTTCGGCAAAAATAGGCGTATTTGGTAACAATATCTGTTTAGGCAAAACTAATTGTTTTGGAGGATTTCAACTATTTTGACCAAATCAACAACCAAAGGGTGCTTCCTAAAGAGTTATTTCAAACAACTTTTTGGCTCAAAAAAACATTTTTTGAAAAAGTTATTCCAATGAGACTTTTGGGAAGAGCTTTTTGTGGAAATGATATAATTGTCCATAAGTTTGAAAAAATTACACCACATGTCATCAAAAGCTAATTTCTAAATAAGGGCATAAATAAAAATGTACAATTATATTTCTTAGAAACAGCTAGATTTTAAAAGCAACTCATTCAGGTTGTTAATTCAAACACTTAATAGCTAA
>JACYFF010031952.1:94753076-94764644 GCA_017589665.1 Selenicereus undatus | reverse complement strand
GGAAATTGTAGCATTAGTAAGTTTTCCTTATAACAACAACGTATTCACTTTGATAAAATTAAATGAGTTTGAGTTCTTATATTACCCAACAGAACGGTCACTCACATCCTAAACAAACTTACACATTTCAAATCTGAGTCGAAAAGTTGATGCCCATAATCCTAAAAATTTGACTATGTTTGACATGCATTCTCATATTGAATTAATTTTTGCCCCTAGATAGTTTGTCATATGGAAGGGATATTTTGATGCGAATACGATCGATCATTGTCTGACCGAACTGCATGTTAATAATCAAAGGATAGCGAAAAATCTTGGAGGCATTTGCAATATCAATAGGAAGACCTTAGAAGAAGGTCCACTACTTTAAGACTTAAGTGACAGTAAGAAGATGTCGGCGTTAAATAAAATAGACTCGTATGCTAGAGGACAGCAACCCTCAATTAATAACTTGGGCATTGCATTTTGGTAACAATATACATGATGTTACTTAGCAAAAAACAGTATACATGATGTTGATCACGATGAATCCCCCACGATAATGAGATAAGTCACTGTACATGTTGACAACAATATATGTACAATGACTGTATGAGAGCTGTGACAAACTAGCTAGGAGATTTCTGGAAATTGAACATAAATCTCAAAAATTATATCGTTGAGCAGTTGACACGCATTTTATGGACACGTTCTCTCAACTATATTGTAATGTCACAAGCCCTGTCAAGCCACAAACAGTTACTAGGAACACTTTGAGGATCAACGGTTGGTCCCAAAAATCACGACGAGTGTTTCTAACTAGCATTTTTTGTCCTCGCTCAAACGTTATCTAGGAAACTTCAAAGAAGATTAACCATTTTAAGAGCGGTCCACAACAAGTATGTTTAATTTTAGAGTCCTTAAGAGTTAGTTCGATGAAAATTATGGTGCACACTGGATGATATAAATAGCCATATCAAATAATTTAAACTTCACTTTTAACCTTGTACCGAAGCATTGAAATTATCTCTACTTAATGAGCACAATATTGTCATTGTGCTCTGCAGACTATTCGGTCCACATATTACATCCTTTTTACCCTTATATATCTAGTTTTTGTTTCCTGGTAATAATAATCCAAAATTAGAATTTTTACATATTTTTGTTTACTTTTTTAGGGATTAAAAGTACTCTTGCAAATAGCGGAAGTTGGCAAAAAATTTAGAGGTTCCTAATACTCAGGTGCAATACACGCAAACCCGGTGTAATTGGTGCTATGTATTGTGCTAGATGGTACCCTGCCTTTGCCTCTTATATCTAGTTTCTGTCTTTCATCATGTTCCCTTCATCACATTGGTACAATAATTTTCATGGCTTTTTGGAAATATATGTTGGTAACATATGCAGGATGCAAATGTTATCAACTATTTTATCAGTTTCTGCTTTACTCGTTTTGTGCCCATCATGCCCACTATTGGAGTATAAATATATTCTTGGACCTTCAACCATTAGCTTAAACTTTTTTGAGTTGATCCTTGAACATGGTATCAGAGCCTTTCTGAGCAAGAGGTCTTGAGTTCAAATCTCAACAGCCCCCATATTGATTTATTGTGCACCGTAGGATGGGCCTTTGCAGCATCCACGCTTCAAGCCCAAAGGGCATTCACATGAGGGGGTGCGTTAGAGTATAAACCTATTCCTAGGCCTTCACAGTAGTAAACATTTCAGCGCTATTTGAGGAAGTAAAGAAGAATTGAGACAAAGAAAGAGGAAGCGACAATATCAAGAAAAATGGTCATTCAGTACTGATGTATATTTCCAAGGGTATCATTTTCATTCTTTCAACTCAAATTTATTGGGGGCAAGCTCCAAACAAATTCATGTATGGCAAGGCCCTTATTCGGTCCCATTGTTTGAATTTCATGACAAAAGACACTTTATGGAGTTTTATTCAAACTTTAAAATGCCTTATTCAAAGGTGATGGGGACCATCAAAGATCAAGCCTTGGATGAACAACCAGATAGCCTACACATATATTCAAGGTCCAAGGAAGTCAAGAACATGCATACTTGGGTCAGAAACACCATGGAGCATTCGGACAGAATGTGGGCAAATTCGACCAGAAACTGGCCCGGTTTCGTCACTCCTTTTGGACCAACTAATAAAGGGAAAATTTCCTGCACGTACCACCCTCTTAAATCTTGAGATCTTAGCTTTCCAGCAAGACCTTTTGCAAGTCATTTGGAGGTCATTTGCTAGGTCAAGTTTTGCCCACAAAATCGGATATCAAAATGCAGGCTAGTTTTGGACAGTCTCCACTCTTTGATCCATAACTTTTGAACGGATGATCCAAATGCAATGAAACCACATCCCCTGGAAACTATACATCCTAAGCTTTCTAATGAATCAATAATCATCGAATTTGGATAAGTAACCAGAGAGCTATGCCTGTTTGAAGTTGGGGTTGTTGCGGGTGTGAATGCATTTAATGCAAAATGCGTGAATGTGTGTGAATGCTTGTGATTTCGGCTCTTGCTGCTTATGCCTCCTCATAAAGCGTGTCCTCCCTCCTCTAGAAAGGCCTAAACGTGTGAGAATTTTGGGGTGCATGAATCCTTTTTTGCTGCCACACTCACTTCACACCAACAACACCAAAAGACACCCCTCTTCGGCTTTGTTCATCCGAATGTAGTATGCAGCAAGTTCATTTGTTTTCTTCACATATTTTCATTTGTTTTCTATGTATTTTCATTGTGTAAGGCCTCTACTATATAAGGGCCATAGTTTAGAATCATTTGGAATCAAATTTTTGAGTATATGAAAAGTGTGAGTTTGTGAACTCTCTCCTCATTAAAATCCTAGTGTTGTATCTTGAGCTTGGCAACTCAAGTGGCTCTCTAGGTCTCTTTATCTCAACTAGAAGGTGATTAAATTCCATAAGTAGTTGGTCTAAAGAAATTGCCCAAGTGTTTCTCCAAGGGTGGCTCCTCGGATTATCCCTTGAAAGTTCACTTGATTATCCAAGTTTTTGTTTTCTTTCTTGTTTTCGGTTTTTCATCATCATCCTTGTGAGTTTGAAGCTTGTGGAAGTAAGTATTTCATGTGTTTCATCCTTGCATTTTGGTTTCATCATCTTCATTTCTTTGATAGTCAATTGTTTATGTTTTTGTGAGTTTTTCCCTCCGAAAATATACATTAAGTACGGTGTTAGAAAATAGCATGATCTCTAAAACATGATCCGAATTTGAATTCCATAAGCTATTGAGTTGAGCCAAAAAAAGAAGAAGAAAAAAAACACACTTTTGATTCAAGTATGAAGTCCTATTTAAAGCCTATATCATACACTCGGGAGTATATATTCTTGGAAGCCACGTAAGCAAAACTATATATTAATTAATAGTCGTTCATATGACAAATACATATTGAAAAATGCATATATATGTTGTAATAGGAGTACGTGCTCCTAAAAGTATGTAATAATTTTCCAGGCCTATTAGGTATGGATAGTTGTCGTGTAGATGACTTCATTTGGGTAATTGACAAAATTATTAAAAAGCAGCAGATACGTGTCTACATAGTCGATTATTACCAATGTTTTTTTTGTGCTTCTAGCTTGCTTATAATGTCGAATTGTGCCTCTATAGAACTTATGTACTAACAAGAATAAAAGAGGCTTGAAATGTATCAAGTATCAGATCTAAGTAGGTGGATCCATCTAGCATGTGCTACTTTCACGTTTCACATGGTCCATTAAGAGCCAACTGCTCAACCTCACCCAACAATAGCAAAGCACTACAACATACATACACCATAGGGAGGGATATCTTGTAGTGCTCCCAAAATTGAGTAATGATTTCGTTATTTCCCTTTAAACTTACCTGTTGGCGAAGTAGGGATCCATCATTACAATTCCTTAATGGTTCTCAATCTCATCCCCCTCGATGTATCAAAGACCATTTTTCCACACAGGCATTTCATTAGCGGATCCACAAGATTCTTTTCGGACTTCAAAAAGTCTAGTGATATCACTACATTTTCTAGTAGCTCCTTCACTACTTTGTGACTGAATTGTATATGCCTTCTTTTTCCATTGAAGGCCTTGCTCATTGCAACTGAAATAGCTACTATATTATCACAATGCAGTGCAATTCAAGGCGCTTGCTACCCCCACAATGGAACGTTTGCTAGCAGACTTTTTAGTCATTCAGCCTCACAGCTTGCCAATTCAAGAGCAATAAACTCCAATTTCATTGTAGACATAGCAGTATAAGACAGTTTATCAAATTTTCATGATGTAGTACCTCCATCTACTGTGAACACATAACCACCAGTGCAATTAATTTCATCATTATCAGATATCCACTTGGCATTACTATGTCCTTCCAATATAGCAGGAAATTTTTCATAATGCAAACCCCAATCAATTGTACCTTTCAAATACTTAAGCAAGTGTTTTAATGCCATTCAATGACTATCACTAGGATTATGAGTGTATCTGCTAAGTCTACTCACAACATATGCAATATCAAGCCTTGTATAATTCATTAAAAACATGATACTACTAATTATTTTTGCATACTCCATTTGGCACATAGGAACACATTTATTTTTGACCAAATGCATACTAGCATTATACAATATCTTAACAGGATCAACATCAAATGAATCAAACTTTCTAAGTATTTTTTCAATATAATCAGACTGGTTAAGGCTAATGTCATCTTGGGTCCTCTTAATTTTGACTCCTAGGATAACATCAACTTCACCCAGATCTTTTATTTTGAATTGACTACTTAGAAAGTTTTTAGTATCATTAACAATATCCATAGTCGTGCCAAATATAAGTATGTCATTAGCATGTAAGCATATAATAACACAACCATCATAAACATGCTTAGAATCCATGTAAGTGTCACCTTAATTTGCCTTAAATTCATATGCTGTAATTGTGCTATCAAAATTTTCATACCACTGTTTATGGCCCTTTTTTAATCCACACAAGGATTTTATCAATTTAGATACCTTACGCTCTTGCCCTAGTACCACAAGTCCTTTATGTTGTTCCATATAAATTTCTTCATCTAGATCCCCATGTAGAAATGCAATTTTCACATCCATTTGATGCACAATTAAGTTATCAACATAAGCAAGTGCAAACGATCCTCTAATGGTGGCTATTTTAGACATAGTACATTTGTATCAAACTAATCAGTTTCTTTTATCTAATTAAATCCTTTAACCACCAAGCGAGCTTTATATTTATCAATAGATCCATCTGCCTTAAGCTTTTTTTAAATACCCATTTATACCCCAAAGGTTTACAGCCTCAGGGAAGGTCAGTTAATACCTATGTATGATTACTTGATATGGAATCAAGTTTGCTATTAATAGCTTCTTTTCAGAAAATAGTGTCAATAGATCTCATGACTTCTTCACATGTTTTTAGGATCTTTTTCAATAATATATGCAGAAACAAATTCCTCATTTAACATGCCATATTCAACTAGAAATGCGGTAATAAAATCATGACCAAAATCAGTTTCTTTTTTTATTCTTTTACTTCTTCTTAGTTCTACAATAGATGACCATGCATGTCTTTTAGAGGATACTTCTGGAGGGGTGTGATGAGAATGAGATGCAATTTTCATAGGAAATATATTTTCAAAAAATTTAACATCTCTAACTTCAATAGTGTTACCGTGCACATACGAGTCATTTATACCTTTAGTAATAAATTGATATGCACGACTTTGATAAGCATATCCAATAAATAACTCATTAGACATATGATGTAATAACATTCCTTTGCAAATTTTATTATCTCTATCAAATTTCAGATCGTATTTAGCTTTGACCTTTTCATCTTTAGGAATAACACTTTTCTTCCAAGACATGCAATCTCAATTTGCTTAAGATAAAATTTCATTCTAACAGCCAACGGTTATAATTTTTTACCATCCAATGGTTATAACTTGGACATATCAAGGATAGTCTATTTAGAGGTCATAATTGTATATAACCGAAAATCATTCTTAGATTGTTGGAAAATATAGCTTCAGGTGGTCTTATATACACTTACAACCACTAAACATATTTTACGAAAATGATATTGATCGAACCACTAGGATTTAACTAAACCGATCAAATTAATTTGTATTTGAATTAATCAAGTAATGATGATTAGTAGTAACAAAAAACAATAACCAAAATTAATTTATAGATCAAATCGTGGCGTGGCTTAACCATTGTCCTAAGAACGATTTTGCCGAAGCTAAGATGCAAACTTCATATGGGCGGCCATTCCCCAGGATCGACATGGTATTAAATGGGATTAGATGTGGGATTAGATCGTTAGATGTGGACACTCCTAAATTAGGTCCAAAAAACTATAGATACACTTTAAATATATTCAGCCCACACATTAACATTTTAATTTCTTTAAATATTAAAAGTACAATTATACAGTCATAATTTAATAGAAAAGTAAAATTAAATTAAATGCACTCAAGCTCAAATTTCTAGCTCTCCCTCCCTCTCTTATCTGGAGTCTAGGTTTTTTACTTAGTCTAATTTTAATCTTTTTTATTTTTTTTGTTATTATTTATTTTTTCGGTTGTTTAACTGCAATATGTTCATGGTGCAGACTTTTCTTTAGCTTGATGGTAATGATTGATTTGAACTTGATACTATTTCTTTTTTTCCCTTTCGGTGTTATTAATTGGTGCATATTACTTATTTGTAATTGTATTTTATATTTGACATGTTCACTTTATATCTCAATCTTTTTTTGTTTTATTGCTTGGTGCTGATGACCTGTCCTCTATAACCAACAATTTTAAAAAATGTTGTGCAATGGTAATATTCTGCGATTTCAACTCAATTTATATATCAAAACTCAAAATGTGAAAAACCGCAAAGAACAAATGTAGTAGTAGAGGTACCATAGTTTTTTTTTGGAGGGGGGGAAGGGCAGCAAAAAAGGAGGATATATTATTGTTGCTTGTCAACTTCCGTTCGTGTAGAAATACTAGTCAGAACTTTGGGAAAAAAAAGAAACGAAATGTAGGTGTAAAATAAACTACCATAATATATATCATATAATTTCTCTTTTTTTTTATATTGTGCAGCAGTAATGATGTTAATAAATGGACACCCCTATTTTAAATATCTAGATCTGCTACTGTCAAGTGCATTCCCATACAGTTATTGGAGTACTTGAATCAATACCAAAAGATGTTTATATTAAGGGTTAACGGCCATGTGTTTAAGGCTAATTTTATTAGGCTATGTTTTTTTTTTTTTTTTGTGATTTAGGCATATAAAAGGAAGATAGTGGACTTAGTTTTTTCCCTTTGCTTTTGTATGTTGGGGCTAAATTTTATTTTTTTATTTTTTGCCAAAAAGCTCATCCCTCAACCACGCATATAGAGGCAAGGAGTAGCAAAAATTAGTTCAGCAAAGTAGCAAATATTTCAACAAGCTTTAACCAACATTTGACAAAAAGGCAAATTAAGTCATCAACATTTAACCAACATTTCCTGTGTATAGTATAATCACAATTCTGAAAGTGAAGGAGGTTAGAAAAATCTTTCCAAAAACAGTGGATTATGAATGACATTGACCCAAATGTGAGGGGTATATGATATTAATTCCAAAAAAAAGCCAAAATAATATCTAAAATAGTTAAGATAATTTGATACTTATGATACGAAGGTTTTGTGAAAGTTTTTCATGATGAATTATATAAACTTTAGTAAAATCGGTATGTATCCTTTAAATTTTGGGCTAAAAACGTTGGTTTATCTATTGCGAATATCACACTTTGAACCAGTTACAGTGTGGATCATTATAACCCGATTTTTCGTAAAAAAGAATCCAACTAGAGATTGGAATATGGTTAGAAAATGCACACTCCCCTGAAATAAGACTGAAAATTATCAAATCTTACGATACATTTCATCATACATTGTGTTCAATCTTTAAAATATCTACTAATGAATCATCATAATATATCCTAATCAATGAGATGTTGCCAATGTCGTTTAATCGCAAGATTTATTATTGCATTACATATGAAAACCGCTGGTCAATCAACCGTTGATTAAAAAAAAAGTATATTATTTATTTATTTATTTGTATTTTCATGCACAATTGTGTAGGTTACAGAGTTTTATTGAGGAAAATGTGACATAGTTTGCTTTCCTTATCATAGTAATTTAATTCACTTACAAAAAAAAATTAAATTAAATGATTTTGAGCATCGCTTATTTTACTCAACAGAATGGTCACATCCTAATTTTACCTCATTTCAAACAAATAAATTTTAGATTCGACTTGAAAAATTCATGCCGAATTTTTTTTTTCCGGCTGACTTAAGATCCTAAAAATTCGGTTATGTTTGAATCACATTTTCGTATTAAATTAATTTTCAACCTAAGTATTTTGTGATACGCTATAGACTCTCTTTCGATATTTTGATATGAATAAGACACACTTGAGAGTTCATTACCTCGGCCGTCAACACTCAAAGGGAAAGGAAAATCTTTGAGACACTTGCAATATATATCAATAATAATACCAAGTGCCTAGGTGATGGGCCATTATTTTATGTGACGGTAAGTGCGGAGATGTCGGTGTTACATAAAATACACTCGCATGCTAGAGGACATTTTTCCTCAATTAATGAATTGGGCATTTTAGTAACAAAACATGCATGATGTTGATCACGATGAATCCCCACGATAATGCGATATGTCATCGTTGGCAACAATGTATCTCCAATGAAGATATATGAGCTGTGGCAAACTAGCTAGGAAATTTCTTCATATACATATATATATGTATGTATATATATATATATATGTATATATATATATATATGTATATATATATATATATATATATATATATATGTGTGTGTGTGTGTGTGTGTGTGTGTGTGTGTGTATATATATATATATATATATATATATATTGTTAGGAAAAATAATAATTGAAAATTCGAGTAAGTAGATGCGGAATCGTAGAAAGATATATATATTCAGGAATATAAAACAAGATCAACAATAAAATGGTAGACATATGACTTTAAAGTGAAAATCCAAATCGGGAGAAAATCACGGGCGGCAACAACGATATAAAATCCACTATAATAGAAGAGTACAAAGATAGATATCAAAACAAAAGCCCAAGGAAGATATCAACAAGGGGGTTACAAAATCACTTAAACGCTCTCTCACAAATTTAGAAAAATAGTGGAATAAAATGGAGATAGCCCACAAGGGGTGGTGCCAAGAGGCACTCCAAAGTGCAACTCAAATGCTAGGAAATGCCCATTAAAAAAATGTCCAAATTAAAACTCCCTCAATGAAGAAGGAGAGATCAAAGGTTAAGCATAAATCATCCACATAAAGGCTCATAAAATGGTGCATGAATGTTGAGTTTATACTTTTGAAACATCCACCTAAAAACCCATAAAGGGAACTATCGATTTCCATGAAATCGCCAAAAGCAACCGAGAAAACTTGACAAGAATTGTGGGCCGCTTAACCCAACAACCCCCAGTGGACCAAAATTCCAGGAATGGGCTAACAAATCCACTATACAAATGTGAGTATGCGAGATCGATCTTGAAGTAATATGCCCGAAAGAGATCAACAAAGCGAGATTATAAAATCTCACAAGAGACTCGCTCACAATACTGGAAATATAGTGGATTAAAACTCGTGGATAAATTTGATGGACATGAATAGTAAAATGCCCGATACGTGAACTCCCTTGATACTGTATAGAATTGCCCATCAAAAGCATAAGGAAACTCCTCAAATTGAGGCAGGTAAATCGGTGCAGAACATAGTTACCCAAATCGCCGGTCAAGGTATGGAGCAGCGTACCAGTTCGTTCCTCTCCAAACGCGAGTCGAAGATGATCTGGATCGTGGTAGGTCGTGTTCCAGTTCGGCAAAGTCCGTGACCTAGAAGCCATGAGAAGAGGTTCTGTTTTTTTTTTTTTTGGCAAAACTATGACAAGAATGAATAGATGCAAAGCAACAAAAACATACCATGACATAATGGAGCAAAATCTAACGAGTAAATCTCAACTCTTGCATATTAGTGCTAAATTCAGCAAAATAAAGTGAGCTACATCATTCACAACCAAAAAATTTGAAGATGAACGGTGGATGAAAAGATGTCTGGAACTAAAATTACACATCAATGGATGCTGGAGATGGTGAGAGATCTCTCATAGGAGGCTAGAGATGGCGAAAATTTGAAGATTAACTTAGAGAAGAAGGAAGGGGAAGAGACACTCGACCACCATGGATGCAGTGAGCAGTCTACAAAGATTTTTCTTTTTTTATTAATTTAAATCTACCTCATTAAAGCCAACGGATGACAAAGGGAGAGGGACATAAGAAGGCACACTGTAGAAGGTGCCAGATTTTTTTTGGAAGTTGACTTTTCACTTTATTTTTTGGGAACTATAGTACAATTATTTCTTCTTTTTTTTTGTTTAATGCAAGTACCACAACAAAGTGCAATGAATGCGAGCCGGTTTGGCCCTTTGGCTGTTTGTCATCTTCGAAATCATTAATGTGTATAACCATTTTTAAGTTACCACTACAAAATGCATGAATGTATAATTCCCAAAAAAATTAATCATTTTATGTACTTCTTTTGTTAACTGTTAATGGCTTAATACCAATTTTAAAATTTGTAATTTTCATCATCTGCCTTTTTTAGCATGAAATGATTAGATTTTATGTCCACAATAAATGCAAAAAAATGATAAGTCGCATTGAAAAACTACTATTTCTTATTTTACAAGTCTTAACCAAATTACGAAAAATACTATAATATTCTAGCTTTTTCTCCCGTTTTTGTTCAAAGACTAAGGGACATACCAAGATATCCCCAAATATTATCACATTATTTTTTATTTGTTACTTTTTAGTTTCACCAGTAGATTAAAATTGGGCCATGATTTAGTATAAGGAAATAATTTAACAAAATAGTACCATAATCTATAATAAGTATCCATAAATATATAATTTTGCAGAAAAAAAAAATCTAAAATTACATATGTATATAGTTACATATACTAACTGAAGTGTGTGAAAGGTCTTATGAACCAATTCCTAAAAAGTTTTATCTATTTAGAGATCAATAAAGGAAAAGAAACTGATCACTAGCCAAATGTCTTTCAAAATTATAGCTCAACACAAACAAATTGAAAGTATTTTAAAAAATTAGAGAAAAAAAAAGAATAATAAGAACATATAAACTAATTAAAATCGTTGAATATCTTAGAATTAATTGAATGCACTAGCACATATTATTTTTCCGGTTCATAAGGCATCATTAACATAGACTTTTAATTTAATTGACTTCCCATCCAAATTTGAATTTATTTCTCAAAAATTTAAAACCTATGAACTATATTTTTCTCAAATCTAAGCAGAGGAAAAAAGGATTAATAAAAGCATGCAAATCAGCATCTGATATCTTAGAATTCATCGAATTTTCGCAGAAGCACAAATCAAATATTTTTTTAATACACACACAAGCCTTATATATATACATATATAT
>JACYFF010031952.1:94741522-94752676 GCA_017589665.1 Selenicereus undatus | reverse complement strand
CGTCTCTAAACCACTAACGATTTGTGGCCTTCGATTTACTCGTCAGGGCCTCACTCTACCTTTGTCTCCCCAGACCCATGCAAAACTCTTTTACTTGAAAACAAAAACATTTTATAAAGTGAGATAAGCTCAGTAAACAATCACCCCGAACAGTCAAACTACGCAGACAAATTCTTTTTTGAAAACATTTTATGGGTAAGGATAACAAGATCACACTTACTTGTTTATGTTAATATAACCGTCCATACTTACATGATTCAGTGATGCCCACATACAATCTAAGATCCCCTTATAATAATCAGATTCGAGGGTGAGCGACCGAACTGGGTCTCATGGCCTACGCTTGAGTTTAATGCAGCCGCTTAACTCAATCATGGTCTACCGTCGACTGATGGTTACCGCTTAATCCTTTCCTGGCCTACCATCACTATGGATGGTTACCGCTGGCCTGACCCACGTTCCAACAGGGCATGTGCCCCCTCACATGCATGCACTATTTCTTGGGGAAGGCTATTGGCCATCAATCAATATAGCCAGTTCACAGTCTTACCCATAACCAGCCCTTATTGTCACTATTATGCTCTCCCAAATTAAAGATCAATTTAACATGCCTAGTTCATTCGAATTCAATCCAATCCCCAAGACTTACCCACAATGCACAACTTCCATTTTGAACATATCATTTCAAAAAAACAACTCTTTGAACGTAACAAAGCCATGCAATTCTAACCATACATTCATGTTCAGGTGACTCATGCCATAATTACACAAAAGCAGCATTGAAATCAACTCTGACCATATTTAACGCACACGTAATTTTTCAAGCAACTCGGGGAGGGGTTAGGGCATGATTGTTACCTGAAATCCGTACAAATTACGGGCTAGGTTACTAGTATTGGGCCTACTGCTCCACACCTAGGCCAAAACATTGCCCACACTCAATCCAAAGCCTTATAGGCCATAACTCTAGCCCCTCCCCTAATTCTAGGAGTTTTTCTAATATTTATACTCATGTCTAAGGCTCCCAACCAAAGCCCAACTCTAGATCCAAATTCAACTAGAATCTGGGTCCGAATTCCAGAACCCATAACTTTTTATCCTGATTTCGAAATTTAAATTCGTTACCTATTATAGAAAGGTCAGTCCATTCTCTACACTTCTTATGTTTAGGGTTTTATCAGATTCTGACCCTAACTAAGTCGTTTTCTTAATTCTTTTCACGGTATCACTGACTATCCTGATCTAGATAGTCCCCGGTAATTCGATCATAACTTGGGTTACAATTCTCTTATTCATACGATTCAAAAACTAGGATACACAAAACATCCAAACACACATACCCTAAAAATTTAATGATTTTTGGGTTACTGTCTTGTCCAGGCCAAATTTTCATAGTCAGGGTATGTGTAACCCCCTAAGCCCAGCAGGTTCTATCCATATTTCTCAATCCCAATACTCACCATTGGCTTGATTTTTCATAACATCTCACTCACAACCAACTTGTGATGTTCCTACAGCCCTACCTCTACTCCTTCATAATCTAAGTCAATAAAAATTGAAGCTTTTAATTTAAACAATTAACAATTAACCTCCTTAGACTCAACTTGATGCGATTTCGGGAGAGGAGCAATTGAAATGTTGCACCCTTGGACTTTTAAATATGAAAAATTATAAAAACTCAAATCAATCATTTCCCACTTGAAATCCACATAAAAACCATGAATTTAGAAGGAAAAACACAAGAAAATCCAAACTTTTTGGGGTTTGTATGCATGGGAAGCATGGGGGTGCACCCCATTACCACCAAGAAAGAGAGGATACGAGGGGTGGCGGCTTGGTTGTCTGGCCGGCGGCGATGGCTGACGTGGCAAGGGCGAGGGGAGTTAGGGTTGAGAGAGAGAGAGAAGTAGAGAGGGGGGGTAGCCGTGGATTTGCTTGGGGGAAAAGGAGCAAAAAAATTAAAAAAGGGGGAAAAAAGAGCCCTAACCAACTGCTAGGGTAGTTCTTCCCCCCCCCCCCTTTTTGTAAAGCATCCTCACATAAAATAGGAAAGAAGGATCTTGGATCAATGTTTCTCTTTTTAGCTAATTGGGTAATTAGTTGGTTATGCCTAGGGGATAAATTTAAATATAAATGGGTGAATAAAAGTGCCATAATTAGGTAAGAAATATTCGGGTCTAGGAAGGATAAATAATAAGAAACCGAAAAAGAATAAGTAATTCGAGGAAAAATAACCTGAATGAAATTTTAAATTCATGCTTAAACGAAATAGGGAAAAATATAAAATTTTGAAAACAAGGACAAGGAGGAAAATGTTTTGATTGGCTTAGATTACGAAGGTTACTCTACGGCACATGATTTCCCAATTTAAATTTTCGGGGTTTTACATACTACCCCACTTAGAAAAGTTTCGTCCTCGAAACTTCATTGGGCTGCGACACACTACCATTACGGAAATAAATTTTTGGGGTTTTACATGTGATCCCACTTAAGAAGTTTCGTCCTTGAAACGTGTGTGCACCTGGTTATAGGAATAAGTAAGGGTATTTGTCTCGCATCTCCTAATCTGGTTCCCAATTTACTTCCGACATTTCGTGTTTGGCCCAGAGGACCTTGACCAAGGGCGCCATCTTCCTACGAATGTGCTTTTCTCGCCGATCCAGGATGTGCAAAGGCTGCTCCTCATACGACATATCTTCCTGGAGCTGTATAGGGTCGGGCTCAATTATGTGAGAGGGATCTGGGATGTACTTTCATAGCTGGGACGCATGGAACACATTGTGTACTCTTGGAAGTTCAAGCGATAACTCCAATCGATATGCCACCTCTCCAACCCTCTATACGACTGTGTATGGGCCGATATACCTTGGGTTGAGTTTTCCTGCCATTCCAAACATCACAACTCCCTTGGTTGGGGAAACTCGAAGGAACACCTGATCTCCAACTTGGAATTCAAGGGGCCTATACCTTTGGACGACGTTGCTTTTCTGGCAGCTCTGGATGGCTCTCATTTGTTCTTGGATCACCCTTATCTTATCCATGGTGGCTTGGATGAATTCCATCCCTATAGTGAGAGCTTCGTCAATCTCCTGCCAACAGAGCAAAGTTTGCACCTTCTCCTATAGAGTGCCTCATACGGGGCCATCCCAATACTCGCGTGGTAACTGTTATTGTAGGAGAACTAGATCAGCGCCAACTATTCGTCCCACGCTTTCTTAAAGTCTAGAACACAAGCCCTTAGCATATCTTCCAGTGTTTGAATAGTGCATTTGGTTTGCCCGTCCGTAGCTGGGTGGAATGCAATACTAAAGCATCCCAAACGTTTCTTGTAGCTTATGCCAAAAACTTGACTGAAATTAGGTGTCCCGATTCAACACTATAGAACTGGGTACCCTGTGCAACCGCACTATCTCTTCAAGGTATGCTCAAGCTAACTGATCCAGGGTCCAAGTATTCCTCATGGCTATAAAATGCGATGTTTTTGTGAGTCTATCTACGATGACCCAAATCGCATTGTTCCTCCGTTGAGTTAATGGTAAGCCCACCACGAAGCCCATGGACACCAAGTCCCATTTCCACTCAGGGACATCCAGGGGTTGTAGAAGTCCCGCTGGTCGCTGGTGTTTGATTTTTACTCGCTGATAGGTTAGGCACTTTGCCACATAATCCTCCACTTCTTGTTTCATGTTACTCCACCAAAAGGTCCACTTCAGGTCCTTATATAGCTTATTTCCCTCAGGATGCACTGAGCGTGGAGTACTGTGACCCTTATCTAGGATTTTCTTCTTAAGTGCTTCTACTCCTGGAGCACACACCCGATTATGGAACCGTATGGCGCCATCTTCATGAATTACGAACCCGGGTGCCTTCCCTACCAATATCTCCTCCATGATTTGCTTGTGTTAAGGGTCCGTAGCCTGTACTACTCGAATTTCCTCTATGAGTGTCGGCTATGCTTTCAAGGCGCAAAGCATAGGCTTAGCCTTCGGGGTGATTACGTTAAGTTCTAATTTCTAGAATTCCTCACACAAACTCTTAGGGAACACTAGCAAGCAGTCCAATGCCGGGTACGACAGGCAGCTCAATACATTGGCCACTACTTTAACCTTTTCCCAGATGGTATTAGAAATGGACATCGTAGTCCTTCAGGAACCGCAACCACCTCGTCTACCTCAGATTTAGATCTTTTTGTGAAAAGAGGTATTTCAAACTCTGATGATTGGTGAAAACCTCGCAATGTACCCCGTACAGATAGTGCTTCCAAATCTTAAGTGTGAACACGGCGACCGCTAGCTCCAGGTCGTGAGTCGGGTAGTTCCATTCATGAGTCTTCAGTTGCCGCGAAGCATAGGCTATAACGCGATCCTCCTTCATCAGCACACATCCCAACCCACTCCTAGATGCATCGCTATACACCATAAAATCCTTCTCAATGGTGGGTAAGGCTGGTGTCGACGCACTCGTAAGTCTTTTCTTAAATTCCTGAAATGTTTCCTTGCACTGTGCCGTCCATTCATATTTAGCGACCTTCCTGGTCAAATTGGTGAGCGAGGTGGAGATCTTGGAGAAGTTATGGACAAATCTACGACAATACCCCGCCAAACCCAAGAAACTCTTCACTTTCGTATGGTTCTCAGGTCTTGGTCAGTTCCTCACAGCCTCTATCTTTTGGAGGTCTACAGACACTCCCTCATTGGATACTACGTGTCCCAAAAATGCCACCTCATTCAACCAGAATTCACACTTCGAAAATTTGGCATACAACTCATTCCGGCTTAACACTTTCAGGGCTATCCTCAGATGGTGGGTATGTTTTTCTGGAGTCCTCGAGTAGATCAGTATATCGTCTATGAATACCACCACAAACTGATCAAGGTAAGGTTTGAAAACTCTATTCATGAGATCCATGAACGCTACTGGGGCATTAGTGAGGCCAAAGGGCATCACTACGAACTCATCGTGTCCATAACGGGCATTGAAGGCATTCTTAGATAAATCTTCATTCTTGATTCGGAGTTGGTGGTACGCCGACCGAAGGTCTATCTTGGAAAAAGTCCCCATGCCTCTTAACTAGTCAAAGAGTTTGTCTATTCTAGGCAAAGGGTACCGATTCTTGACCGTTATTTTGTTCAGCTCCCTATAGTCTTTACACAACCTCACGGTTCCATCCTTCTTTCTTACAAACCACAATGGAGCTCCCCACGGAGATGTACTAGGTCGGATATACCCTTTCTCTAATAGTTCATCCAGCTGCGTTTTTAATTCCTTAAGTTCTGCCTGTGTCATTTGGTAAAGTGCCTTAGAGATGGGTGTGGCTCCGAGGGTCAGATCGATACAAAATTCTACTTCTCTAAGGGGTGACAGACTCCTTTGGAAATACATCAGGGAATTCCCTTACTACTAGAATATCTTCATGGGAGGATTCAGCACCCTCGGTTCTTATTACATTATATACAAGAATCCCTTGCATTCTCTGCATAACAACTTGCGAGCTTTCATCATGGATATCAGTTTCACTCTCGCTTTAGGTCTCTTGCCTTTATGTACCACCTTCTCCCCATTGGGCCCCTTAGGGTGATTTTTCATCTTGGATAGCCTGATGTTTGGCTAACTAATCCATCCCTAGAATGACCCCAAAGTCAGTTAACTCAAACCTAAATAGGTCTGCCAATAATTCGTGCTCATACATTCTAATAGGGTAATCCTCAAACAGTTCCTCACACATTACAGTCTTCCCATCGGGGAGAATCATAGACAGCAAGGAAGATTTACAGGTGGGGACTAGTCCTAATGTCACAACTAGTTTAAAAGAAATAAAAGAGTACATAGCACCCAAATTAAATAAAACATCCACTAATTGAGCTTGGATAGAAAAAGTACACGTCACGTTTGGAGCATCCTCTGCCTCCTCCTCGCGCATAATGGAACCCCTGCCCCCATTATTTTGGGGCGGTTGGTTGGGAGGTCGGGCCTGAATCTGCTGAGGTGCCCGGTTCTGTTTGTTGGGGTTGGCCGCCTGCCCACCCCTGTTCTGATAGGGTTGTTGGAGTCGCTGTCTTTGTCCTTGTCATTGTCCTTATCCCCCATGATTTTAACTGGCAGGAGGTAAGGGGTGTGGGTAGTCACGGATCTGATGTTGATGGCTTCCGCATTGAAAACACCTCTTAACTGAACGACATTCTCGGGTGTAGTGCCCCAACTTTTAGTAGGCATTGCAAGTCACTTTAGGCCGAGCATTGGGGTGCTGCCCTCCCTGGACGTTGTTGTTTGAGTACTAATTCCCAGAAGACCTCTGATATTGCTCCTGCAGTTAGAAGTTCCCTTGGTTATCGTCCTTCCTCTTAACTCTCCGCAGCTTGTTGAAGTAGTTACTCCTTTCCTTCATTGCCCTCTCTACGTTGATCGTAGTATCATATGGGTCCATGTAGGAAGTGTACTAGCGTACTAACATCCTCTCCTTAATAGTGGATTAAGTCCGGCTTCGAACCGGCTCATCTTCAGCCTCTCGTTAGCTACGAAGGTTGGGGTAAATTGGGAGAGCTCCATAAACTTCGAGGAGTACTCTAGTAAGCTCATGCTCTTTTGCTGCAATTGCACAAACTCGTTCTCTTTGGCTTTCTGGAGAGACGTGGGTTGGAAATTATGCTTGATTAATCCCTTGAACTTGCCCCAGTCAAAACCCGGCTCGTGCTACCTTTTCCTCGCTGTGGCCCACCATAGGTCGGCCTTATCCTTCAGGTAGAATACCGCAAAATCCACTTTCCACTCCTTAGGGCATTGGAGCGTATCGAACAACTTTTCCATGCCTAATCCAATCTTAGAAGGTTTTAGGATCAGGGGTGCCATCGTAAATAGGTGGGTTATGACTCGCGAGTCTCTTGAACATATAGGAGTTATCCTTCTAGACCCTCTTCTCCCTGACTTTCATCAACTTCTGTAGTTGTTCGCATTGGAGTCGCAACTGCTCTCCCTGTTTCTGCAGCAACTCCAATAATATAAGGTTAGTAAGGTCTGCTCCAGTAGGTGGGGTGGTCTCCTCCAGCTAACTACGAAAGTCGTTCCCATTCCTAGTGCATAGTGCTTCCAACCGTTCTCTGAATACTAACATGGGGATCTCCGGGTTCACAGGTAGCCTGGTACCGGGGTCATTGTTTCCCACCATCCTGTTCAATAATTAAGTTGGGTCTAGTTCCTCTCCTAATAATTCGTGCCCTACTTACCACTAGAGTTCAATAACATATCACATACTAGTGTATCACGCAACGTTTTACAGGTTTTCAATCACATCACGTAGCCATATCCACGTGGTCCAACCACCACATCACATGCTCATGCATTATACATCATACAGGCATCACATCTACGTGTTTCACATACTTCATAAATAAAGAACGCTGACATCCAGATAATTCAAAAGATTTCATTGTATAGAATTCAAAATCTTAGGTGTTCCATACTAGTACTCTTCATTACATCACAGTTGCAACTTTATTAGCCTACAGTGGCTTCTCAACATAACATAAAGATAACTAACAGCATTGTCCTAGGAAACAAAACTTTGTAAACATTATGAGCTTCTACTAGTCAGGGGCGTCTGGTGGACAAGTACTTCAACACATTCGGCCACACCTGCCCCGCTTCCAGTGGGTCACCTCAGTCTCAAACTCACCCCTCTTCTCCACAGGATCTATCTCATCACCCATGCCCTCAGGTCCCCTCATCTGGTTGGCCGGCACAACGAACTCTTTCCTTTCCTCCTCCTATTCCCCCTCGGGGTTCTCTTTCTCAGTAGCCTCCATCTCGTTGTCGTTAGAGTCTCCCTCGAGGTCTTCACTCCCAATAAGTTTTCCCTCACTCACCTCAGAATCTTCCTCAAGGCCCTCCTCTTCCATTGGTTCCTGCTCGCTAGGGTCCTCCTTGGCTATCGGTTCGCCCTTGCTAGGGTCCTCCTCAAAGTCCTCCTCTTCCATCGGTTCCTCCTCGCTAGGGTCCTCATCCTCTACTGGACCTGTCTCAGTAGGAACATCCCCCTCATCCTTAGAGTATCCCTCCTCATCAGTGAGCTCCTCTCCCGGGGGTGGGTCATCCTCCCCACTAGTTGTAGGTATACACTCCTGATCGTGGGCTCCCTCCAATCTCAAGTGGTTTATCAGGTCGACTACACTTATCCACATAGGCTCCCAGTCACACCAATAACACTTCCCCCACGGACGGTGATCACGAGTCCAGGGGTGTAGCTCGTCAACTCGATACCGCCACTTAAGGTCTCCCTTCAGGGTCAGTAGCAAAAAGTTCTCCAATTGTCCTCAATCCTCAAGCAGTTATTGGGCACATCCTCCAAATATTTAGCTAACACCCACCTCACATGCCGAATGTGGTCCCACACACCTTGACCCGGTTTCTTACCTAACTGCTCGTGCAAACAAGGACCTCCTACACAACCACAGTGCTGGGTACCCTCCATTCCTATACAAAGTAATTACACATAATACATGTATCCAAACCATAACATGCATTTATTCAATACTATATGTACATGCATACAACCCCTGCCCTAGATACTCCCACTCTTCGAACAGTCCTTAAGTCCACGAGTTTTAGTAATTATTTTCTTACAGTCTTTTAGGCGAGCTTTCAGGCCAGTCAACCTGAGCTCTAATACCACTTTGTAACACCTCGGATTTGTAATTACTTTTCTTTATTACTAATCATTAACCCACATGGCAGCAGCACCTAATTAGGGGGTGTTACCGCCGTATTTCCTTTTTGAAAATACCAGGCTACGTATCAAATGACAATCAATACAAAGGTTCTTCAACAAAACTTCAACTTAAAGGATTCAAATACTGATGGAACAACTACAAAGCTAGAACAACTGTTTATTACAATCCCGTCTCTAAACCACTAACGATTTGTTGCCTTTGATTTATGCGTCAGGGCCTCGCTCTACCTTTGGTTCCCAGCCCCATGCAAAACTAGTTCACTTGAAAACGAAAACATTTTATAAAGTGAGATAAACTCAGTAAACAATCACCCCTAACTGTCAAACTATGCACACAAATTCTTTTTTGAAATCATTTTAGGGGTAGGGACAACAAGATCACACTTATATATTTCCACTAACATAACCATCCATACTTACATGATTCAGTGATGCCCACATACAATGTAAGATCCCCTTATAATAATCAGATTTAAGGGTGAGAGACCCTGCTGGGTTTCATGGCCTACGCTTGAGTTTAACGCAGCCACTTAACTCAATCATGGTCTATCACTGACTGACGGTTACCGCTTAACCCTTTCCTGGCCTACCATCACAACGAATGGTTAGCGCTAGCCTGTCCCATGTCCCAACAGGGCACGTGGCCGCTCACATGCATGCACTATTTCCTGGGGAAGGCTATTGGCCTTCAATCAATATAACCAGTTCACAGTCTCACCTATAACTAGCACTTACTATCGCTATTATGCTCTCCCAAATTAAAGATCAATTTAACATGCCTAGTTCATTTGGATTCAACCCAATGGCCAAGACTTAACCACAATACACAACTTCCATTTTCAACATATCATTTCAAAAAAACAACTCTTTGGATGTACTAAATCCATGCAATTCTAACCATGCAGTCATGTTCAGTTGACTCATGCCATAATTACGTAAAAACGGCATTGAAATCGACTCTTACCATATTCAATACACACGTAATTTTTCACGGAACTTGGGGAAGTGTTAGCACATGATTGTTAGCTGAAATCCGTACAAGTTACGGGCTCGGTTACTAGTATTGGGCCTACTGCTCCGCACCTTGGCCAAAACATTACCTACACTCACTCCAAAACCTTATAGGCTACAACTCTAGCCCCTGCCCTAATTCTAGGAATTTTTCTAAAATTTATACTCATGTCTAAGGCTCCTAACCGAAGCCCAATTCTGGATCCAAATTCAACCAGAATTAGGTTCCGACTTCCAAAACCTATAACTTTTTGTCCCGACGTCGAAATTTAAAGTCCTTGCCCATTATAGAAAGGCTAGTCTGTTCTCTACACTTCTTATGTTTAGGGTTTTCTCATATTCTGACCCTAAGTCGTTCTCTTAATTCTTTTCAAGGTGTCACTGACTGGCCCGATTTGGACAGTCCCCAGTAATTTGACCATAACTTGGGTTACGATACTCAAATTCGTACGATTCAAAAGCTAGGTTACACAGCACATCCAGACACTCCTACCCTAAAAATTTCATAATTTTTAGGTTATTATCCTATCTTGGCCGAATTATCAAAGTTAGGGTATATGCAGGCCCCTAAACCCAGCAAGTTTTGTCCATATTTCTCAATCCCAATACTCACCATTGGCTCGATTTTTCATAACATCTCACTCACAACTAACCCCTAATGTTCCAAAAACCTTACCTCTACTCCTTCATAATCCAACTGAATAAAAGTCGAAGCTTTTAATTTAAATGGTTAACAATTAACCTCCTTAGAGTCAACTTGATGCAATTTCGGGAGAGGAGCGATTGAAACGTCGTACCCTTAGAGTTTTAAATATGAAAAATCATAAAAACTCAAATCAAATGTTTCCCACTCGAAATCCACATCGAAACCAATAATTTGGAAGAAAAACACAAGAAAACCAAAACTTTTTAGGGTTTGTATGCATGGGTTGCATGGGTACACCCCACTTACCACCAAGCGAGAGAGGAGGCAAGGGATGGTAGCTTGGTGATCTAGCCAGCGGTGACTGATGCTCAGACAGCGGCTGGCGCGGAGAGTGTAAGGGGGAGTTAGGGTTGAGACAAAGAGAGGGGGTGGACGCGACCTTGCCGGGCCGCCCAAGGACCAAAAAAATTGAAAAAAAGGGGGGAAAGAAGAGCCCCAACCGACTGCCAGGGTAGTTCTTTTTTTCCTTTTTTTTTGTAAAGCATCCTTGCATAAAATAGGAAAGAAGGATCTTGGGTCAATTTTTCCCTTTTTAGCTAATTCGGTAATTAGTTGGTTCCACCTGGGAGTAAATGCAAATATAAACGGTTGAACAAAAGTACCAAAATTAGGTAAGAAATATTCGGGCCCACGAAAGATATATAATAAGGAACCAAAAAAGAATAAGTAATTTGAGGAAAAACAACCAGAATGAAACTTTGAATTCATGCCTACA